>OZ023264.1:104231939-104831939 GCA_964006375.1 Tillus elongatus
TCACGGCAGCTTTTAGATAATCTTGTACAAAAGCTTATCAAAATAACCCTAATAACATCGTGACGCCATTTTGGTAAGAACATAATCTCAAATTAGTTTACTAAAGGCTTTTTACTGATCGGTAAATAAAATATGATCTGAAAATCATTACTAAGAGTGTGTTGCAGCTATTTTTAATATCGCAAGTTATTCGACAACGGTTGTTTTTAGCATCTTTCAACAAGTGCTTTTGTTAATAAAATAACAACAAAAAATACTACTTTCTATCCAAACGCTGCCTAACGACGCCACAAAAGAAGTGAGATAATTGTTTGAGACTTGAAGGGTAATATACAAGGGTTAATACAGTAATACTATACAGGGTATAAATAAGTAGCTAAAAGTAATAAAAATAAAACGTGGGAAGTTTGGTGATTCTCTTCTCTCTCTCTCTCTCTCTCTCTCTCTCTCTCTCTCTCTCTCTCTCTCTCTCTCTCTCTCTCTCTCTCTCTCTCTCTCTCTCTCTCTCTCTCTCTCTCTCTCTCTCTCTCTCTCTCTCTCTCTAGGGTATCGGTCTTTTATCTAACACGTTTTATAACCCCGATGTTTAGTAGTTACTAGTTTAGAATTTTTCATCCTCTGATGACGCTTATTTTATTGGTGAAAAGATCGTCAGCTCAAAAACAAAATATGTTGTGATTTTAATTCTTCAAGTGTACTTATCAGAGATCACCGAAAGGTTACAATCTTCACTTGCTAAATTTCTTTATTAGAAAAACAATTATGTCACGGCAGCTTTTAGATAATCTTGTACAAAAGCTTATCAAAATAACCCTAATAACATCGTGACGCCATTTTTGGTAAGAACATAATCTCAAATTAGTTTACTAAAGGCTTTTTACTGATCGGTAAATAAAATATGATCTGAAAATCAATACTAAGAGTGTGTTGCAGCTATTTTTAATATCGCAAGTTATTCGACAACGGTTGTTTTTAGCATCTTTCAACAAGTGCTTTTCTTAATAAAATACAACAAAAAATACTACTTTCTATCCAAACGCTGCCTAACGACGCCAACAAAAGAAGTGAGATAATTGTTTGGACTTGAAGGGTAATATACAAGGGTTAATACAGTAATACTATACAGGGTATAAATAAGTAGCTATTATCTATGGGCTAAATTAATTATAAGATAAAGGTGAAGCTGGTGATTTTGGTACGAGGTCACTGTAGTAATCTTTGGTCGAGAAGATGAAGTTCGTAGTTTATATACGAGGTTAGTAAAAGTAGTCGAATACAGGGTTTAAGTTGGTAGCTATTACCTACGGGTTGGATTAACCAGTATACGAGGGTAAAGCTAGTAGTTTAGATACGGGGATCAATGTGGTAATCATTGGACGAAAAAGCTAGGTTAGTAGTTGATAAACAAGGCTTGTTACGTAGCTCTATACGGATGTTACGTAAGTAGCTCTCAAGCGGAAAATTTATAATTATTAGAATGTGCCTAGAAGATATGTTGGCATTAAGCAAGGAATGGAGGAAATATCTTTTTTTTTGTATTTTCCCGTCAAGAGTCCTGTTATCTTCCTGAGCTGTCCTCTGCTAAGATTTAGCAGCTCCACAGTTATCTTTGAACTGGTTCCCCAATTATTGACTTCCCATGTAACCCTGGCAGTCTACCCAGAACGTATTATGTAAGTTTCTGACCCAAGACTTAATGGATTCCCTGGCAGTGCACTTCGTCACGCTCAGGACCATTTCTGGTCCCATAAATGGACCTGCAGATTCTCTCTTCGCGAGACTGTCAGCCTCTTCATTGCCTTTGACCCCGGAGTGACCCGGCACCCAGGTCAGGTCATTCCACCAGCCAGCTTCCTGGTGACCAGCCTGTATGGCACATCCTGGACTTCCAACCCATTCACCTATCCTCAACCGACCTTGAAGGCGCACGCCTGTATGATACTAGCCTGTGGTGTGGCACTAACCTGCATGGTACAACCTTGCCTGTGTGTGTGCCTGTCTATATCAATCCCTAAACCGTAACCAACTATGTTTCTTTGGACCAGCCAGCCCCGTGGCGACTCCCTAGGTTGTGTGGTACATTTTGGACTATCAGCCTATTCACCTATTCTCAACCGGCTAGAGCGGCAGAAATCTGTGCGGCACTAGCATATGTGGCACAAGCTTGCCTGTGCGATACAATTTGCCTCTGTGGTTTCCCGTATTTATCAACGTCCAGACAGTAACCAACTACCTTCCTTTGAACTAGCCAGTTTCGTGGCGACTCCCCGTCCTGTGTGGCGCATCCTAGACTACCAATACATTTACCTATTCTCAGCCGCCCTGGGTAGCGCAGACGGTACTAGCCAGTGTAGCACAACATCGCATGTGTGGCTTACCGTATATATCAACCCCAAATATGTTGCTTTTAGCCAGTCAGTTTTATGGAAATTTCCTAGCTGTGTGGCACCAGCCTGTGTGACACTACTTAGACCCAGTCTTTGTGGCATACCCTATGGTAGACTAGTTCTATCTAAGTGAGACTGTGACATTAGCTTTCGGTTGGCAATTCAATACAGATAAAGTTGCCTAAATGCTTTTACTAATTTTGCTTTTATGTTTTTTATGTTTCTTCTTTCATGTAATTGCATTTTATAGTGAGACACCGGTGTTACTCGGATGGTAGAGGACAGCAAATGATCACTGCTGGAAAGGGTGAAGTGTGATCCTTATTGCTGGCTGCTATAACGACAATCACCGGGGGAGATTTACAGTTACGAAGCAAAACCTATATAGAGTTGAGCTTGTCTTAGAAGATCGATGTACTAAATGGTAGGTTAAATATGTTAAAGAAAGAAAACAAACATCTTAGGACCAGGTTGAAACATACATTTTATACCAATAAAATTTAATACACCCGGCTAGTGTCGGTTTGCATGACACTTCAGGTAGTGAGTCGACTCTGGGGTACTAGTTGATCATTCGCGTAAATTGCACTTTCAAGGAACCAAAACAAGCATACTAATTCAGGCAGTTTATTTTAAATCATAAAAGTTTTACAAAGCAATGACAGAATAAATGCAAAAAGGGAATTAAATATTTGAAATGATCAGCTGTATATAATAAAAAAGATTCAAGGTTAACAATAATGATAATAAAATTACTTACATTTGCACTCTGGCATATATATGAAAATTTAAAGAGTGTTTAAACAAACGCAAGTTAATTGAAGCAAATTAAGGTATAAAAAACATGTTCAGCATGCATTAGTTTCCTGGGGTAACACTTATCTTAGGGAAGTGAGCGTGGCATTCTTAAGGCCCCATTCAGTCTCGGAACGGATGACTCCAGCTGACGGTAGATGTTTGCCATTTTGCGGAGCTCCATGTAGTTCTGCGATCTGAGAGACGCTAAGTCAGTGTGCCAAAGTCTGCTGTTCTTTCATTTTTCTTGAAAGGATTGCTGTCTTCTTAAATGTTGCGTTATTCTTAAAAGGGGTTTATATTGCGACCTTCTGCCAGGGGGTAGGTTGGCAGGTAGGCAGTAGGCGGAGAGGCCTGTCATAGAGAGTACAATAATTGGTACAATTCTGATAACAGTTATAATGCCCCCTGGTAATACGATAGTGTCATTCAGAAAACTAATTTAACTATAAATTATAATAAAATGAAATCAAACTAAAGCGTTTTACTTTACGGTTAAGTTATGTGACACGATCATATACCAGAGAGCTTCTGCACATAAAATTCTAAACTGTACAAGCATGGAAAGGAAATCAAGCAAATTAAGTTGACTCATTAAATATATTTACCCATGAGCACAGTGTTGAGGCTTTACCACTGCATGGTTATTGTCTTTGCAGCTAGGAACAAATTAAAGAGTGTCGCCTTAAAAGATGTCGGCTATTTATAAACGACCTAAACGCTATAAACTAGGCGCATGGCGACAGTTCAGTCAACAGTGTGTAAATACGCTGAGTGGCATTAAGAAGAGATAGCCTTACCTATGCCATAAATAAATAAATGTGTCTATGGATAATAGAATAAAATATTTTTTGGCGTATTTAACTAAATAATCATTAATGTGACGTTATAAACGTTACAAGGTTGGAAATTGTTGAGAAGAAGCAGAAGAAGAACAGTATAATAATATTCGGAATCAGTAACGACGAATACAGCCTAGCGCAGTTGCCGAAATTTATTGTGGGAAAATTGAATAAGCTACCTGATGTTAAAATTGACATAACGGCAATTAATGATACATCCACCATCTGCAAAGGCTGAAATATCTTCCCACCATAGTGGAGTTAATATCATATTACAAAACAAAAAAAATTATACTAAAAAATTTGGGCAAACATATCAGAAACGACTGTACACGTAAAGAGTTGGAGGAACAACGAATTCTCAGAAATAATTTGGAACTGGCGCAGAATAGACACCTGAAACCGTTTATCAAACGAGGAATACTCCATATTAACGATAAAACCTACATGCCTGGGGACCTAAGATATAGAAGAGGATTTTGCTGGTGACTGACACAGAACCTTCCAAATCGAATAGTTCGCCTCCCTCACCTAATATCAGCGGTAATCAAGATTCCACTGGTAATAAAATAGACCCTGTCTCGTCGGATCGAGACACACTGGTACGGAAGCCCAACGATAGTACATCAAGGAGGAATCAGTGCCTGCTTTTGGCCATGTTCTTGGAGCGAATTTCAAGGAAAAAAATATTGGTAGTAGAGAATCTCCAAATTGGGCATCAGATGGCTCAGGATCCAAAAAGTAAATTCTAAGAAGCTACTTGGTGACAAAGTCGTCGGGTAAATAAAATTATTGAATTTAAAGTAATATAATGCCATCTTAGTTATGCTGGGCAGTGTTTGTGCCTGATTATTCTATTTTATGAAGTGAATTTATTCGAGGGCCAAAATTTGTTTTTATTTACGTAGCGATATTTTAATTTGGTGTTATTGTTTTTTTTTTGCTGTATTTTAGGCAGTACATACTCAATTAATTTGTTTTCTTTTCGTGTATCTGATACATTTTTGTTTACTTATTTTGAGATGGAATCTCTACCGTCTACAATATTTATTATTTGTTGTACATCTGATGTGGTTCAACTCAGTTCAAAAATATAGATTTTTTTTCAGACAAGATTGTCTTCATAGAGAGACATCTATCGGATTGAGGGCATAACTACAGATACCTAACTTTCCGTGCATTGCATTTCTTTGTTTTGAGTTTTTATTTTCCTTTATTTTTGTTGCTGCTTTTGTTTTCTTTATTAACCCAATGGATCCGTTTTTTATTTTTTTATTTCAACAACACACCACGAGGCTCATCATATTGTGGGTGTCGACAAGGAGGAAAGAGGCAACTTGTTAATTCTGGATTTGAAGGTTAGGAGGTTTGGAGGAGAAGGAAAAACATGTGCCAGCAAGGAGTTCCACAACTTGGAAGTTCGCGGGACAAAAGAACGGGCATAACAAGATGCTCTATGTCTGGTGACATGGACAGTAAAAGGGTGCATTCGCTCTGTTCCCCTGGTAGATCTGTTGGGGGCAGCAGGTGGAGGAACTATGGAAGAAAGCTCCTCTGAGCAGTGCCCGTGCAGATATCTATAAAAGAGAGAGAGGTCACCAACGGCACGTCGGTGGGCAAGAGATGGCAGCCTTTGGGTGAGGGTAGGGTCACCGGTGAGCTCTCTTTTGAATGGAGTCTAGGATAACGAGTGTAGAAGCGGCAGCGGCGCCCCAGATGAGGGAGCAGTATTCGAGGTTTGGCCTTATTTGTGAAGTATATAAGGTTTAGAGATTATCTGGTGAAAAGTATTTGCGAGCTCGGAAGAGGAAACCTAATTTCTTAGCAGCCGCTTATGCAATTGATGTGACATGTTGGTGCCAGTTAAGATATCGATCCACAGAAATGCCAACGGGAGAAAAGGACTCATTACTTTGGATAACTTGGTTGTTCATTGTGATGGGTCTAGGACTGGTGTATCTCTTGTAAGAAAGAAAGCAAGACTGAGATTTGGTGGGGTTGAATTGTACAAGATTTCTACTTCCCCAGTCTAATATTTTTTGGAGATCCACGAAGACAGAACTCTCCATGAGTCTGCGATCCTCATCTAATTGGGCTAAAGAGACACGATTAGAATATTGTATATTTGAGTGGAGGGTGCTGTCGTCCGCAGTAACTGTGAACTAGGTTGGATGTGCTAGAGAGGAGGTCATTGATGTGGGAAAGAAACAAGGTAGGGGCTAAACCTGAACCTTGAGGAACTCCTGCATTAATTGGATACAGTTTAGAGGAATGGCCATCCACAACAACAGAAATGCTCCTGTTGGAGAGGAAATTTGCTGTCCAGGTACAAAGTTTTGGTGGTAGGCCATAGGCCGGTAGTTTATTATGCAGCGCTGCGTGCCAGACTTGGTCGAATGCTTTGGATATGTCTAGAGCAACAATCTGGGATTCACCGTGTAGTTCCATAGACTTGTTCCAGGATTGGGTGACAAAGGAAAGGAGGTCGACAGTCGATCTGCGCTGACGGAATCCATACTGCCTGTCGTGGATTAGACTGTGTTTTTCAAGAAATTTTAGTAATTCGGTGTTTATATACTTTTCCATCACTTTAGAGACGACTGAAAGGAGAGAAATAGGCCTGTAGTTGCTAGTAAGCGCTTTGGATCCTTTCTTGGGGATGGATTGTACTCGAGCAGTTTTCCAGTTACTAGGGAATATGCCTTTATTGTAAGATATCTGAAACAGACGAGTCAGGACAGGAGTAAGTTCTGGTGCGCATTTTTTGAGAACAATTGCTGGTATCTCGTCAAGGCCAGAGGCTTTCCTGGTATTAAGAGAAGAGAGCATCTTTCGTACCTTTTTAGTTTTAAAAATGATATCCGTCATTTTATGCGCGACATTGGGGATTGTTGGCGGTTGAACATTTGGAGGTGGGTTGAGAGTAGAATTGCCGGCGAACAACGAAGCAAAAAGTTCAGCCTGGCCAGGGTGGTAAAGACAATTTCATCCCCTGAGACAAGAGGTGGGAACGTGCTTTTGCAGAAATCATTCCCAATATATTTAGCAAGAGTCCAGAAGGGTTTGCCACCGTTGGAGCTTAAGAGGACTTTGTTTTTGATGTGGTTATTAAACGAGTTTTTTGCCTCAGAAAGAATGCGGACATAGCGGTTTCTTGCGTCGTTAAATGCTTGACGATTTTCTTGACTGAGATTGTGTAGAAGCGTTTTCTGCTCTTTGACTTTTACAAGTCTGGCCTTGTCACAGGATTTAGAGAACCAGGGCTTTTGAGTGGCTGAAGAAGTTTTCTGTGTACGTGGAATAAATAATTCCATGCCAGCTTGGATAATTTCGGTGAACATTTATGAGATATCAGAGGGGTCAGGATGGAAGAAGCATACAGACGCCCATGGAACTGAGGAAAACTAATCCGGCATTTCGTTCTAGTTCGCGGAGTTGTAGTTTCAAACGATACGTGGGTGTGATGACTGTGTGACCTCGGGTTGCATTGCGCAGCAAGCAGTAACCATGCCGTGATCTGAGCAACCAAGATGACTGATGTCTTACAGCATTCAATTTTTGTAGTAAGAAGGATACCCAAGGGATTTCAGCTGTGTATTGGGATGCGAGGAAAGTAAGTAGGTTGCTGAACCATACTGGCTAAAAATTTGCCGACTGAAAAGGCATCCGCTGCTCTCCATTGTGGATGAGTTTTTGATGATCCTAGCCATTCGTTATTATGAATATTGATGTGACCAAGAATAGTAACCTCGGAGGAAGGATATTCAGAAATCAGATGGTCGGTTTTTTCAAAAAGGTAGTCGAAGAGCTGGACAAAATTGTTGTCAGAATGTGACTGGTAAATGCAACAGATGAATTTAGTTGCAGCGCTGAGAGAGAGTTTCATCCAAAATATGTATTTTCTTCCAGCTTCTAAATTGGGGAGTCTGGTGCAGAATAGATTACTACGAACGTATGCGCACACACCTCCATGCAATCTAAAGGAAGTAAGGAGATCATACCCCGGGAAATTGAGGTGATTAGTTGCTGGTTTGGCACTGATTTGGGTTTCGGTGAGGAAGGGGAGTTGGGGCCTATTAGCTTGGAGGAAATGGTGGACGGAGTTCAGGTTAGAATTTAGGCCACATATATTCGAGAAGGATATCTTAAATCTTGATGTTGGCGCCCCCTGCACACCCCTCTCCCGGAGATCCGAACGGAGGGGTATTTTGTCTCCGGAATCTTTTGTACAAGGAGGAGCCATCATCATTTTTGTTTATAAGGGAAACCGACTCATACAACAGAACCGGAAACATCCGTTGAGACCGGCCCCTTGATGTAAGGGGTGGTACCTCCTCGGGCGTGAAAAAATCCTTTACTATCACGTAAAGGAAAAGTTCACTACCACCTGTCACAGATTTTAATAGCAACAGCATTTTAACCAGTTAGTTGATAAGCTAGAGCTATATAACAGGCTTCCAACAACAAAGAAACCAAGCTTGAAATTTTTCCACAATAATATAAAGAATATTGCTAAAAATATAGAAAATCTTAACGTATTTCTTCGTTTGATAGATCATGATTTTGACCTAATTCTGCGGACAGAAACATTTATCGTTAGGGATGTTGGTATTTATCAGAAAGCAAGATACGATATTCTCTACAGTGGAGGTGAGGTTAATTGAATTAAATGATGGGGTTGTTGTGTATGTCAAGAGGAGCCTTGCTTATGAATACGTCGTACATTTGGGCGAAAGTAGAATAATCGAGGTAGATATTAAATGTTATAGGAGCTTTAAAGTGTCGGCAGCTTATAGAACACATGCAGTAAATCCTGAACATTTTAACTTACGACTAAAGGAGTATTTTTCAGCTAGTTTAAACACAGCAAACTATCATGTGTGGCTGAGAGATATTAACATAAATATACTGGATGACCTAAGACTATCTAAATATATTGGCAGAGTATGGGTTTGTTTCTTACATTAATAAATTCACAAGGCTTACGTGATGATGATCACAGTCATACATGTAGGTCACATATTTGTGAAGCACAGAAATCCAAATTATTGTGTTATACGACTGGTGTTATTCTACAGATCCAGATAACGGATCACTATCCAATTGTGCTTCATATAGGTGTGCCCAGAACGGATGAGATAATACAGACCCAAAATAGCATAAAGAAAACATATATGGACTATACTAAGCTAGAAGGTGACATTGAGAAGGAAGAATGGCTGGAAGTATATGAAGCTTTTCGGAAAATGCTGCCGCCAATCAGTTAATACATTTATTTACAGGGCATATTATTCACAGTACAAGAACCGTTGAGGTAAGTACTGTAACCAGAAAAAGAAAAAAATGTATAACAGCCCGGCTTATTAAATCTGTAGAAGCAACGAATTCCTTGTCAAGGAGGTTAAAGAGAGATCCAGGTAACGAAGAACTCATCATAATGTATAAGAGGTACAGAAACTTCCTTGATGGTTTGATAAAGATTGCCAAAGCCAACTATTACAGTGAAGGCAGTTAATGAGCTGTGTGGAAGGTAAAATGGAGAACCAGGAAAAGTAAGGATCATTCTAACGGCAAAATGGGATGTGATAACAGACTCGAGCGAAATTGCAGAAAGTTTTAACGTGTACTAATCGCAAACAGGCAAAGAGCTATCCGACCGCGTAAATCACAGAAATTATTATAGGTGTAAAATAAAGGAACTTGGACACACTGTATTTCTTAAGGCTATAATTCAAATTGAGATATATAGAGGGCTTAAAAGTTAGTAAGTCCCCTGGAAAACATGGACCACGAAGTGAAAGTCTAAAAATATTGAAGCTCCATTTACTGAAACCATTAACTTACGTTTCTAACAGGGCCTTAAATCAACTTGTATTTCCTGATGCTTTGAAGAACGGAATGGCTATTCTGGTTTTTAAACAGGGAGATGTCTTAGATGTGATTAATTACAGGCCTATAATGTTATTACCTACCTTAGCGAAATTCTTAGAAATGACGATGAAGGAGAGAGTGATGGAGTTTGTAGATAAATATGAACTGCTTTACAATAGGCAGTTTGGTTTTACAAAGAACAAATCTGCTCAGTATGTCATTGCGGAATTAACAGAGAAGATATAGGAAGCACTCAACTCGAGCAAACCAGCACTATGTATATTTTTTGATTAAGCCAAAGCATTTGATACAGTGTGCCAACAAAATTTATTAGATAAGCTGGAAAAAAAATGTATTTAGAGGAAATGCTGTAAAATTGCTCAAAAGCTATATTACCAACAGAACCAACTGTGCGAAACTTAATGGAGTATACAATCAATTATCCACAGTTGACTGGGGAGTTCCACAGGGCTCTATTCTAGGACCTGTGCTGTTCATTATCTACTTGAATGCTCTACTTACTTCACTCGATGATAAAATATTACAAGCTACGCTGACGATATTGTTCTGTATTGTGAAGCCGAAACATGGGCTGATTTAAAGATAAAGGCTGAAAGTAAGCTGAAAGTAAGTGACGTGAAGTAAAGAAATGGTTTGGTTACAACATACTTACAGTTAATACCAACAAAACAAAGCTTCTGGCTTTCTCTTCTTACGTAAGTGGTTTACCTACGTTCCGTTTATTGGAAACTGATGCAATTACTGTCACCAGAGAATCTTCGATGTCTTATCTGGGCGTAAGGATTGATCATCATTTAAAATGGAATTTCCACACAAATGATGATTTAAAAAAGTTAAGAAGCGTGATAAGCAGATTCAAATATCTGCAGCGTTTCCTCTAGACATCAGCAATCTGCGAGTTTTTTATTAGTGAATTTTCTTTACAAAGAATCATTAATGAGGAGATCCCGACTTTTGAATTTTGAAAAAATTTCTTCAAATGACCGCGAACTAGGCCCCCTAGGAACCACATCCAAGGTCAATTTCAATTTATATATATATATATATATATATATATATATATATATATATATATATATATATATATATATATATATATGTGTGTGTGTGTGTGTGTGTGTATCACACCGATAACTCAAAAAATAATAGTCAGATTTTGATCGACTTTGGCACATACCTTCCTTTTGCAAGTGGCTTGGATAACTTCGTTAGTCAGGAAAATCGGCGCAGGTTTTCCCGGAAAATTTTGTGTTTTCTTTCGAAAAAAATTAATATCTCCGGAAATAACAAAGTAAGGACAACCAAATTTGGTACGCTGGTTTCTTCCATAAAGATCTCTATCTTAAAAGACGAAAAATATAAAGGTAAAGTAATTTTTAATTAATTAAATCTGATTCAAGGAAGTTAGAATGTCAAAATTGATTGATCAGAAGGTGAGTGAAAAATACTACAAGAACTGACTAACAAGCTCCTAGATATGTGTCTAAGTCGTTATTTTCCTTGATTTCGTTAAAATATGAGCAAAAAATCCAATGTAAATTAGAATGGTTTTCTGTACGAATAAATTGTAAAACGTTGAACAATTCACATGTATTATGGGATATACCTGCTAGTAAATAAGTCGTTCATTGGGCTAGGTCCCTGTGCATCGTATAATCGACTCCTACATGACGAGTTCTAATCCTGGTTGGAGACTTTACTTTTTATCAATTTTTTTAGTCTCATTTCACTTTACAGTTATCTAATCAGATTGTTGTTATTCCGATTAATTTTCTAGCGAGTTTTTGTGTAAAAAATAATTTAATAAAGAGGAGATGAAAGTTTTAAGACTTAATTCAATTTGAATAGCATATCTGGTTGTTTGTTCTTGCCCTAACTTAGTGAAACCGTTCCATATTTAATACAATCGTAGACTTTTCCCGTGGCTTCACAAGTGCTTGTTTTAGTGAATTTTGGTTTAAAAAGATCCCGACTTTTGAATTTAGAAACAATGTCTTTAAATGAGCGCGAACTAGGCCCCCTAGAACCTATATCCAGTGTCAGTTTATATATATATATATATATATATATATATATATATATATATATATATATATATATATATATATAAAGGCTGAACAATTTACCAAAATTTAGGTCTGTAAGTTTAAAGACAAAAAACTTAGAGGCATTTGAAGAAAAACAATTGGGGTTTTCCTCAAAACGTAAAATGTCGCGATTTGATACGTCAAAATTGGCAATGTTTAGGCAAAGAACCTGAAAGAATCACGGAGTGTGTAAAGAGTGTTCTGCAAACTCTTAAGTTTCAGCTTCAACCATCATTGCCCTTCATTTTACTAAAATACTTCCAGAAAATTCATTTCAAATAGACCCTTTCTTTGATGCTTTGGCAGTAGTTTTAGTTAAGTTTATGGTTTAACGGTCTATAATTTTTAGGTAATTTTCGTAGAAAAAATCGTTGATGAGGAGACCGCATTTTTTGAATTCTAAAAAGATTTCTTTAAATGAGCGCCAACTAGGCCCCTATAATCAATATCCGGGTTTACTTTCTGTTTACATATATACAGGGTGACGCATTTCTACGGTACAGCTCAATGAAATTGATATTATGTAAGATACCAGATTTTTTTTATACATTACCTATAGGGTGTCTTGAGCTGCATCTTATGAAATTATTTTGACAATCACAGGATGGCCCGGCCCATAAGTGGTTGATGATACCTACAATTTTCTTTAACATTCCTTATTGCATTTTTGTATTTTTCAACGAAATATGATGCATATTTGTAAAAGAAAATGGAGGCGCAGTTGGTGCGTTTTGGTAGTGAATTTTTATTAAACGCTTCAAAATTCAATAACGCAATTTGCCATTAACCTAAGGTTCGTCAGCTAGGAGACGAGTTTTCTCGGAAACGTTTTAAGTTTATTTTCGGAAAATTGTTGTACATTTTCAAACAAGTTGTTTTGATTAAATATGGTACATTGTTCCTACTATATAGGTTATACCGGTGACCAAATTGATGCCTGCTTGCATTAAAGAGACATATTAGCTATTAAAAACATTTTTATGAAAATTCATTTCCATAACACACTTCCTGCATCCAGACTTTTATTTTCACTCGTGCAGAGTATTATATGTTACGGAATGATTGGCTGGGAAGGTGTACTTGATAACTACTTGGTACAACTTAATACAGTGCAAAAATAGGTGTTCAAAATAATGTATGGTAGATCGATGATATATCTCACTGGGGCATTGTTTAAGGACGCACATGTAATGGATACTAGACAATTATGTGTTAAAAAGTTTGATTCATGTGCATAAAAACCCTAGTAGGTTGGGTCATCCTCAACACGGGTACGATATCAATACTTTGTTGGTATAAGACCAATAAAATCTGTGGGTGAGAGAAGCTTCTTATACACAGGAGCAAAGTTTTACAGTCAGCTTTCTGGGGACATTAGAAATTCACACTTGTGTATGTTCAAGAGATTTATCAAATGTTGGATTAGTGGTATGGTTGGAAACAAGCTCCATCTTGACCAAAATGGTTAAGAATCGTGCGGTTGGGTGCGTGCTGCATTGCCAATGTTGTTAGGGCCCCTGTTGCTTGGTTTTGTCACCGGGTCATACATTATATAATTTATGTATATTTTTGATGTTGCTTTTAAATTGGCTTGTGATTGTTTCCTGTTTTATTATGTGTTGTGGTGATTTGGGTTCGCCAAGTGTACTTATCAGTGGTCATGGCAAGTACCAGTTCATCACTTGGTTCTGTTTTATTTATATATTTCAGTACCTTAGGCAGAATTGTGTTTGAATTTGTTGAATCTTGTTTAATTTTGGCAAAGTATATTTTAGTCTTTAAGAAAGTTGTGGCGCAATTTTTGTTTCTTCTATTTTTATTCATATATAGTAGTACTTCCTTTGGCGCTATGTTTTTGTGGTTTGACTTATTTTCATTTAGTTTATTCCTAATTTTATTTGTAATGTATTTTTATGGCTCTACAATTTTGGCCTTCTTAGGTTATGTGGTATTTTAGTTTATGTTATATAAATTTTTAGGCTGTTGTCTGCTACGAACAATGGAACATCTATAAATTTCAGTATGATAGGGATACTGCGTAAAGAATTGGAACCTGTGATAAGCACTGATAAGTAAACTTAGATAAACCCAAATACGATCGTTTTGCTAACAACGTTAGCTTCATCAGAGGATAAAATATTCTATACATTTCATCCTTCGATTAAGCTAACGTTGTTGACGAAGCGATCGATAGGTCTTTAAAAAAGGTGTGTTGTGGTGATTTGGGTTTCTCCAAGTGTACTTATAAGATAGGGATACTTAATAACCTTTATTCTGGTATAGTAAAACTATATGAATGTTGAAAATTATGTACTGTTACTAATAAATAAAGGTTATATTATACCATGAGTTTATGCCTTCTCTCTCTATATATACCGAGGGTGTTGCTGATGTTCCATGTCAGTCCGAAAATTCAAAGACTAAAGCCTAACTGTGGTTTGGTTTGAGAGTAATAAACCTCAAAAAATGTAACTACAGAAATGGCCTTCGACAATCTGTTGTGGCAAATTTTGTTACATTATGCTTGGTTCGGTCTAATGTAGAAACCACAAAGATAAAAAAATTATGTTTCGAAGTGCAAATAGGAACAAGAGCCCGAAGTATCGAGAAGTAACCACAGCTAGGTACAAAGTTGAACAGAAAATATGCGTTAATCGTACCTAGATCATTAGTTGAGTAAACACTACAAAGATTTATTAATACTAACTCAGATAAACTAAGGCACTTCCTACTGGAATAATAGTTGACTAGTAGTCAGTTTTGCAATGACCAAATATAAAACACTATTCCATACGCTTTCTTATTTAAGGCATTAGTAAACAGTGTTGGTAACTACATTAATCACACACATTTTCTGCAAAACCGAGGTTCGTATAACAAATAGCACCGTTACGATCATTTAAACACTTAGTTTAGGGTTAGTTTTTAATTATTACGGTGTATTCTGCAAACCAACAAAAGTACTTTGGCACAAACCGATAGAACAGGCACAAGCAAGTTTATAAAAAAAAAAGAAATTTGGCAAAAATGAATAAAATATTTGAAATTTCTTCAAATTTGAAATAGAAAAATGGTTGATTTAAAACCCACACTTCAGGTAAATAGCCAAAGTGTACCTAACTTACCCCTAGTATGAGTAAAATAAAAGAAAGTTCATACAAACAAAACTTTGTTGCATTATGTCGTTTCAGTTATCTACGCAACACTTATTTGCAGGATGTCACCTGTCAACAAAAGCTTAAGCTCAGCACTATTATAGTGAAAAAAATGTTCAGTAAGACGTTTAACAGTCATAATTACACCGACGCAATGCGTCAGTTTTATGGCCCCTTGTGTAAGCGTTTTGACAAGAAAGGGGCATAAGAGTAATTATACAAGCCCAGTTATAGAGAGAAAATTACCAGTGTTAGAAAGGGTCGCATATTATAATGAAGTGTTCTAATAACGACTAATAAGCAGTTTCTGTGAAGTTTATGTGTTTACTTTTTGTCACTCAATTAAGCTGTGTTAATAATGGAAGTGAGAAATTATGATTATATGGCGACTACGCTGGACCATTATACATATACAAGGAAGAGTCAAAAAATGGCTTTAAAAACGTTGTCAGATGTAATCTAGAATACCTAAAAGACAATTTATATGGACAGCACCAGGCGATATAGAGGTATTGAATATAATCATTACTAAAAAGAATCATTACCAAGAAATTTCACAGAAATTTGTTTAACTACAGATACTAATAACTAGGTGCGGATACAGACAGTGACATAAAAAATAATAATAAGATATTTATTGTAATGAGGACAGAAATGTGTGTATAACTTTTCAACCTTTAAAAACCTTAAGTAAGTTTAGCCAAAATCAGAAACAATGAAATGGTATTAAATAAAAACAGGAATACAGCGAATAACAAGTAAGTTCAACAAATTAATTAATGATTTAAAAATTCGTCTACAGAATAAAAGCAAGATAACAGCAAATATTGTCGGACACGCCATCTAAATAGAGATCCCGATAAATTGTCTTTCAAACTGTTAGGTAAGGCATTCTATAATTTAACATTCATTATATTTAGAAATATGTCTGAAATAGCAAGTCGATTAGGTTGCACACGAAGTGAGTATTTATTTCTAGTATGTGAATAAACAGTAGACTTTTACGGTATATTTTCTCTTTTATCATGTATAAACGAGATAAATAGACCAACAGCAATAGGCCACTATGCAACAATGTAGCAAAGCAAGAACGCAGATATAAGGGTCAGCATATTAGAAGGCACCTTGGAAACTACGCAGTGAAGCGAAATAACAATGAGAAGCTGAGTCAGCAGGAGTGAAAGTCACCTCTAAAAAACAATAGAGATACTCCCAAGGGAAAACCGTATAAATAGGCAGCCCGCATTCAGCAGGCTGTTCATTTCCTTTTTCTTACTTTTTACTCTGTACATCGAGTGCTATATCTTATTATCACACTTATGCTGATATTTTAATATTGTATGTTTTATATATTAAGTATTCATTATGTAATCAATCAATAAATAATTGTTAAAAAAATTCAAACGTCTTAACCGTAAAGTTTGTGGGCGGAGTCGTTTGTATCGGTTAGAAAATCAAACGAGTATTGAGTTTTACGTGTATCGACACCTAATAACCGAAACAGAGCCGAGATACCAAAGAGAGCCAAGCAGAAGTCCATTTAGAAGCCCAGCAGTCAAATGAAAGCAGCAGCAATAATATTAACGTAAGTTGTTTGCTCCTTCCTTAATTTTCCTATATTTTTATATTTTATTGATGTATATTGTATATGTCTGATTCCGAGGAAGATTTACAAAATTTATTAAATTTGGAATATAGGCTTAAACAAATAAGTATTAGCGATAACAGTAATTTAGAAATACCTATCAGTGAAAATATTCTAAGAGACAAAATCTCGGGACGCAGCAAGTGCGTTATGGTAGCGAATTTTCTTTAAAATATTTTTATCGCAAATGTCTTTCTTTGATGAAAGCAGGCATCAAACTTGGTTGCCTATATAGTAGAAACAATGTACCATATTTCATTGAAATAAATTTATTGTTTGAAAATATATAAACATTTTTCAAAAGTCTAGATGCAGCAAATGTGTTATGGAAGTGATTTTCCTTAAAAATGTTTTTAATAGCAAATGCGAGCAGGCATCAATCTGATTACAGGTATAGCCTATGTGGTAGAAACAATGTATTATATTTTATCAAAATGACTTATGGTTTGAAAATATACAAAAAAATTTCGAAAATGAACTTAAATGTTGGTTTTCTATCCAACAAAGCTTACGTTAATAGCAAATTGAGTTATTGAAATTTGAAGGATTTAATGAAAATTCGGTAAATTTGCAGATTAGCACCCGAACGCTTTTCAACAAATTGTTTTCAGAAACATTACTAGGACCACACCTGCAGGTTTCTGAAAACAGTTTTTTTAAAACGTTCGGGAGCTAAACTGCAAATTTACCGAAAATTTGCTACCAAAACGCACTTACTGCGTCCAGATTTTTTTCTTACAAACGCATCATATTTCGATAAAAAATGCAAAAATGCATTAACGAATTTGTTCCACGAAAATTAGTTTAAAAAAAATTATACACCCCTACTCAGTCCTGGTCCCGTAACTTCCTTTGGGAGTGTGAACAAGAAATTTTTCTTGGGGTTTGTGGATCCAAGGGGGTGGGGGTCTAGGCTGGTTTCTGAAAACAGTTTTTTGAAAAGCGTTCGGGAGCTAAACTGCAAATTTATCGAAAATTCGCTACCAAAACGCACTTACTGCGTCCAGATTTTTTTTCTTACAAACGCATCATATTTCGACAAAAAATGGAAAAATGCATTCACGAATTTGTTCTACGAAATGTAGCTAAAGAAAAATTATGCACCCCTACTCACTCCTGGTCCCGTAACTTCCTTGGGGGGGTGTGAACAAGAAATTTTTCTTAGGGTTTGTGGATTCAGGGGGGGGCTAGGCAAGTTTCTGAAAACAGTTTTTTCAAAAGAGTTCGGAAGCTAAACTGCAAATTTACCGAAAATTCGCTACCAAAACGCACTTACTGCGTCCAGATTTTTTTCTTACAAACGCATCATATTTCGATAAAAAATGCAAAAATGCATTAACGAATTTGTTCTACAAAAATTAGCTAAAAAAAATTATGCACCTCTACTCACTCCTGGTCCCGTAACTTCCTTGGGGAGTGTGAACAAGAAATTTTTCTTGGGGTTTGTGGATCCAGGAGGGGGCCCAGGCAGGTTTCTGAAAACAGTTTTTTGAAAAGCGTTCGGAAGCTAAACTGCAAATTTACCGAAAATTCGCTACCAAAACGCACTTACTGCGTCCAGATTTTTTTCGTACAAACGCATCATATTTCGATAAAAAATGCAAAAATGCATTAACGAATTTGTTCTACAAAAATTAGCTAAAAAAAATTATGCACCCCTACTCACTCCTGGTCCCGTAACTTCCTTGGGGAGTGTGAACAAGAAATTTTTCTTGGGGTTTGTGGATCCAGGAGGGGGGGGGGGGGGGTTAGGCAGGTTTCTGAAAACAGTGTTTCGAAAAGCGTTCTGGAGCTAAACTGCAAATTTACCGAAAATTCCGTACCAAAACGCACTTACTGCGTCCAGATTTTTTTTCTTATAAACGCATCATATTTCGATAAAAAGTGCAAAAATGCATTAACAAATTTGTTCCTCGATAATTAGCTATAAAAAAATATAGACCGTTAAACCATAAACTTGACTAAACCTACAAACAAATATCCAAAAAGCCACCAAACTTAACGAAACTGACAGCCAAAGCATCAGAGAAATGGTCTATTTGAAATGGATATTCTGTAAATATTTTAGTAAAATGAATGGCAATGACGGTTGAATCTGAAACTTAAGGTTTTGCAGAACAGTCTTCTTGCAACATTTTCTTTTCACAAACGGTATTTCTTTTACATTCTTTGCCTAAACATTGCCAATTTTGACGTTTAATATTGCGAGTTTGACGTTTTGAGGAAAACTCCAAAATTTGTTGCTTCAACTACTATTACTATTACTATTACTAGCAGAAATGCTTACGTTAAAACAACGAGGCAATCAGGATGCACTAGCTTTCTCTAATCGGTGCGGACACATCGAACAGCTGCTTATATCAAACCTTACAGCGAATGAGAATAACAAAGCAATAAGAACGTTAAAACTGACTATGTACCAAAATCAAACGCTAAGAGCATTTCTTGGCGAACTAAGGAATCCACTAGGTATAGTACTACGGTCAACACAAGGCATCGAAGAGGCACTGAAATTTGTATTTTCTGAAGAAAATTTCGATTATCGGGATAAAATTATACAAAAATCAAATTTTCATAATAATAAAAATGATGGACAAAACAAACAGTTTTTCCAAAGACAAATCAATCTCCAATTTAATAACATACAGTTTCAAAAACCATTTCAGCCAAATTGTAGACCGTTTCAGCAACAAAACTGCTCAAAATGATCACAATAATTTTCAAAGTAGGCCAAACTTTCGCCAACAAAACCGACAATATAACTAACAGACACCTCACCAACATTTTGAAGCCAGTTAAGGAGACCTAATTACCATCCTAACAATAATAATCAATCAAATCAATTTAGACGTCCAAATTATAAGCCAAATAATAACGCTAACAGAAATTATCCGGAACCCATGGAGATTGGGAGCAACAATACCAGACTCACTCATCAACCCCAAAGAAATGTGTCACAATTACACAACAAGGAATTTTACGAGACGGAAGTAAATAATTATGATTATGAATTAGATAATGTAAATGGTTATAAATTAGATAATGTAAATGGTTATATATTAGATAATGTAAAATCAGCAGCATAATTATATGACGAACGTACCCAAAATTTTCCTACGACCGGAACGTCCAATTAAGAACCGTAATTGATATTAATAATTTTAATATATTGTGTAGATTACTTTATGTGGAATTAAGCGAGATTAATGGAAATTACTATTAGACTCGGGTTGTTCTAAGAACCTTTTAAACCCAGCAGTAGCACATTATAATTTTTCTTATAATACTTATGAAGAACTATTAAAAAACAGCTCACGGACGAACCTCTAACACATTCAAATGTAATCAAGTACAGAATACGAACGACAGATGATATACCGGTGCATTCAAAAATATACAGGTACCTGTACGTACACAAACCCGAGGTAGATCGACAAACAAACGACATGTTGAAACAAAAAATCATTAGGAAGAGTCACTGTTCGTACAGCTCACCTAACGTGGGTTACATCGAAAAAACTTGATAAGTCTAATAAGCGAAAATGGAGGCTTGTGGTGGGCTACAGGAAGTTTAATGAAAACCATATCAGATAGGCACCCAGTTCCTAAAATTGATGAGATATTGGATAAACTAGGAAGAGAAAAATACTTTTCAACAATTTATTTAATATCGGGGTATCACCAAATCCAAATGTACCCAAGAGACAGAAAAAACAGCGTTTACAACTGATGCAGGACATTTTGAATCTTTGGGATGCCGTTCGGATTGTCTGGAGCTCCAGCGACATTTTCCAAACTAATGTTGAGCGTTTCGCAAGGCCTAATAGGTAGAACATGCCTAGTTTACATGGATGACGTCATAGTATTTTCAACATCCTTACAAGGGCACATCGAAAAATTGCGATTAGTGTTCGAAAGATTTGGACAAGGTAAGCTAAAAATTCAGTTGCATAAGAGCGACTTTTTAAAGAAAGGAGCGGAGTTTCTGGGACACGTGGTCAGCCAAGACGGCGTCAAACCGAACCCTAGAAAATTAGATGCTACAATGAAATTTTCAATACGTAAAGCAACTAAAGTGAATCAAACATTTTTAGGACTAGTGGGATATTATAGAAAATTCATAGAAAGCTTTGCGCATGTCACGAAACCACTAACCAGATGTCTAAAAAATAATTCAAAAATAAATATCGAAGACGAAGAATACATTGCTCTCTTTAACTTGTGTAAAGATGTCCTAATGAATTCACCCGTGCTGATACCTCCGGACTTTTCTAAAGACTTCATATTAAGTAAGGACGCATCAAATGTGGCGATAGCGGGCATATTAAGCCAAGGCGAGCTAAATTTCGATCACCCCATAGCGTACGCAAGCAGGACTTTAAACGAAACTGAGTTTAGATATAGTATCATAGAAAAAGAATTATTGGCTATAGTCTGAGCAACCAATTATTTCAGACCATATTTATATGGACGGAAATTACACGCACCATCAACCACTAAAATGGCTATTTTCCTTGAAACAGCAAAATTTAAAATTGCTAAGATGGAAATTGAAATTGGAAAAATATGAGTTTAAAATAGAATATAAAAAAGAGAAATTAAATTGCGCAGCAGATGCACTCTCTAGAGTAGAAATAAATCCATTAGATATAGAGACCCAATACATAATAGCATGATGACGGGGAAGAAATTATAAGTATAGAAAATAGTGATACGACAATTCCAACTGTAGGTTCATATTCTGCACCAGGTATACCAATATTAGAAGAAATCATTAACAGTAAAACAAATCAAATATTTTTCAAAAACACGGAGACACCGACGATATTTTCGATTAGGAAAGATTACAAAAATTTTATTTATACTAGCATTAATTTAAACGGACCAAGTCAAACAGAAAAATTCTTAAAAGAATATTGCTTGCCGCAGAAAAAATATTACTGTATTTTTATGAATAAACGGGACTATGAGTTAGTGAGTTCTGCAATAAATCAAAGTTTTAATAATATAGAGTCACCAAAATTTTATAGATATTTGGAAAGGAGCGAAAAAATAAACGATGACGAACTGAAAGAAAAAATCATGCAGTGCCATTAAGGCAAGAGCAATCATAGAGGAGCAGAAGAAACACATTTAAGAAATAAAAAGAAATATTACTTTCCGAATCTGAAAAAACCTATAGAAGAGTACGTGCCAAATTGCGAATTATGTAAAACATGTAAATATAACAGAACCCAGTACAAATTGCGCTAGAACACACTCCCACATCATTAAACCTTTATAAATATTACACGTAGATACGTCTCAAATTAGGCAAGCAATATTTTTAACGATAATCGACCCCTTCAGTAAATTTGGTCAAGCATTTCCTATTAACAGTAAAAATGCAGTAGAAATTTCAAAAAGTTTAATTAGTTCTTTTTCACAATATGGCCCATGTAGAACGATCATTGCCGACGCAGGCACCGAGTTCTCCAACCTGGTGATAAAAGAGCTACTTACATCAAATCTAAATACATACACCGACAGCGCAAAACGCTATCTCAAATGGCCCTATCGAGCGATTCCATAGTATTATAATAGCACATTATCGATGATTCAAAGCTAAATTCAAAGAAATGAAGCCAATAGATTTAATGCCCTCACTATACACTATGCAACTTCACTATACACTCGCAAACACTGAAACCTTCCTTTGAATTAATATTTGGCTATATCCTCGAAATGTGTAACTATGACCCGGAAGTGATAATTACTCAAGAATATAACGTTAAGGACAAGAAATTGACGAAAATTATTTACAAAATAGTACGAAGTCGTATCGAAAACTCAAGAATTAAAACACCGCAGGGAAGTAATAAAAATACGAATCAACCTTTTAAAGAGGAGGACAATGTGTACAAAAAGATTCCTCCCTTACTCGATACTTCCACTTTTAGAGAATAACAAAGCAATTTTAATTAACCAAAGAATGACGAACAGACCATAACACATTTAAGGAACCTTCGCCTTTCAGGCTACTCACCACAGGAATAAACTCCCAGATACATGACTTGACGGACAATCCAGGCATCCTACCCAGGAAAATGAGAAGAGCTTATTCCAAAAACAACAGATGGAAACTACTGCACGCAAATGACCTAAAACAACTACTCGACGATTATGGCAAAATAAAGCATTATTATGCCGAAACAATAAAATTGATGACTAAGGAGTACCAACTAGAATATCAAACTTTATATTAACCCTTAATTTTACGATAAGTAGCATAGACGATATATTTTATCGGATCTTCCCGAACACAGCTAATAATAATATAGATATCAACAGTAATAATAGAAAAAACGTGGTTGGGATCAATTTTCTAATCAAGCACAGGTAATCTCGATTCAGAAGACGGTGAGCACATATCTCAGGCATTATAAATATTGACTAAAGACCAAAATAAAATCCATGTATTAAACAGCTCACAAACATCTTTAATTATAGAAGCAATTTCCGTATTTAATCAACCATAAAAAAATTGAAGCATAATCAGGAAACAATGATAACACGAATAAATGCATTAGATATTGATAGCCCTAAGAGCGCACAGTTAACACACTACCATAGAATAAAACATTTGGAAATATTGACACAGGTAGGGTAAATAACGTTCAAGAAATAATTTTCACAACCAAAAATGCAATTAAATTGTCAAAATTAGGAATATTTCACAGGT
This sequence comes from Tillus elongatus, assembly GCA_964006375.1. Classification (NCBI taxonomy): domain Eukaryota; kingdom Metazoa; phylum Arthropoda; class Insecta; order Coleoptera; family Cleridae; genus Tillus; species Tillus elongatus. The sequence continues at coordinate 104,255,464 of OZ023264.1, forward strand.
CCATATTGAAGCCCAAATTTATAAGAGAACTTGCTAAAATACAAAACCACATAACAAATTCCAGACTAATAACCACAAATGATCTAAACCTATATGAAAAAATATTTAAAATAAAACAGTCCAAATTGACTTCAAAATTGTTTTTCAAATAGAAATACCATTAGTAGGCGAATCATATTATACATATTATCAACTATATACCTTACCTGTACTGAAATATCCCTATAAATTCACAATGATAATTCCGAGAACCAAATACCTCATCCTTAGTAGCAGACAATATGCTAATCGAAACGAAGGATCTCAAAATTTGAAGAACCAATTGCATTTTTGCGAAAACGATAATGCAACCACGCTCAACGACATAATCCATGTGAAACCAAGCTAATCAACTTTCAGAAACCGATAGATAATTGTAAATAAGAAACGGTCAAAATTAACACGACCACCGTCCCAAAATAGAAAAACAGCCAATACATCGTAATAGCACCGGGATAGACTAAAAATCATAGTAATATGCGAAAAACAAGAAGAGACCAAAATAATAAAGGGAACAAAATTAGCAACCCTTAAACCAAATTGCAGTCTACAAGCAGGAAATAGAATTTACAAATCCACTCAAACAACCCAGCAGATACTTAATTCAAAAATAGAATTCACTGGACAAGAACCCAAAATTCTCGAAGATCTACCAGAGTTGAAGTTAAACAACGTTCAGCTAAACGATATCAACTATATTGTGAACCAACTCCAATCAATCAAAAAAGAAATACCAGGGCAAATAAATATATCAATCTATCACCTGATTATATGGACCTTCTTACTATATGTAGCCGTCGTAATAGTTATCATAACAATAAGAACTGGATGAAAAAATGTAAGAAGACAAAAGAAGAAACTTCAAGAACAATAGAAACCGGATTTCCCATGAAAATCCGGAACGAACCATAACTTCGTTCTTCAAAGGGGGGAGAAGATAAATAGATCAACAACAATAGGCCACTATGCATCACTGTAGCAAACCAAGAACGCAGATATAAGAGTCGTCATTTTAGAAGGCAACTTGAAAACTAAGCGGTGAAGTGGTACAATGAGACGACGAGTCATCAGAAGTGTAATTCACCTCTAAAAGACAATACAGCTACTACCGAGGGGAAATCGTATAAATAGGCAGCCCGCCTTCAGCATGCTATTCATTTCCTGTTTCTTACTTGTTACTCTGCACATCGAATGCTATATTTTATTATCACACTTATGTTGATATTTTATTATTGTATGTTTTATATATTAAGTATTCATTGTGTGTATTAACTATTTATTCAATCAATAAATACTTGTTTAAAAAATTCAGTAGTCTTAACCGTAAAGTTAAGTTGCGTGACTGTGGAAACTTAATACAATCACGGCAAAGGTAAAGTCCTAACATCTTTAAAAGGTTACCTATATAAACAAATCTGTTATATTCCAGCAACACAACGAACTATTTATTTTTCTGACATAAAAATGTTCTTACTTTAGATAAACATTCCCCTCATGGTAACACAATAACAAAGTCTACTCTGCACTTGTGCGAAATCCTAGAAGTTTGGCACAGTGGGGTGTAAATGATAATGTGTCATCTAAAATGACTCCCAAAAACCGTCCTTGGTTAACCGTTTCAAACCCCTTGCCATCCAAAGCTAAGGAAATATCTTGAGTATTTAGGTTTTGCTTTGTATGAAAGCTAAGGCACAATGTCTTCGAGACATTTAAGTAGAGTGGGTTATCGAAAAACTACCGCGTTAACTGTACAATACAGATACTTGCTTCTTATGTCAGGAGAGTCAGGTCATCAGTAACAAGAGTTGTATCGTCGGCATACCAAATCACCCTTCCCGCCGAAATTCCCTGTGGCAAATCATTTATAAAAATCAAGAACAGAATGGTACCCAGATTGGATACTTGTGGTACCCCTAGCGTAACACTCATTAAAGACGACTTACAAGCTAGCTCACTATCTCTATCACTCACGGTTACATATTGTTGTCTATCACTTACATATGATGCACACCATTTAAAAAAAGGCCTCTTAATATATATTTTTAACAAGGATGTCATGACAAACGCAAACAAACGCTATACTTGGGTCACAAAAAAGGTCAATGGGACTCCTCCCAGTATCAACTTCCTGTAAAATAAAATAACAAAATTCCTTTATTGCCATAGCAGTCGATGTTATGAGTATGAAGGCAAACTGCTTTTTAGAACACGGTTGGGCCACAAAAACTTAATCATTTGTTGCAAAACAGCATATTCAAATACCTTAGAGAAGACCGAACAAAGAGCAGTGGGTCGATAATTCTCCAACGCTCTTCTGTTTCCTTTCTTATACGTTGAGATTTTTGATGTCTTGAGCCCAGAAGGAAGAATGCCTTCGTGCAAAGAAATATTTATCACAAGTGTCAATGGTACTACTATGCACTCAGCAACCTCACAGACTAATCTGACGGGACTTGAAGAAGCACCGCTTTTTTATGTGCCTCTAATTATGCTTAACACTTCACCTTCTGTAACAGCAAAAACATACTACAGAAGATAGGTCGAATAGATCAGTTTGCAAGGAGTAGCCTTTAGAAATGGACTAGGATGTCGCGGGTTCGAGTCCTGTATTTAGCCAGTCGGTCTTCTCCACTCTAATGTGGAGAGGCCGGCTTCTAATGAACTATGGGTAAGTCCTTTGTCTATATGTGTGTGTGTGTAAGCTTCCCCGCACAAGTAGGGTACCTTACCAAGGTTCAAAAGTTCCATTTTCAGAGGTAGTTCTTGATGGAGTTTTCTTGCAACTGCGTCGTGCCTCTCTTAGTACTCTGTGGCAGCAAACGCTTGACATGCTCCGGTGACGTGCTGGATAGTCTCTGATGACTGAACCCAAATTTGCATTTGTCATCTTAAACCGAATTATTATTATTAGTACTACTACTATTATTATTAAAACATTAGGCCCGACCAAATCAGTGTTACAAGAATGAAAAGAAGAAATATTACTAATGTTTTGTTGAGGGTCTGTGACTTCTGTTTTATTAATTTCCAAGGTAACATTAGCCGAAACCATTTCGGAAACAACTCCCCAACAGGCCTTAGTTGGATTATTTAACAAAAATATTCTGTTGCTAAAGTAATGTTTTCTTGTGTGTCGAATTAAATCCATATGTGTTACGTTAAAAAAAAGTGTTTTTAGTATTGGGTTACCTCTACAATTTTGTGAAGATCTTTGAGGTTTTCGCTCGAGATTTGTTTATCAGTAGTGACCCATTACTTCCCTGTAACATTATTAAATGATAGCCTCTGTGCTGAAAGAGAAGAATTGAAGTAGTGGAAAAGGGTATCACAAAAAGCATTAAACTTGCAAGTGGCCCGCACAGCTGGAGAATGATCATGCCAGCCCTCACACGCAAGAGCATTTTTAAACGACACAGTATTTGCTTGATTTATCAACCTTCCCACACCAACACTCTCCCATTACGCAATACTTTATATAACTTCTTAGATGAAAAAATTACCAATCGATGATCAGAGATGAAGTTGTCAGTTACAAAACTTTTTTCGTCAAAATTAGAATAAATCTGGTCAGAAATCGATTGAACATAGACGAAATTCGTGTGGCATTACCAGCTCTAGGAAGCAAACCGTAGATGGTTAGCAAACTATAAAAGCTGTCAGACTCTATCTGTGACATAAAATGTTCATTAAACCCACCATTTAAAACTAAATACATTTCAGAGCCCAATAGTTTTCACAAAGTAGTATCGATTGACCTAATAAATTTATCAAACTTTCCTACTAGTGAACGGAAACAAATCTCATTATTGTGTTTTTTCTATTTTCGACCGACCCGTTTAAAATCTTTTTCATGACTGAATTTCGAAAGAGACAACATTTTAACATCAACCTCACTTTTAGACCAAATGCGAACGCCTCCTCTCCTATTAGATCTAAAAAAAACCACGATTCTGTTAAAGAAACAAAACTTCATTTTGTATTTAAAGAATCGTTCGTTATTCCATTTATTTTGTATATGGTTAGAACTTCAGTGTTAAGATCTAAAAGCAATTTGTATCCATTTTTATGTCTTATTTTATCACCGAGACTGGTGTCGTCATTTTTCGCGGAAAAATGTATTCACACAGGTATCAGTGGACCAAAATTCTTCAGTCGAAATATTGTTTAAATCGACAGCATTAGCACCTATTTTAAATGATGCATAGGCATCAGGCCCTGATGATCAGGGTGTCTAGAATTTAACTTTTCAAGGTAAGAACTTGAGATATTGTGTTTATCTAAATAACCCCCAATATCACTTTTTCAGTTGTTTTGGGATAAAGGCGAAAGACGTGAACATATCCCCGCCTAGGAGCAGATTAAAGGCCACCATCAGTCACATATTTTGACCCAATACTAACACTAGAGCGTTTTACCTGGGTGGTAGGAACAGACTCACTTTTTACATCGTGAATACGTATGGAAGTATGGCATTGGTGACAAAAATTTAATTTTTTGTTTGTTTAAACGTCGTAAAAAGTGTCAAAACATGTAGGTAACATGATTTTGGAACGAACAATTTTGTGTCTGTCGGTCTGTATGTCTGTCTGCTTATAGCCACGATAAGTTTAGAACGAATTGAGATATACTCTTTTAATTCGGTATACAGTTAGCACCCGAATGAACCGTTCGGATTGTTTTTGGATAAAATTTCTTCAGAGAGTAGGGGATGAATGGGAATCCAGTGTGTAAAAATTGACATTGTATTGTTAAAATTCGAGTAATATAACGTTTTATGGTTTGTTTATTAGAAAACTTTCAATTTCACAAACATCTGGTATTCTGAGCTGCGATTAACTTAAGGGTTGAATGTTTGGGGGTGAAATAGCAGCGACAGAAATTTCAAAACGGTTTTTGCTAAAACAACGTAAAAACTGCCAAAACATATCGAAAACTTGATTCTGGACCAAAAATTTATTGGTCTGTCGCTGGGTCTGTCAGCCTATACATCTGTCTGTTAGTACACGCAATAACATTCTAACGCACTGAGATATCAGCTTCAAATTTGGTATTCAGTTGGCACCCGACAAGGGAACGCTTTGAGTTGTTTTTGGATAAGATCGGTTTATGGGTAGGTGATAAATGAGAGGTGATTTGGTGAAAATTGAATTTTTTTCGTTAAAACCCGAGTAATTTAACGTTTCAGAAGTGTATGGGTACATTAATACAAATATTTTTTGTGGGTAAGTCATGAACCCTAAATTCATTGATGGGAATGTCTTTCTGAGGAGAGCAGATGATCACAGCTATGTGGAAGTTACGAGTTAATTTCCAGCACTATTTTACATCTGCACCTGTCGTCGTCACTTAAGAAGCAGATCCATTAATTGATACGATTGACCTACCAGCCGAATTGATATTCCTTTTATTAGCCGACACCTTTCGTGTGGATATCTTCTCAGGTAGTTTATTTACCTCATTTGCAACATAGTTTTCTCGTCCATTTGGATAGAGTGTTAATTGCATTTTACTATTTTCTTTGGTATTTCTTTGCATAGATATTATAACTTCCTTGGCACTTATAATAACAGTTTTAACCCATATTATTGATACATAGTGGGCAACCAACTTATTGAGTGCCCAAGTTGCATTATAGTTGATCCATATCCATTTTTTTCTGGCAAAAAAAGCAAAACAGACGCATGCATGAAATTTCCAATTTTACAGCCCTCAATTTCATAGCTATTTTCACTATTTACAATATTTCTTCTTGTGCAGCATATTCTATGATAAACACTGTCACACTTTCTACACTTTCCTGTATTTGTCACTGCACTTCTACTGCATATTTCACAAATTGATTTAGATGCTTTAACTGATAAATTTTCACCACCCGCTGTATTTGTGTCACCTACATATAACAATATTCTGGTACTAGCAAAGTGCACAAATGCGTTGATATAAAAGAGGCGCAATACAAGGCGATATTGGAATGTACAGTATCTAGAGAAGATGGTACATAGAAAGCAGATTAGATACAGTTTTCATAATTAGTTAAATTTAAAAGCATAGTATTACCTCAAAAACAATTTAATCAATTTAATTATCGAATTACATATTTCCTTCAAAGTGTTTCCCCTTATACTCAATACAAGGTGATCCACACCGTTCACGGCATTTCGTATCATCTCGGGTCTAATGCTATGGAAGGTTTCTGTAATTATTTTTCGTTAATGATCTACATTTTGGCTTGATCTGTAAAACACTTGTTTTTTGCAATTTCCCAGATGGAGTAATCAAGAGGATTTATGCACAGCGACCGTGGTGGCCAATGTATGGGACCATTGGTACTAATCCAAGAGATTGGGAATCGTTGACTTAATACTCAGTGATAATTCGTGAACTATGAGGGGGTGCTCTATCTTGATCGAACCACTTAAAGGTGGTTACCTAAATCAGATTAGTCATGTTTAAAGGGCGGAATGCGCAGACATTCAACTTGCTTATATACAATGCCACAATATCGGTTGATGTTGATATTAATAGTATGTACTTCAAAAGTTAAAGGTAAGCTCTGGTAATTGAACCCTGTACCCTTCGGTTCAGAGGCACACGTTCTTACCCCTAGACCACCGAGGCGCTGACATCACCCTTTTATTATAGAATTTTTTAATAAAATTGGCTTAATGTTGCTACAAACTGATTTATTCTAGTAAAATTGGTCAAAACATATTTTGTATCGGGTGATTTCTAACTTTCATGATTAAAGTATGTTGTATCCGCGAGGTGACCGCATAGCTTAAACCAGGCAATGCTTTTCCACGTTTATGTTTGATCTGAAGTAATAATTTCAAAAAAATCTAAGTAGCTTTTGCAGAGTTATTTCAAAACAACTTCTGTTTTTAATTGAATTACAGCACACTTTGAGCATTGTTATTAAAAATCACTTTATATTGTTGACTTTAGTTGATATTAGTTAATATTCTCATGTGAGACCAATAATCAAAAAGTTGTGCATTTTCTTTAACTATTTTTATTTCTCAAAATATAATTATAAATTGGTTTTAATGAAAACTTTTTCATTTATTATTTAGTAACTGATACAAGTTCTTAAAACAGCATGTTGATCATGAGTTTCTTAGTTGACTACTAAACTAACATTTTCAGCGCATCTCGTGGACTTATCCACCTAGTCAGGCACTTGGCTTTTTCAGTAATAATTTCTCTACCATAATGCAGCAATTTATCGCTTTGAGAATTGATGCACTTTTCAAAATTTACACGTTCGTCTCTTTCCAGAGAAAATGCCCCGGAGACAATATTATCCAAGTCCACAGGAAGGGTCAGAGATTTTTTTGCTATTTGAGCGTCGACTTTGATTTTACAAACAGCTGATGACCATCCGCTGCCACATTGCAACAAATCTTGATCTAGTCTGTCAACCTCTTTTAACAAACCTGACAGTGCTTCGTTGAACAGAATGACTCTAGAGTCATACGTTTTTCCTACGTTCGTACCACAGTCGGCAACACCGTGTCTGAAAGTGACTGGCAGAGCGAGAAGTTCTTCATCAGCTCTGGAAAGACAATGACTTGGATCAATCTCTAGATTGGTGGCTTGTTGTCTTAGCTTTTTGATATCATTCAGTTGTTTTGCACTCAATGTTTCTGCATGCTTTTCCAAAATCTTGACTTGGCTGTTCACATGGTCCTCCAAGTTAGTTTTGATAGACAGAATGATGTTATTAGACGCAGTAATAGTGCTTAAGGTTTTCTGTTTGAGATGTGCAAGCCTGGTTTCAGCAGAATTTACAATTTTCTCAAGGTCAGTGTCTTGTTGGGCATCGCACTGTTAATAAAAAAAATCATAGTTAGAGAAATATATACATCATATTATGTTCTGGGTTAGCGATTACAGTTTTGATGGAGTATTAACATATTCAATTAATTTAAAGGCCACATAAATTTACAGATTTTTTTTCCAGTTAAACGGAAAAATATACATCTAAACATCTTCGAGAAACATAGCTGCGAGGGAAGATCAAAATTAAATGTACTTAACGAGTAAAGGAAAGATTTAGAAAAAACATAAATTTATGTTCCGATATATAAACCTTCTCCAATAACGCGAGACCCTCTAGAAAAGTTTAATTTCGTAACTCCTCAAAAAGGTCGAAAATTTTATTTTTAATTCCTCGTTTTAAAAAAACCTACGTCCTGCCAACAGTTTTTATTTACTTGCAAAAGATCTAATAGTCTAATAGAGCTAGGCCCAAGCTGTTACGGGTGTGGTAACTCAATAAACCCACAATTAGTGGTTTCTTCCTGAATGCTGTAAAAAAAATAGAGGGCCTCTTTTGCCTTATGGCAACTTTAAAATTTTTATTTTTTGCCTTGTAGACATCTGGAGCAATTAAAGACTTCCTCTGTATTTACTCAGTCCAAAGAATTGCCTCATTGTTTCAAAAAATGTTGCTATGAGTTTCCATACAGATGCGTCTTATTTTCAGACGGTGGATATCCTTTTTGAAACCATTGCATTAACTTTTGTTTCCTTGAGGGATCCCAGTAGAACATTCACATTTTATCGCCTGATATAATACAATTTTGGGAATTTTTTCTGGTCTCTAGCTACAGCCGCCAAGTTTTATTTTCAAATTCCTTGCCTGTACAACTCGTGTTTAGAAACCAAGATTCTCGAATTCCAGCGCGCTGACAATTCATTCATCCAAAAATCTTTAAAGTGGCCTGCACGGATGCTTCGCAGATTCATTTGTCCAAACTTTAGTTCGTCAATCATGTAACACCATTTCTTCCACTTTGTTGAATTTCTCTTCGGTCAATGCCTCCACAGGTCGTTTACTTTTAGGGTCGTTGCAAATAGATTATCTGGTCCATTTGAGCTGATTTAACAAGAATTTTATTTGAAAATACAATAAATAGTTTTTGCTATAACAGTCATATACCTCCCTATACAATGTTTGACTAATTGCCTTCTTTTGTCAAAAAATTTATCAGGCCTATCCTCTATTATAGTTTTGAATCACTCATTTTATACACTGTATTTCAAAAGTCTGGAACGGCTGGTTTTTAAGAAACAGCTTGATTAAAAAGAAATCTGGTCGCAGCAAGTGCGTTGTGGTAGTGAATTTTCATACAAATGTTTTTAATAGCAAATATGTATTTTCTTTTAAAGGGAGTAGGCATCAAATTTGGTCACCAGTGTAACCTATATAGTAGATACAATGTACCATATTTCATTAAAATAACTTTATTGTTTGAATATGTCAAACAATTTTCGAAAATAAACTCCAAATGTTCCCGAACAAACTAGTTCCTAGCCAACGAACGTTAAGGTAATAGCAAATTGAGCTATTGAAGTTGGAAACATATAATGAAAATTCGTTACCATAACGCACTTGCTGCGTCCTAAGTTTTTGTTTTTACAAACATGCATTATACTTCGATGGAAAGTGCAAAAATCTAATAATATAAAGTGTGTTCGATAAAAAAAGAGAAAATTTGTATCACCAGTAACTTATGGGCCATCTATGATTTTAAAACTAATTTTATAGGATGCAGCTCAAGACAGCCTATAATTAACATATACAAATTTTTTCTGGTATAATAACGGATATATTGAGCTTTGCCGTAGAAATGCGTCACTCTGTATATACGAAAACAGATAAACACTGAAATTAACCCCGAATATAGGTTCTAAGGAGCCTAGTTCGCGCTCGTTTGAAGAATTGTTTTCAAAATTGAAAAGTGGTGGTCTCCTCATTAACGAATTTTTTCTACAAACATTCGGTAAAAATTATAAACCATTAAACGATATTAACTCTATAATTTCTTATTACTTTATTACCACTACTTTCTTCTACTTATAGGATGGTTTTGTGTTACGGAATTCACGGAGTTTTAAGTCTCCAGCTAGACAATTGTTATGTAATGCTTTTGTCCGCTCAAGTTTGGAGTACGCCTCGATTGAGTGGTCGCCACATCGTCAGGTCCATATTATGGAAATTAAGCGAATACAGTGGTGCTTTTTTAAATCGCTGGTTCTTGCTAAGGATGGACTATACCCTTCGATTGGGTTTCCACAGCAGAGTTTGTTGGTGAGATTTGGCCAGTATGATTTGAAAGTTCGGAGGGATATTATGGCGGAAGCCTTTATGGTGAAGCTAATCAGGAACCATCCTTATGTGTTGTGTCTGCAATTAGATTGGTGATAAATTTGACATCTTTCATTCACATAAGAATGAACTATGGAACATATTCTTTGTCGTGTCACAAAATTAAAGTTGAGGTTCAAATTGGAGTTAGGATTAGGATTAAATTGTCTTATTTTGTAGTTTATTATTGCCTTATCTTGTAGTTTTTATAGGCGGTGTTTGAGTGGAGGTTTTGTGTGTGCGTGAGTGTGCGTGTGTGTGTGCGAGCGTGTGGATGCGTGCGTAGGTGATTGTGCATTATTATTTTATTTTGTAACTTATTATGGTCTTATTTTGTAGTTTTGACATATGTTGTGTAATATCTTGAGCTTTATATAATTGAGTTGATATTATGTTGCTTTATTTTGTATATTATATATTTGTCAGTTTTGTTTGGTTTGCCATATGCCATGTAATTGGAGAGAACTGTTTAGCAATGTACTGATAAATAAATAAATAAATAAATAAAATAAAATAAATTAAATAAATAAATAAATAAATTAATTAATTAATCAATTAATTAATAAATAAATAAATAGATAGATAAATAAATAAATAAATAAATAATTGAAACTACTTCAAAAGTATCAGAGAAAGGGTAAATATGAAATGAATTTTCTGCAAATATTTTAGTAAAAAGGACCATTACGGTTAAAGCTGAAACTTAACGGTTTCCAAAACACTCTTCTTGTTACATTTTCTCTACATAACCCATACTCATTTCACGTTCTTTGCCTAAATGTTGCCAATTTTGACGTTTCAAATCGAGACTTTAACGTTTTAAGGGGAAAACCACATTTTTTCTTTAAATGCCTATAACTTTTTTGCCTTCAAACCTACAGATGTAAATTTGTACCCGCGGAGAGAATTTCGTTGCTAAAGCTTTGTTATTTACGGAGACATAAAAATTTGTCCACAAAAAAACACAAAATTTTCGGGAAAAAACTAGGGAATTTTCTTAGATAAGGAAACACTTACAAAAGGAAGGTATGTATGTATGTATGTATGTATTTATATATATATATATATATATATATATATATATATATATATATATATATATATATATATATAAATGTATATATATATAAATGTATATATATATATATATATATATATATATATATATATATATATATATATATATATATATATATATATATAGATATATATATATATATATATATATATATATATATATATATATATATATATATATATATATATATGTGTGTGTGTGTGTGTGTGTATGTATGTATATGTATAAAAATTGAAACTCGCCCCGGATATGTGTTCTCGGGGCCTATACGCGCTAATTTGAAGAGATTTTTAAAATTCAAAAGCCGAGATCTCCTCCTTAGTGGATTTTTTAAAGAAAGTTATCTAAAATTGAAATCGGTTCCAGAAAAAAACAAGCACTTGTGAAGCCACGGGAAAAGTCTACAATTGTAATAAATATATAACGGTTTCGCTAAGTTAGGGTCAGAACAAACAACCAGATGTGCTATTCAAATTGAATTAAGTCTTAAAAGTTTTCATCTCCCTTTCTTAAATTATTTTTTATACAATATGTATATATATATATATATATATATATATATATATATATATATATATATATAAACATATAAAAATTTAAACTGACGCCGGATATGTGTTCTAGTTCGCGCCCATTTGAAGAATTTTGTTGAAAATTCAAAAGTCGAGATCTTCTCTTTAGTGAATTTTTTTTAAAAAATTCACTAATAAAGACAATTGTTGCTTATGGTCCTAGACATAATTTTAAAAAACTTAACGGAAATATTTAATAGCTCTTGTGGATGTTAAAAGTCAACCACCTTAGACAATTAGGATCTTCTAGAAACCCAGGTGACGACAACACAATATTTATACTAGGGATGATTTGGTAAACAAATTGTGTTCTTTAGAAGGTTGGTTAACATTTGTCAATAAAATAATATTTGCGTTGGTTAATGTATGACAAAATCGATTTATATTATCAGTCTTGCTGTGTGGCAATTCACAAAATTGTTAGTTAGTTGTACAAAGTCTCTATTTTATAACATTTTGTGTTATTTTGAGCTGTCGTGACAACGTACTACCTAGTTCCGCACCGAGATGGCGACCCTGTCGTACATGCCACAAAGTTCTCGTAGTATGGCTACCATAGCCGCTTTACTTTATAGGCGTGTCCTCGCTGTATTTAGTATATCGTACTAACGAGGTCTAATTAGAGCGAAACCGGTCTGCGGTTCTTATTATGGTGAGAATACATCTAGCCTTACATACATTGTCCCTATGTTGGGGAAGAAATAGGCCAGGACTGACATTTCACAAAATTGTTAATTAGTTGTACACAGACTTTATTTTATAACATTTTGTGTTATTTGGAGCTGTCGTGACAACATACTACCTGGTTACTCACCGAGATGGCGACCCTGTCGTACATCTCACAATGTTCAAGTAAACATGTAGTTGGCGTTTTAAAAACAATTTTTGCAAGATTTGCCACACCATCAGTGCTGATATCTCATGATGGCACTCAAATTAATTGAAACTCTTTTCATTTGATTTCCAGTGAATGGAATTTAAACTCATATAATGCCATCTCCATTGTAGAGTCAGTCTAATGGCATGGCTGAAAGGCATATTCAGTCAATAAAAGAGCTGTTGAAAAAGATGTTGGCAGATAGAAAAGATCCCCAGTTGGCATGAATACAAGTAAGAAACACACCAGTGATAGTTAACTGTACACCAGTACAAATTTTAATGCCATGATCAACCAGAAATCTCATTTTCCGCCTTATTGACTCAAAATTGCAATCAGAATTGGCAGATCACATTAAACTAGAACATATAATCAAAAACAACCAGAACCTGCAAGCTAAACAATATAATGATAAAAAAGGGTTCAACAAATTTAAGTTCGCTAAAAACCGGTACACACATTGTGGTGCAAATAATTACAAAATCAACCTGGACGTCAGGTATTGTCTTTAAAAAATGAATTCACCTAGATATAAGGGTAAGCTACGTAAGTAATGGAGCAAATTGAGCAATATATGTAAGAAATAGAAGCTTCATAAAACCTATTGAGAAAGTTGCAACAAATGTAAATATAAGATAGAATAGTTTAAGACCTGATGATACAAATGTAGTAGTATTGGAAGCATTGATTAGTGAAATACCTGACCCCACACAAAATCAAGAAGAAGAAAGGGATAAGACAGTTCAAATCAAAACAGAAATGATGTGGATTGTCACATTAATCTAAATCAACAACTATATACTAGGTCAGGTCATAAAATTAACCAGCCTCAACGTCTCGATTTATAATTTAGCGTATTTAGGAACTGTTTAAAAAGAAAGATGTTGGGTAATAAGTAAGTCTGGCAACAGCGCCAGTGCGCCACCACACAGAGGACATAGCAACCATCAAGAAGCATCATCATCCATAAGCCACGACGAAGCAAACACTCTTGGTAAAGATCATTCATGTAATGTAGTTTGGTGAAGATTAAAATAATAAGTAAGTAAATGGTAGCAGTTGAATAATTCCATTCACGAACCTAATTCCTTAAGTGATAATCAGAGACAGTAGAAAGATCTCAACAAGCTACATATTTAATGTGGAAAAATTTTAATGAGACAGCAGAAAGCGGTGGTAGAGTTTTACTCTTAAAAGGTGTATAATGACTTTTGTAATGCCTTTGTTTCCTGGTACTTGTTGTCTGGTGCTTTTAGCATCTTAGTTATATCAGCTCACACACACATATATATATATATATATATATATATATATATATATATATATATATATATATATATATATATATATATATATATATATATATCTGTGTGTGTGTGTGTGTATAAATTGCCTTTTTAGGATAATTCAGCACGAAGATATGTGTCCCCTGTGCAATGTGCAATCGTGAATATAATAAAATTGGAAAGAAAAAAAAATACTATAGTTATCAAACAATTGTTGTTATGTATCGGAATGTATGTTGTGTGCTAGGGTGTATGTATAGGGAAAATGAAGATGTATGCATATTTACATAAGGTGATCCGACACTCTTGTTTATTGTTAATCGATATCGATTATTCGCTTGGCTGATAATATTTGACTACACCACCTAAATTAGAAGAATGAGCTAATGGCAAAAAACCACAATTCAAGAAACAAGAACAAACAACAGGTTTATTCATAGCTAAAAGTTATGATACAAATAACACCACCTTAAATTTGTACATCCAGATAAAAAAACTTTGATATGGAGAGCAGTATAACGGTAGGTATATGAATCTATTACCTCTACTAAAAGAGCTGATGAACACAACAATACTAGAACATTTACAAACATTTTGATTTTTATTTCTGAAAATTCCATTGCATATCCATTTATTTTATACTCCTTTGATAACACACAAGGAATAAGATTGTGCCTACATTTAAATAACAATATAACACTTTCAAAAGCATACTCTTGAACACAATATGTAACAGGTCTGAGAGCTTGCTGATAAACAAAACAATTAAATACAAATAAATACAAATTAGATTAAATTAACAATTAATTAAAAATAATACTAGACTTTTTTATGATAACAGGAACACTCTAGGTGAAAAATTAAGTTTATTGTTCCATGAAGTGTTTCTACATGTTGCTCATCAGCGTCCAGTGCAGAATACTTCTATAATCAAGTGATAACAAAAGATGTGATTCTAAAAGTGCAATAAACTAAGTATTGATGGAAAACTACAATATTTTCACTTCACTTTTTCTCTAATAGTTGTTATAAAAAGTTCGTCTTAAAAAAATGTGGCGTGTTTCGCAGTGTCAAAAAACTTTTTCAAATGAGCATAATAGAGCCATTGCCCGGGTATTATTTAATCCAAGGTTAATAGTTCAAAATTTACTAAATACTTAAGTATATATTTTACCATAAAAACATCAACGCAGCACCGTCGCACGCACTTCTTATTAAGGGTTGTTAAAAAAAAATCATTAATTAATTTCAAGACTAATTATACCAATAATTATACAATTGCATGTTACTAAGCACAGACTATCAATGTTCTCATACAAACTGTTATCCCTTCTTAGCAAATTTTTATTAAAAACAATTCGCTATTGGACAGGTATCGATGGTGAGACTTTGCAAACATTTCTTCAAATTAGCGCGAATTTGGGCCCCTAGAACTCGAAGCCTAGGTCCAAGGTTTGAATTTATATACATACATATATATATATATATATATATATATATATATATATATATATATATATATATATATATATATATATACAGGGTGTTTACGGAAATCGGGAACAATAGCTATCTTCGTTATTATTTGAGCTACAAAGTCGGTTAAATGGGCAAAGTTGATCAACTGAACATCTCGCTTCTGAATATGTCACGGATATCTGGATTTTACTACAACTGTCAAATCTGTTGACATAACCTCAATTTTTTTAAATGGAACGATACGAATATTTTACGTTCAATCGACTCAGGGCAAGCCATTCTGTACGCACACATAATAGTATTTCCATCCCAGTACAATATTCCGCAAATAACTTGATCCCAAACGTTGCCAATTGTAGGTGTTTACGGAAATCTGGAACAATAGCTATCTTCGTTACTATTTGAGCTACAAAGTCGGCTAAATAGGCAAAGTTGACCAACTGGATACCCCGCTTCTGAATATGTCACGGATATCTAGATTGCACAACACCTGTCAAATCTGTTGACATAACCTCAGTTCTTTTAAAGGGAACGATATGAATATTTTGCGTCCAATCGACTCAGGGCAAGCCATTCTATACGCATACATAATAGTATTTCCATCCCAGTACAATATTCCGAAGATAACTTGATCCCAAACGTTGCCAATTGTAGGTGTTTACGGAAATCGGGAACAATAGCTATCTTCGTGATTATTTGAGCTACGAAGTGGCTTAAATAGGCAAAGTTGACCAACTGGACACCCCGCTTCTGAATGTGTCACATATATCTAGATTGCACAACACCTGTTAAATCTGTTGACATAACCTCAATTCTTTTAAATGGAACGATATGAATATTTTGAGTTCAATCGACTCAGGGCAAGCCGTTCTATATGCACACATAATATTTTTTCCATCCCAGTACAATATTCCGAAGATAACTTGATCCGAAACGTTACCAATTGCAGGTGTTTACGGAAATCGGGAACAATAGCTATATTCGTTATTATTTGAGCTACAAAGTCGGTTAAATAGGCAAAGCTGACCAACTGAACATCACGCTTCTGAATATGTCACGGATATCTGGATTGCACAACAGCTGTCAAATCTGTTGACATAACCTCAATTTTTTTAAATAGAACGATACGAATATTTTACGTTCAATCGACTCAGGGCAAGCCATTCTATACGCACACATAATAGTCTTTCCATCCCAGTAACTAAAAAAATAGTTCAATGATTTGGAACAAATTTGGGAATTACCCTTATTATGCTATTGGCTTGGATGAGTTTCTTCATCAAATCCTAACGGCCAATTTTTCTTAATAAAAAATTAAAAAATATTTTTTAAAACGCAATATCTCTCAAATTTTCTGAGTGATTGAAACAAAAATTTACAACTGAAAATGACACAAACTTGTGTACCAATTTTCAAGTCGTTTGATCAAAGGAAAATAAAGTTATACGAAATTAATAATAAAAAAATCCTCGACATCACTTCAGATTCTGTAATCCAATATCTACAATGTTGGACAAAGAGAAATGACGTTATCTGTACCACTATGATATTTAAATAAATCGTAGATAAAAATCTAAGCAATGGAAGTTATTGAAAAAGGTCACAGATTGTAAGAGATACGACAGGGACGCCATCTCGGCGCAGGACCAGGTAATATGGTGTCACGACGACTCTAGTTTGCACAAAATTTGATAGATAGCGTTGTGTAACTAACAATTTTGTAAAATGTCAGCCTTGGACCATTTCTTTATTAATACCAAGACAAAGTTTGCGTCCGAAGCGCTAAATATCAGCATGCGAATTTATACTAATAAATATAAAAAATTAATAACGGTTATTCAATTTGTTTAAAAACAATCTAGACCGACGTTTCATTATGTATAAACATTAAGCTTCCCATTCTTCACGTTCACTGTATTTAAAATTAAAAGCCATCTCTCTTTCTCTCTCTCTCTCTCTCATAGTTTAATCTGACCACACGTATCCGTTTGTTACAGAGAAGCGTTTACGCTCGCGCTCTCTCCATCGCATAACCTGGAAATTGACTCCGCTGGTCTTAATTAATTGTGCTAGCGTTGTAAATATTCGGATGATACGGATTCATATAAAATAATATTCGGAATGATCATCCGATTACGTTTTCAAATTAAGAACGGTATATTATATTTATATTTAGCGTGGTATGTGATGGAATCGTAGATGCCCTATAGTTTGTTTTTTCCCTCAGGGCTCGTCCGCGGCCTTGAAGAAGTAATAATAATAACGTACATGTGCTAAATATATTTTTGTTTTATTATACGTCATTCAGCTCATAGAGTTTGTATCGTGCACATACACTCTGTTTCCTATATACGATTCCGTATTACGTATCATAAAGATTTTGTATCGTACATGTACACTCTATTTACTATATACGACTCGGTATTACGTAACACGCTGTCAGAGATATTCGGATTAATACGAATATTTCAATACTAGAACGACATTTCATTATGTATAAATATTAGGATTCCCATTCTTCACGTTCACTGTATTTAAAATTAAAAGCCATCTCTCTCTCTCTCTCTCTCTCTCTCTCTCTCTCTCTCTCCTAGTTTAATCTGACCACACATCGCTATTTAAGATTTATAAATATTGATTCGTTTTTAGGAAATAAAATTTAGTTTTAAATATACATGTGTATTTGTACAGTGGCTCACCCTGAGTCGATTGAACGCAAAATATTCATATCGTTCCATTAAAAAAAAAGAGGTTATGTCAACAGAGTTGACAGTTGTTGTGCAATCTAGATATCCGTGACATATTCAGAAGCGGGATGTTCAGTTGGTCAACTTTGCCCATTTAAGCGACATCGTAGCTCAAATAATAACCAAGATAACTATTGTTCCCGATTTCCGTAAACACCTACAATTGGCAACGTTTGGGATCAAGTTATCTTCGGAATATTGTACTGGGATGGAAATACTAATATGTATGCGTATAGAACGGCTTGCCCTGAGTCGATTGAACGCAAAATATTCATATCGTTCCATTTAAAAGAATTGAGGTTATGTCAACAGATTTGACAGGTGTTGTGCAATCTAGACATCTGTGACACATTCAAAAGCGGGGTGTCCAGTTGGTCAACTTTGCCCATTTATCTGACTTCCTAGCTCAAATAATAACGAAGATACCTATTGTTTCCGATTTTCGTAAATACCTACAATTGGCAACGTTTGCGATCAAGTTATCTTCGGAATATTGTACTGGGATGGAAATACTATTATGTGTGCGTACAGAATGGCTTGCCCTGAGTCGATTGAACGCAAAATATTCATATCGTTCCATTTAAAAAAATTGAGGTTATGTCAACAGATTTGACAGGTGTTGTGCAATCCAGATATCCATGACATATTCAGAAGCGGGGTGTCCAGTTGGTCAACTTTGCCCATTTAACCGACTTCGTAGCTCAAATAATAACGAAGATAGCTATTGTTCCCGATTTCCGTAAACACCTACAATTGGCAACGTTTGGGATCAAGTTATCTTCGGAATATTGTACTGGGATGAAAAGACTATTATGTGTGCGTATAGAATGGCTTGCCCTGAGTCGATTGAACGCAAAATATTCGTATCGTTCCATTTAAAAGAATTGAGGTTATGTCAACAGATTTGACAGTTGTTGTGCAATCCAGATATCCGTGACATATTCAGAAGCGTGATGTTCAGTTGGTCAACTTTGCCCATTTAACCGACTTTGTAGCTCAAATAATAACGAAGATAGCTATTGTTCCCGATTTCCGTAAACACCCTGTATATATATATATATATATATATATATATATATATATATATATATATATATATATATATATATATATATATTGTAGTTTTTTCTGAATCTTATAGAGAATTTAATTCTGCATCCATATATATGGTGCATGTCATACACCTTTTACATAAAGTTTTAAAGCTAGGATCAACTCTTTATTTTATTGGGTCGAATTAAATAGTCTCTAATTAATTAGTTAATTAGTAGGCAAACAAATAGTATCAAAATATATTCTTATGGGCAGTTAAACTTGTAATAACTTATTCCTTCACGTCAAACAGGTTTTAATAAGAATCTATAGCAGCAAAGAAGATCTTAAGATATTGTATGTGTCTTATAGGAGTTGCATCAAACTTAGAAAAAAATTAACATTATAATGTGAATATTTTATTTATTAGAATTTCCGTCGTTTTATTGGAAAGCAAAATGCGTCGGAGGCCTATTCTAATAAACAACCTTATGTGCTTACCTTTGATTAAGGAAAGGTCAATTGTAAAAGATATATGGTTTGTAAATGAATTAATAAATCATAATAGGTAGGATATGACACTTGACAAATCAAAAATATTCTGACAGACACTGTAAACTGACAAAAAGTACATGTGTGGTTAATTGTAATTAAGAACGCGTGCATATCAAAATGAATTTCAGTAAAGAAGAGTTTGTAGATATGCTATTTATATTAGGAGCGTGCCACAGGAACTGTTTTCTGGCTTCAAGGGTTTACAGAGAGCGGTATCCAGAAAGAAGATCACCAAGAAAAACTGCATTTCAAGACTTGAAGCAAAGATTTGAGGACATATTTCATACAATAAACATAAAGGAACTAACTCCGTATTAACTGAAACTGTACAGGAAGATGTATTGCTGGCTGTAATAGAAGAACCTCAAAGAAGCGCCAAGGATGTGAGTGAGTACTTAGCCATTCCTAGAACATCTGTACAAAAAATAATTAAAAAGAATAAGTATCATCCCTATCGTGTATGTGTCACCCAATACTTAAGTGATCAGGATCACCAGCTAAGGGTTACATTTGCTCTATGGCCACTCCAAAAAGTGAATACTAATGTCAGTTTCTTTAATAAAGTATTATTCACTGACGAATGTACATTTCATAGCAATGGTTTGTTAAATAGACACAACTATCTTCATTATGCAACAGAAAATCCCCACGTAACACTGGCAATTGATAACCAGCATCGATGGACCATAAATGTATAGGCTGGTATTATTGGGCGCTACCTTATTGGACCACACTTCTTTGAGGAACGCCTTACTGGTGCCCAGTATTTAGAATTTTTAAGAACTATTCTTCCCGATCTCTTAGAGGAGATTCCCTTGGAAAGAAGGCGAGTCATGTGGTTTCAGCAGGATGGGGCTCCAGTGCATTTCACTCGACCCATTATTCAATTATTAAATGAAAAGTATCCAATTAAATGGATTGGCCGAGGAGGCACGACTCTGTGGCCGGCGAGATCACCTGATATTAGTAAATTAGAATTTTTCCTTTGGGGTTTTTTGAAAAATACTGTTAATAATACACATGTAACAACACGAGAATACATGTACCAACGCATAAAAAATGCATTTTTGCTAGTGACTGCAGAAATATTGTCGAATGTAGGATCTAATTTCATAAAGAGATTAAATCTTTGTGTACAACATAATGGAAATACATTTGAGCTTTTCTTTAATTAATTTTTTGTTGAATATTACATTATTATATTGACTATTATATAATTGATACAGGGTTTGCTAGTTCAAATAATTTAATCATGAGTTATATTTTCCCGTAAACTCCCTATTTAATTGTTTAACATATTTAATACAATACTTAAAGACAATCTAATATAGTAGTTTTGTAAAACATTTATTACTTCGAGAATATGAATATTACATATTGAATAAGTTGAAAGTGCTCGAGGCACCCATCTTTTTCAATTGACCCTTCCTTAATAAAAAGTAAGTACATAAGGTTGTTTACTAGAATAGGCCTTCGAGGCATTGAGTTATCCAATCATAATAATAATAATAATAATAATAATAATAATAATAATAATAATAATAATAATAATAATAATAATAATAATAATAATAATAATAATAATAATAATAATAATAATAATAATAATAATAATAATAATAATAATAATATAATAAATTGACCAAATAATGTCAAAGCCTACTAATTAATTAGATATTATTTAGTTCGACCCAATAAAATAAAGAGTTGATTCTAACCTTAAAACTATATGTAATAGGTGTTTAGTATGCACCATAGATCAATGCAGAATTGAATTCTATATAAGATTCCGAAAAAATATACAGGCTGTTTCATTTGAAAAATATTAGTTTTTAACATCTGAAATATGACAAAGCGAACGGTCTAGATAAACACCCCGTATATTGCAATTCAAAATATAACATTTTATTCGTAGTTAAGGAATATTAAGCTTAAGCCTACAACAAGAAACAGTTTAATATCTCTGTTTGTAGAGGAATTGTTAGGTTTTTGCAAACCTGTGCAAGTGTCAAATTAAAAAAAATAATTAAATAACTCAAAAACTATTGATTTATTACATATAGTACCTTGCATAAAGTAACATTGAAATTTTAGGTAGGATCGAAATATCTAATAATATATAGGGTGTTCCAATTAAAATATCAAAGTTTCATGCTGCCGGTGACTTATGAGACATGCTGTACAGTTTAAAATAATTTTAAGTTATATATCTTTTAAACAAAGCAACGTTTTTGTTTTTTGTTTTTTTTTTTTGATAACTTGAATAGCTTAGGAGACATCGAGGAAACGCAGAATAATGGGCTACCTATATATATATATATATATATATATATATATATATATATATATATATATATATATATATATATATATATATATATATATATATGTATGTATGTATGTATGTATGTATGTATCCACACGATAACTCAAAAAGCTATTAACTGATTTTGATGAAACGCGGCAAGAATCTTTCTTTTATTATTAATTGCTTTGATGAGTTCGTTAGCCAGCCCTATCGGACCAGTTTCTCAAAAAATAACAAACTAATTTTGATGAAATCTGGTTGGTATGTTGCCCTAGTAAATACCTTACCACATATCAAAACTTAACTTTCTAGGTTTATAGAAAATTGCGTTATGCAAATTTGAAGCAGTTAATGAAATATCGCTACCATAACGCACTTGCTGCGTCCCGAAATTATTTTATTTTATAGCGTTAACCCATTAGTGCCTAACGTCAGATTTATGTAACAGCGGATGGGTGCAACATTAATATCCTTTTTTAGGCAACCACTCGTAACATCAGTTGCAAACTTGATAGTATTTGTCTAGATAGAGTGGACATCAGATTATGGTCAGTAAATTTTAAGCTTTATTTGCAACTTGTCTGATTTTGTGTTGTGTTAAAAACAACCTTGGTGAAAATATCGCACAATATGGAATTTGTCGATAAAGAGTATAAGTATAACTTTTCAATTATTTTATATCTAGAAACAAATTACACAAATATGTAGGCAGAAATTGTTGTTCTATAGATGTTATCCATAATGTGCTTTGTATTTCTTTCATACTGAAGTTATTAGCTTACAAATTCCCGTGTTATATTTATATGTAACGCTAGGATCTTGGCTAAGCTTTCATTATCATATATAAATTTGGTAAGTGCGTGGGTAATTGGGCACTATTATCTTATTTTGTAGCTTAGTTTTCGGATATTGTGCAATATTTTGTGTTTTGTATGGTGGAGTTGATATTATGTTGCATGCTATTAGACGCGTTGTGCCCATTTTGCATATTATATCTTTGTCATTTTTCTTTGGTTAACCAAATTGTAATTGGGGAAACCTGTTTGGCAGTGTGTATCGGTAAATAACTAAATAAATAAATTCGCACTAGTCAACGTAATTCTTTTCAGCCCCTTTCTATATTTTGTTGTAGGTTGATTACATTTTATGCCCCAGATGTGTTTATAACCCCACTGTATTTTAACAGAGCTCTTGGCTGCGAATCTCAAAAAAAGGTTTGACTGTCCAATAAGCCTTAGATATAACCTTTGTTGGCGATGATAATGTAACTGAAGACCCTGTCAAGGCGAGTTTTGTAGCAACCAGATCCAGCAGTCCTTACAGAAGAAGACTCAAGAGATCAAAACGAGGGTTGAGAGTTTAATAATTTGAGTAAACGGGAGATATTGGCAGACGCAAAACTGACGACTGTCGGAGGAAGAATAATAGCTTCAGCAGCAGCTGGCTTTACATGAATTGTACCCGAAAGTGTCTGAGCATATAGACTAGGTTTTAGGAAAATTTACATACAATGGCAGATACTTTCCTGAAAGGGATTACACACAGTTTGTCAATAAATCTATTGTTGGTTTATTCAAGATGAAGATGAAGAAATAGTGCTATTTCTCATACTGGAAATCAGTAAATATTATTATGATCTTGCCAGCAAGTGAATGTACTGGAAGCAAAGCCTTGTGATACTGTAAATGAGCTAGTATATAATTATATGCGACGAAATCGCTTTCAGCAAAATTGAGGTTTGTACATCTAGCCATTACCGATTCTAACTTCAATCCAGGAGACAAGTTGTGGAAAGTGAGGCCACTCTTAAGTAAAATAAAAGAAAGGTGTCGATAGTTTTTTGTCTCCGAAAAAACAATGCCTTTGACGAAAGCATGGTGAAGCATGAAAAGCATACCTGTAAGCACTCTCTAAGGGGGAAACCAATCCGTTTTGGCTATAAGATATGGAGTATGCTGTTGGGATGAAACAATCATTCTTTGCGAATCAGTGGGATTGTAAGGTGAAAAATACTTTATAGTGAATTTGAAAGGTCACCACTACTTTATAGTAGCCACATATATAAAATTTACATCTTCAGGTAGCGGAAACGTCACTGCCATCTGAATATATCACCACGAAGTTCCACAATTATTAGGGGTAATATGAAGAGGCCGAAAACGTCGCGACAACTATAACTGCTACTTAAAAGCGGCTGAAACTTTGATGTAGCATTTCAGTAACATAAGATAGTTTCGGCTGCTGTCGGTTGCTACCCTCAAGTTCCCGGAACTTGTGAGTCGTCCTATGAGTAACGATGACGTTCCTAATACCTTGAAAGCAACTAAGAGGTTGCGTAACTCTAAAGTAGTTTTAAGTGGTAAATATTACGTAATTATATATAATTAGTGGCGATTACGTAATACCTACACATTTTAAGTTCCGACCTCAGTTGGCGTCACTTTGGTGCTAGTTGGGTAAAATTAGTTAGTATATCTGAGCTCAATAATATAGGAAACAATTTAAGGACCAACTTGATATAAGAGTATGTTATGAAAGTGAAAAGTTCCTTATTACCGGTTCTTTATAGACAGAATTTACGGTAATAATTCAACCACTGGCACTGGCGGTATAATGGATAACACGCTGCACCAGTAATTACCAGAGAAGATATAGACCAGTTTCGTCCATGTCGGGGCTCATCATTATGGCATACATATGCTTTAACAAGTCGGCACCAAGGCAAGCATTGCTACATTATGTAGTGGGAAATAGCGCGTAGCGCCAACTCTGGGTTGGTAACGGTTCTGCTTCCACGGCAGTTTCCACGCACACACAGTGCAACAAAAGAGAGCTGTGGTAAGAACCCAGAGAGCACACAGAATTACTCTCTTCGTTAATACCAAGACGGGCGTCGAATTACATAATCTTTCCCTTTGTCAACATCACTCCAATCCTGCCGGGACCTGCGGTATGATGTATAATATGCTGTAGCAGTAATCACCAGAGAAGACATAGACCAGTGTCCTTATTAGGACCTATCAGTATGTTATTCCTACTATGGGAAGAAACGGCTTTCCTCTTGTTGCACTGTGAGTGCGTGGTAATAGCCGTTTAAGCCTAGAACCCTCACAAACCCAGAAACACAGCATATCGCTATTCCCCGCTGTATTCACCACTGCATATTGTGGCAATGTCTGCCTTGGGGTAGACTTGTTGATGCGTGTGTATGAGAATCTGACAGAAACAAAACCGCAGCCTATGTCTTTTCTGGTGATTACTGCGCGCCCCAGCGTGTTACAGATCATACCGCTAGTCTTAGGAGGATTGCGGTAATGCTGGCTAACGAGTGATATAATTTAATGCCACTTAGTATTAGCCAGCGGGTATTAATTGTTTCCACTCGATAGTTTCTTCCCACGGTTTCCTTCTTGTTACACTGTGTGTGCCTGGAAGATGGAGGAACCCCGTTATTTTCACTTTGCATTTGACCAGCTAAACACGCCTAATTTGTCAGGCAGAGTAATAAAGTAGGTTCAATAGCCTCGTCCAGGCTATACTGATACGAGGCACTACAATGTGCCCGCGACTTAAAATTTCCTTTCGTTTCTTTTGTTTGTCTAATAAATAAATATAATTACTTTTCTTGTAGAATTTTAGTTAGAATATTCATCCTCTGGTGAAGTTAACGTTGTGGGCGAAACGGTCCTTGTGCTTTAGTAAAAAAGATGTGCGGTAGTTATTAGTATGTCTCCGGATGTACTTGTCGGTGCTCATCATAGGTTCCAATATTCACATAGCGTATTTATAGGACAATAAAGAACGTGAGCTCCCTTAATAACGCGACACTTTTCATTTCAAGCTCATTATCCTTTAAAATATATAAAAACTCATAAATTTGTCCGGTAGATGATTAAGGTAGTTCGTCAACCTCGTCCGTTCAATATAGATACAATAGACCAACGATGCGCCTCCGACTACAATTTCACATTTGATTTCTTTCGTCTACCTATCAATTATATAAATACAGTTGTAGCAGTAATTTAGTTTATAATTTTTTCATCCCCTGATGATGCTAACGTGGTTAGCGAAACGATCGTTAGGTCTTTGAAAACATGTGGTGTGGTGATTTGGGTTCTCCAAGTGTACTTATTAGTGCTCATCACAGGTTCCCGTCTTCACATAGTTTCACCACCGTCGTTAGCACAATATTCACACCAGGATTCATTTCTTTGGAAGCCAGGGCTTCTCTGTGGATCATGCAATGTGTCCAGGTACACTGTGCAGATTTTTGTTTCACAAGTGCTTCTATACTTTGGAATCTTCCAGGCATCATACGAGCATCATCGCAATTATTCCACTGTATGTGTGCCGCGTTGAGAAAATCATTTAAGATAGCAAATTATGTCAGTGGTGTTGTTTTGGGCTCGATGGGTTTGCAGACTTCTACTGCTGACATACCATCACAAAATCGAACATAGGCAATTAAATAAGCATCTGTATTGCTATCTGTTGCCTCATCAAGCTGAATTAAAAAAGTTTTTCACGCAACTCCCCAAAAAGCTGTATATGGTCAGCTATATCAGCAATTTGACGGGCAATAGTATCATTTGTAGAAGTAGGTACGTGTAGACTGCAATTGTTTAGAAAATTTAGTTCCTTCGATCTCAATTGTAGCTGTCAGAATAAGCTCTTCGCCAATGGTGTGAGGCTTTTTACATCTGGCTACCTGATATGAAGCTTTATAAGAGGCAAGTGAAGCTTTTTCATTCACTTTTTTTTTATATATATAATTTTTGCTTGTTCTATGATTTTAATCATTTTAATTCGAACGTACTCATTAATGAAGCGTTTGTTTAAGTTTATTAGGTTCCATACTATTTGCTGCCAACATTTTTGAGCAAATGACACACAGAGACCCTTCTTCTTCATTTACTGCAGAAACTGCTGTCTGGTAAACCCAAACTTTAAATATTCTTGAAAATATTTCTTGATTTTTGTTTCAGAACCACTCTCGTCTGTGCACTTGTTGATGCTATACTATCGTCAAATGCTCGCATATGCCCAGTTAAAAAATTATAATCAATTCCGTATACACTGCATAAATCTACTGCTACACAAATATTGCGAACTGACTTAACACGCGAATTACAACATACAAATTCACAGTAGAAGGATAGATTCAACTGAGACTGACTGGAACTGAACGAGATGCAGCATTTATACACCCCGCGCAGAACTTCTAGGTAGCCGCGAGAATGACCGCTATGGTGAACGTAAGACAGGAGGCGGGCGCGATTAGAATAATTGTGATTAAAACTGGGTCGGAAATACTGAAAGGTTGAGAAACGGTGCCCTAAAAGATACCTTATTATTTTTTAATAAACTATCCGATAATGAATGTTTATGGATTTGTAATTTATATTGAGTATCTGGCATACACGTATATAAAATTATACGTATACGCTGTCCCACGTAAGGCGTGCATTAGAAGTTTTCGAATTAATATTGGGATTTGGAATCTGAAAACTTGCAACTGGATGTATCAACATCCGCTCATTATAACTAAAATATTTTGGTGACTGTATCACTTTCCGCTTGTATACCGGAAGTTGCCGAAGTTGTTTCTTAATTTTAATAGAACAGCCTATATATTATTGCATATTCGGAATGAACATGCAACTCCGAGGAAAATGATATGGCACTTGCACATACTGGTGTCAGCCGTTCTCAAGCTATTCGACTTTCTATTGTTTTCCGTCATGAAGTTGCAAATCTTTGAAATGGCAATTCTCACGCATTAAGTATGTCATGTTTTGAAACTTAGCGCAACCATAGTCCTAGTGGTCAGAATTCTTCTCATGGTGGAAAATTTTTAAAAATGATACAGGGTGTTGTTTAACGAAGTTAAAATATCGATGATTTCAAACACGAAAAAGTATTTTTTCCAAATAGAACAGCCTGTATATTTTCAGCGCATATCCTTTGGAATGATATTCTGCTTCGATCTGTATCAGCATTCTCTATACCTATCTCGGATGATTCCCGAGTTATGATGGGAAATATGTGAATTTTGTATTATCCGAGATAATACTCTTTTCTTTGTATTGATAATAATAATAATAATAATCACAATAATAATAATAATAATAATAATAATAATAATAATAATAATAATAATAATAATAATAATAATAATAATAATAATAATAATAATAATAATAATAATAATAATAATAATAATAATAATAAGAAGAAGAAGAATAATAATAATAATAATAATAATAATAATAATAATAATAACTCGTAACTATACAGCGGTATCGGGGGATGTTAATAGTACTAGTAAGCTTTGGGTATAGGGCAAAGAGAACACAGAGTTTTTCATGTAGGTATTCCATTCATATTCTGAACGATGAGAATGAAAACTTGTATAAGGTTTTTTTGTATGTGAGCTATAATGTGGTACGTGTGTTTGTGCGTGTGTGTGTGTATTTTTAACTACGGGGCATTAATATCGCTCTTTAGATGAATTGAATAACTCTCAAGAAGTATTTTTTCCATTTCATTTTTTCATTTCTGGGTGTTCGAATATACGTTTTCACCTCATTATTACATCTTCTACTCAATCCAATATAGTGAGGGATGTTTATGAATCGCCTTGAAACTGAATTACTCAAAATGCAAACAAGTTATAGAACCGTCTAATATGTCAGAAAATATGTGAATGAATTAATAGGAAAATGCGTATGAGTTTTAATATAAAATGTGCTCTATATGACCACCATTGACTTGCAATCTCGAATTAGTGGCCTTTCGGATCATTTCTGGAGTGAGACCATTATACGCTTGTGTCACTTTAACCTCCAGTTCTTTTCGGGAGTTTATTTGGCTGGAATAAACTTCATTTTTAATGTGACCCCATGCGAAGAAGTACGGGGGAGTCAGAACTTGTGACATTGCAGGCCAAAGCCATGGACCGCCGGGTCCAATCCAATGATCCTGAAACAAATTCTTGTCAACTCCTACTGTACATCTGCCGTAGAATGTGCTGGAGCGCCATCTAACTGGTACCAGAATTCTGCATCAGGCAAACCAGTCAAGATACCAGCAACAACTTCACTAAATATTCTAAGATAACTTCCTGAAGTCAAGGTTTCTTCGCAGAAATCGAAAAAACTTTTCCATTTAAAACAACAGCGAAAACATTGAAACTGAATTCATATTGTAAATGCGCTTCGCACATAAAGTGAGGATTTTCATCTGCCCAGAAATGACATCGCTTCCGATTGATGATACATTTTCTTGTGAATTTTGATTCATCCGTCCATAAAATCATATCTAAGATACCTGGGTCTTGCTCGATCCGTACAATCAACCATTCACAAAATGCAACAATTCTTATGTGGTCACCCTCCCGTAATCCATGCACTGTCCTTTGGGCATATGCATGCCATCCATACTTCGAAAGAATTATTATAATTGATGTTCGAGTTACTCTGAAATATTCTACTGCCTGCCTGATGGACGCATGTGGATAGGCCGTAAAATACCGCAACACATTGATTTCATTTGTTTCATTGGCGGTTATGTTACTTGAACGATTTCTATTTAAATTACCATTCCAGTTATATTCCGAAAATGTGACTCGATTATGAAGAACTTTGTCCTATTCATAGGTGGCAAATATGGAAATCTTTCATTGAACAAGCAACACGTTCTACTCACGATTCTCCTGCATTCTCCGTGAATGTAAAATAAATTTGGAATGTTGTCAGCAGAATATTCTTCAACAATATTTTCCATTACCATTACCTCACAATACTTTCAAAGAAATAGACCACACTATTGCGATGACAACCAACGAGACTAATAATACATCTCTTTGACATAAGTTTTCGTATTATGTCCAAAGTCTAGTCTTCGACTAGATAGATTCCGAATTTTGTAGTATATTCCCGTTTTATTCATATTCCTTCTTATAACTCAGAAATAATTCAAGACAAGTATAGGGAATGCTGATATAGATCGAAGCAGAATATTGTTCCGAAGGTTATGCGATGAAATATATAGGGCCTTCCATTTGTAAAAAAAATGCTTTTTCGTGTTTGAAATCATCGATATTTGAACTTCGTTAAACAACACTCTGTATCATTTTTGTCATTTTTTCGCGATGAGAAGAATTCCGACCACTAGGACTATAGTTACGCTAAGTTTCAGAACCATGACATACTTGATGCCTGATAATTGCTATATCAAAGATTTGCAAATTTATGACGGAAAAACAATAGAAAATCGAATATCTTAAGAGCGGCTGACACAAGTATGAGCAAGTGGCAAATTGCAGGCTTATTCCGAATATGCAATATTATGTGGGGCGTTTCTTTAAAATTAATAAAATTGTTGGCAACTTCCGGTACAACCGGAAGCGATACAGTCACCAAAATATTTTAGTTGTAATGAACGGATGGTGATATATCCAGTTGAAAATTTTCAGATTCGAAAGCTTAGTACTAGTTTGAAAACTTCTAATGCACGCCTTACGTGGGACAGTCTGTATAGTAATAAGTTATGCTCTTACAGATGCATTGCGAATCGTGTTCCTATTGGTATTTTACGATGTTATTTAAAATAAACCAATAGATAAATGCGTTTCGCGGCGCTATCGCAATTCGCATTTTGCAATTCACGTCTGATAGCTTAAAGGTCCAGCATATTCGCAGATTCCACTTAGTAGTGGATATACATGGATTTTACGGGTTTGTGATTGACTATAAGTAGGTATAGATGGTATGTTCTAACTCCGCCACCCGCCACCGCCACCGGGCGGAGTGGCGGAACTGACCGGACCCGACGGTCTCCGAGCTAACCCGAGCACAGGGTGGCGGACCCGACGGCCCCCGACCTAACCCGAACACAAGGTGGCGGAGCCACTGACTAGACCCGAATATCTCCGCCACCTGACTTCGTATTTTACCCGAACAAGTAGCGAACTAACCTGAGATGATGTAATCAAAAGCCAACTAACCTGTATTAGGCAAACGAGGAACCGCCATTTAAACATGGCGGCTAGCGCATGCGCACAAGCAATTTTTTATTTGTTGGTTAAAGTCCTACGTGTTTGGTGTCATATCACTCGTCTAGGTAAGCAGAATCCAAATTTAACATATGTACATGTGTACAATAAAAAATTTATATTCTTAAGTCTTATTGGAATCGGTTCGATTTAAAGAATCTGTTGAAAGTAGAGCTGGCAACAATACCTCTAGTGGTAACAGCGATATCGCTTCCAACTATGACTATATTTAGCATTTCCCGAAATTAACCTTGTTAGCCAACATAGTTTCCTTGCAGCTGTTGAAATAACCTTGTGAGCAGTTCATATTTCCTGTTTGTGGTTTTATTTCCGTTGAATGACCTTAAAGTCATATGAAATAGATAAAACTCCAGAATTTTTTTGTATAAAAGGTTGATAATTTTAAATCAAAGGTGGGGATATAATTATAAAAACACCGAGTGACATGTAAGCACATCAGTCTACAATTTGCTCACAGTAGTTATTCTTAGTAGTTATAGTAGTGTTCTGTTCAACATGTATGGTATCGATGTTAACGATGGACCTGAGTCCTTCAGATCTGCTAATAACAGTGTTTGTGAAAATTGTTATTGGGGTCAAGTTGATGCAGCTATGCGCCAGAATATTATTGAGATTAAGCAAGAAAGTAGAATGCTGTTGGAAACAAGGTATACTGTTAACCCCTCTCTAAGTGTTGCAATTGGTATATCAAACGCTGCTGGATTGATTCCAATAATTAAGATTGTAAATAATAGTCCGTATCCGCCAAATCCAAATATAACAATCTCATCTGGCTCCTGGGAGTGGGACTATTTTATTTCAACACTAACAAAAGCAGCTAAAGAATACTTTACCAAAGGTAATACGATTGAACCTGAAAATATTGGAGTATGTACTGTCAAACCTATTAAAATTTTAGACAGTAAAGGTATATCAATCTCAGATGATTCTACTACTTTTTATTTAACCGAAGATGCGGTTCAACAACTACTAGATCTGGTTGAAATCATCAACGAAAAGGTGAAGTTTCTAACTAATTTTAACTTTGATATTCGACTTAGCGACTTCCTCTATTGTGTCGCTGATGTTCTCAAATGTGTTAATAAGAAGGAGCTACCGTGTGACAATGAAATGGTAAAGCTTATAAATATTATGTTGAAAGATCAGGAACCATCATTCCGAGTTTGCATGTTAGAGTGTTTACACTTTGCAGAGAAACAAATACTTAATCGTTTTAAAGAAATACACACGATATACAATGGGCCATTTTAAAGCAAGTTTTATCATCCTGACAGCACTATGTCAAAATGTATTTTATATCTACAAACCACCAAATGTGAAAGAAGTACGAATCTGTTTCGACAGCGACGGCTGCATGAAATGGTCTGGACTTTCAAGAACACATCTACACAACGATGAGGTGATTGAAGTTTCAACATATAACATGTCCAAAATTAAGAGTGATATGGTGCGCTATAAACTTATGTTCTTGTTTGATAATGGTACCCGTGATGAGACATCTGATTGGAGAACTCTCATATTAACCGATTCTTATCTGTTCCCTTCAAATTATATTTCTATGTTTATGTCAACTGGTTTTCTTATATGTCTTGCTATATTTATGCTGATGTACTTTTGTTTTAAATATAACACTATACTTAAAGGTATCTATCGTAAACATTTTTGTTAATAAAGATATATAAGCTGAAGATTTGTGTTTTTATTCATTAGTTAAGCACCTATAGTTAAGATGAGATACTGTGAATCGTGCTCGTTACAAGTGAAAAAGAGTGCTTTCTCTGGGCATTTACGTAGTGAAATTCATAAATCAAAAGTATGTGAACCATGGCAAGTTGAACAAGTGCAGATGTTAACTCAAGCTTTTAAAAACAGAATGGCTACCTATCGTATATACGAAAAAGGTATTGATATTAAACAGTTTATGGAAACAATAAGACATAAAGTGTATCATCTGATGGAAGCTGCTTTAGCTAAGCATAATGAAATTAAAATGAATTTAGAATTGTTTGGTTTGTATGTACTCCAAAGTCGAAATAAAAAAGAAATGAAGTCATTTAATACTAAAAATAAAAATGTTACAGTGTCAACTAATTTTGAAAGTATATATCAAGAATTCGTCGACGAAATTTACACAAAAGCTTTGGAGTTTGCAGAAGCTGAAAGCGGATGGATGTTGGAACAGCTAATGTGGTTGGAAATAAATATTAATAAATACAGCTTCAAACGATAGTGGTATCAACATCTATAAATTGTTCACTACACACTGTTAAACTCATTCAAAATTTAGTTATCGTAGAGGTAAGACGTGCTTCAGTTAACTCTAACGTATCCAAGTGCTCAGTAGTGTGTTTAAAATGGCTACATTAAGTGATGTGTGTTACCAGCAAATCAAAGATAACTTCTGGTATGGTTTATTTGGAGACTTTCAACTAATTATCGATAAGAACACTGGTTATTTTAATGCGACTAAGCTGTGTAAAAATGGTGAGAAAAGATTCAGACATTGGCTGGAAAATAAGAAAACTAAAGAGTTGATTGTCTATTACAACGGTCGGCTAAAGAAACAGTTAGGTAGCCGGAATACCGATACCCTAAATATTTCAACCAAAGGAGACCACTTAGACTCATCTCCAGGGAGCCGGAATACTGGCCCCCTAGAAGTGTCGGAAGCAACATCTCAACTAACACCTACAACCGCTACATACTTGGTGGACTTTGGTGGAAGACAAGCTGAAAACAACTTGATATCTGGTACATATGTCTGTAAAGATTTAATATTAAATTTGGCTTGTTGGATATCCAATAGTTTCTATGAAAAGTGCAACCAAATTATTTTTGATTTTTTCGTAAGTGAATTTAATCAAAAATACAAGGATAACCTCAAAGAAATTGAAGTGAAATTAATGGAGATAGATGATGAAGTGCAGCGTATGCGAGAAACAAATGCTAAAATCACAGAACATTTAGAAGATATATCTCCAAAACCAAGCAACCCTGGAAAACTTTGTGTTTTTGGTTTGCTTTCAAGAAATGAGAAGGATGCTACCTATCCATATCATGCTGTAAGGACTCAGAAGAAAAGTTTTAAAAGAGCTGTCAAGAACTTTAAAAATAAACACCCTGATTCCGAAGTAGTTTTAAACATGTTGTATGATCCAAATTCTGTAAATCTCTTTAACAGAATAAAGACCGAAGTCGAATACCTCAAGGCGAAGAGAAACGATCTACAGATAGCAGATGTACCGCAGGAGAAGTTTATTCAGGATATTATTGATTTACGACATAAATTGTAATTGTTCACTTAGCTTAATTGTATGTAACCAGATGAAAAAATAAAATTATATTATTTTAATAAAGACTTTTATTTTATTCTAAGTACATTAATACAATAAATATATAAGCTTATTTAACATCATCTGAATTTATCCAAGAATTCTGAGATTTATCAAAACCCAGCCATTTTACATAGAGCTGCTTGCCTTTCTTCCTCAAGATGCGTTCAACCAGATAGATGTCTGTTTGTTTAGTCGTTTGTAGTTCTTCCTCGTAAAACCCTCCACTGATTGGTTTCCCCTGCATATCTTCAAGAAAGTATGTTACTGGATTTGTGAAATGAATACTAACAATCTTGAATAATTCTGTTGACCAGCGAGGTGTATACCCCTTTTCAAATTGAGCTTTTGCTTTACTTATACGTACAACATCACCCACTTTAAATTTATTTTTGTTAAACACTTTCAGATTTGAGTAAACTTGTTTCAGAATAGCTTTTTCATTTTTCTTGTTAACATCTTGAGGTTTTATACCAGTTGTTCGATGAACAGTAGCGTTGTAAGTAGCAGTGACATCAGGTAGTGTATTAACCCACTTGTAGGAGCCAATCAAGTTGAAATTTTTATATATCTTCTCTTTCAAGGTACGTATGACTCTTTCCACCATTGCAGCCTTCTTCACACTATAAGTGCTGTAGTGATTGATGTTATATTTTTTCATTAAGGCGTTAAATTTTGAGTTATAGAACTCGCGACCAAGATCAGACTGGATGTTAGAGGGCGTTGTACTAGTAGATAAAATATCAGCCATAGCTTTAGTCACCTCTTCAGCAGTTTTAGATTTAAGAGGGCGAGTCCACACATACTTTGAAAAAC
This sequence comes from Tillus elongatus, assembly GCA_964006375.1. NCBI lineage: Eukaryota > Metazoa > Arthropoda > Insecta > Coleoptera > Cleridae > Tillus > Tillus elongatus. The sequence continues at coordinate 104,290,814 of OZ023264.1, forward strand.
AATTAATAACCACTAAAATATACTTGTAACCAGAGTTTGCTTTGTAGTAGTCTGTAAATTCTGCTAAATCAATCTGCCATAAATCATTTAAGCCTTTGATTATTGTACGTCTACGTTTAAAATTGATTCTTGCTGGTTTATATAACTCATCAATAATTTGTTTTTTAGCATCAGATGGTTCAACAGTTTTGCGTCTCATGGCGATGTTGGATTTAAAAGTATCCACTTATCATGTAAATCTTTTAGTTTGCTGTCTATTTCTCCCAGCTTATTCTTTAGCTTCTTATTCTTTAACACATCAATATCTTTTAAAACTTGAGTAGTTATGTTCTTAGCTAAAATTTTCAATTTATTTTCAAATTCGTTTTTTAAATCTTCCAACTCAGGTTTGTGTACAGCTTCAAGTAGTATGGCAATGATTCTTTGTTTTACCTCATCTTTGTTCTTCTGATAGTCGTCTATCCATACATCAACAAATTTTTTATTTACACCATCTGTTGCATCGACTGGATCAGCGATGTTACACAATCTATGGCTTTGCAAATCAAAATCACCACTATCAGTTCTTGGGAAAATCTCTCTTTCAATAATTTTAAACTTAGAACCTTTATTGGATTGGGAACGTCCGAACTTATCGATAGACATTTTTATACTAAGCACTAAGGTAGGTATATCTGTGATATATGTAGGTATATTAGGCGATAACACCAACCTCCTTCAGTTCTTCAATGATTGACTGAATTTCATTGTTATGAGCATTATTACCAGCAGCTTGGGAAGCTACTAAAAGTCTAAGTCTATCAACCAGCTCATTTATGTCATCCCAATAGACATATTCTATTTGTTTGTTATTTTGTAGCATATAGTTGTTAGTGTTGCTGCTTACATTCTGAGCTCTAGGTTCAGTTTTTTGTTCTGCGTTATGATGTGTGTCGTAACCAAAACCTTGAGGAGTTGAGGATCTTCGTCCTCTTGGGTTTATAACTGGTTTTATTAGAGTCAGATACTTTTCCGAGGAACAACCCTTGGTTCGTGCGTTGGGATCGTAGTTCATTTTATGAACACTAGTTGCTTCTAGAATATCTCTATAGTGTTGAAGATCGTCATAGGTATACCCTCTAGGTGTTTTCATAAATATCAATTCTAGCAGACCTTGTGTTTGCGGATATCTCCTTTGACCTAGTCGAATGTCATTATCAGTAAAGTCCAAGTGTTTATTGCCAAGACTCCAACTACCAGTATCTTTAGCGTAGCGAGCACCATACGTTTGATCAATAGTAGCAAGCCTCGGTGGTTCAGTAAAATACTTGTCTACATAATATCGAACTCGTTCAGGATATTGCTCCAAAAATTCTTGATATGCTGGGTTGTTTGTGACAGTTTGTAGATCTGCCTCAAGCTCTTCAAATGTTGGGGTATCCTCATCAAAACTTGTCTCTACTTCTGGTTCGGCTTCAAAAACTTCATGGTCTTTAAGGAACTCAACTTTGGGTTTCTTTTCTGGTACCGCTTCTTCTTTGATTTGTTCAGCTGGTGACTGCAGTTTAAGCGTTGATGTATTTTTAGATATTTCACTCAGTGGGTCAACAAGTGGTTTATATAAACGCTGCAGGGCTTCATCATTCTCAGCTCTACCAAGCTTAAGCATTAAATGTTTTTTTCGAATGTTTTCAGCAAGTTGTAAAATCTTTTTCTTAATTTTTCTCTCTTGGTTACTCATCACCTCCATCTTGCTAAAGTTATTTGTTTCGTGTTAAGAGATGCAAACAGTTCGGTGGTTTAAGGTGTACTAGCTTTGAATTGGTTGTATGTCTGCCTATCTAGTGTTAGGTATCTAACACAACAGGTAGACCCGGTTGTTAGACAGGTTGTTAGACAGGTTGTTAGACAGGTTGTTAGACAGGTTGTTTTAGACAGGTTGTTTTAGACAGGTTGTTTTAGACAAGTTGTTTTAGACAAGTTGTTTTAGACAGGTTGTTTTAGACAAGTTGTTTTAGACAAGGTTGTTTTAGACAAGTTGTTTTAGACAAGTTGTTTTAGACAGGTTGTTTTAGACAGGTTGTTTTAGACAGGTTGTCTGTCTTGTTAGCTGGTTGGTTGTCCTGCTAGACATCTCTTTGTTGTTGTTGGTTGTAGACCATTAGATTAATATGTAGCTATCGAATCCTTTTCTATATCTCCCTCTGTGGACTTCGTTTTCTTTTACAATCACCAACACACCATACTTATTACCATTCCAGCATTGACAACATATATTTTTAAATTGTTTAAAGTCCATATCAGTGGTCACATGATCGTCATAGATGTGTTTTAAGTTCGTTTCATCTTGTTTAAAGAGAATCAAAACGTTAGCGTTATCACGTATCAGATGTTTGGGTATTCGAGTATATGTTTGACAGAGATAGAATGAATCAATATTCTTATGTCTCCCCATACTAAAGTATGCTCTCATTTTATCTTGTTTGTCACAAGCCACATCATCGAATATAAACACCGAGTTGCCCTGGGCTTCTGCTGGATCTAATATTTCATCGTTTTCACTATATGGATAATAACCAACACTTTTTGTAGCATCCAACACCCTTTGTAACATCTTATATTTAGGTTGATACAGAGACTTTGAATACACATACACGTTATCAAACTTTAAACCGTTCGGTTCAAACAATAAACTTAACATAACATTTGTTTTACCACACCCACTAGGACCACATATGATACCTCTAACTGTGTTTGGGAAGAGAGGACCATGCCTTAGTTGTTGTTCTGCTGTATCAACAACATCGTCTATATTTGTAATAGGTAAGACAGAAGCGTGTTTGATGGTGTGCATCTTGACTGGAACTAAACTATATTTTTCGAGTATGTATATAAATATAGACATGTTAGCGGATCACACAGTTAGTATCAATGTTGGTGTCACAGGGTGAAGGTCTTGTAAACACAGCCATTAACAAGCTATCTGTTGAGCTGCACGTACCTGGTTATCAATTTTGTGGCCCGGGCACTAAACTTAAAGAACGTCTTGCTAGAGGTGATCAAGGTATCAATCCTTTAGATCGTGCTTGTCGAGATCACGACATCGCTTACTCTCAATCAAAAGAGTTAAGTGATAGGCATCGAGCCGACGAAGTGTTGGAGAATCGAGCTTGGGAGAGAGTCAAGTCAAAGGACGCGAGTTTTGGTGAAAAGTTAGCCGCTTGGAGTGTTACAAACACCATGAAAGTTAAAAGAAAGCTCGGTATGGGTCTTGATGTAATCAACTCAAAACCGAGGAAAAAAGTTCCCTTTAAAAACATTCTTAGTCTGATTGGAGAAGTTATAAAAGACAGAAATCTTATTCCATCAGAGAATGCCGTGTTTGATATCGCTCACGCAATTGTTAAACAGATTGGTGGGCGTAAGAATGTGCTGAAACCGCGAGTTATTCCAATACCTAAAAGCGGAGGCTTCCTTCCACTACTACCTTTAATTTTTGGTGGCCTGTCAGCGCTAGGTGCTCTGGGTGGCGGTGCTGCAGGCATTGCTAAAGCAGTTAACGATGCCAAATCAGCCAAACAAAAACTAGAAGAAGAAGAACGGCATAACAAAACGATGGAGGCTATTGCTATGGGTAAGAGAGGTAATGGTTTGAAATTAAAACCAAAGTATAAGAGACTAGGTAAAGGATTATATCTGAAGAAGCAGCGTAGCGGTTATGGGTTGTATTTGCAGAAACCAAAAAACGAGTAAGATGTTTACCAGCAAGACCTCTAACAAATGAAGACCTTGTGAAATTTGCTGGTAAAATGAAAATTCCATATTTTAGAGGTGTATACATGCGAGATACTTTGCCATCGAATGGGCCACGCAAGAATGAATCACTTATCATGAATTTGCAAACAAACAAGGAACCTGGCAGTCATTGGGTTGCAGTTAAGAAACGTGGTGACACAACCGTGTACTTTGACTCATATGGAAACTTGAAGCCACCAGTTGAGCTGCAGCGTTACCTTAAAGACTCTACTCTAATGTACAATCATCATGTGTATCAGAAATATAATACTTATAATTGTGGCCACTTATGTTTAAAATTTTTAAATAAAAGACTTAAACAGTAGTATCTGTGTTTCAGTCATGTCGCAAACCTTCACGTTGAAGGATCGCAGTTGTCATCTGTCAACAGACTACGATCCTCCAATTGAATTGGATCCAGGTGGTAGTTATGCAGTTGCTTTGATAGGTTTTCACACATACAACAACATACCTAACATATATAAAGGTAAAAATAAATTTTATGTAAAAGAAGGAGCTGCTTGGAGAATCATCACGATACCTACTGGTGCATATGAAATAACACATTTGGAAAACTTGCTTCAAAATGAACTTGTTGGTGCTACAGCAACACGTGAACAAAAGCAGCTAGCTTTGATTCTAAGACCTAATCCCAACACCATTAGGTGTGAAATAAAGTGTTTCACAAGTATCAGTTTTGAATCTGATGATTCGATTGGGCGAATGCTGGGATTTTCAAAGCAAGTTCTTCAACCAGGTGTCTTCCATGAATCTGATTTACCTGTTGAAATAGTGGATGTTAAACAGATTCGTATAGAAACTAATATTGTGTCTGGTTCTTACTATAATGGAAAACCTTCACATACGTTATATGAGTTTGCACCGATGGTCGATCCTGGTTATGCAATCGATATAGAACCTAAGAATCTAATTTATTTACCAGTAAACAAACGAGAGATTTCAAATATAAGCATCGACATCGTGGATCAAGATTCAGTTCCTGTAAACTTTCAAGGTGAAGAGGTGTCTGTTCGCTTAGAGCTTAAAAAGATTGCCTAGAATGCTAGTCTTTAAAGATATAAAAGCAAGCGAATCTACCAAAACAAATTTAGTACAATCAACTCCTTTGAAGCATACACTTCGTTCCGATAATATTGAATTCCTTAAAAGTCTTGGTTATCATGTCATCAAAACTAGAAATATTCAAAGACCCCAAGTTTGACGACTCCATTGATCGAGAAGAACTTAGGTCTTACTATTCATCAACTAAATCGTTTGGTAACAGCGATGAAGTTGAAATAAACATCAATCAGCAAGATGCATTCGTATGTCTAGCAGAGTCAGCTCTAATAATCGAAGGTGCTCTGGAACCTCTAGCAGTACAAAATGCTACTGGTGTCTGTCACATGTCAAATAACGGAGGAGTAGCTCTGTTTGAATCAATGATCTATGAATTAAATAACAAGGAAGTGGAGCGAGTACGAGATCCATACACCACAACAAACATCAAAACTCTGCTTTCGTTTAGTAAGAATGAAGCAAAATCTCTTAGCAATGCTGGGTTAAATGTATCATCAGATCACATCACCTTAAACGATAACAAGTTTCACTTGCTCCTACCTCTTTGGTTCCTCTTCAGTTTCTTTCATCACTTTAAAGGAGTTCTCTGTGGCAAACATACTTTCCGATTTACAAGAGCTCGAAATGATTCCAACTGCTATTACAGCACAGGTACAGCAAGATCTAAGATAACTGTAACCAACATGTTTTTAAAAGCAAAACATGTATTTCCAAACGATCAAATGAAGCTGGAACTGATGGATAAAATAGCAAAAGACACATCTATATTTCTCGCATATCGGAAATGGGATATATATGAGCTACCATCACTCAGAGATATAAACAGAGATGTGTGGGCTGTTAAAACTGCAACCAACTTGGAAAGACCTAGATATGTGATTATAGCGTTTCAAACAGATCGGAAAGATAACATAAGCAAAAAAGGTGACTTCTTCGATAACATCGGTATGGTAGATCTACGAGTGTTCCTAAATTCAGAATGCTACCCTTATGAAGCTATGAATATGGATTTCGAAAGATCAAAATATGTTGAAGCCTACCAGATGTATACAGATTTTCAAAAAAGTTTTTACTATAAAAACATGTCGGAGCCTCTTTTAAATTATGATGAGTTTAAAGATCGAGCTCTATTTGTAATCGATTGCCAACACCAGAATGAATCAATCAAGTCTTCAACAGTCGACATCAAAGTGGAGTTTATGAGTAAAGACAATTTTGCTCCGAGAACTAGGGCCTACTGTTTAATTATTCATGATTGTGTATTTGAATATAAACCTCTAACTGGTATTGTAAGAGCCATTATGTAATATTTTGTATGTAAATATTATTACTCCTAATAAATTAATTGTATTACAATCGAGTGTTTTATTTCTAACCTTAAACTGTTGTCTAAGAAACAAATTTGGTGGGTTTACGATATAAAAAACATATATTTCAATTTTATAATAAAATAATTTTCACCAAATAATTTCTATGAAAATTCGCTACCGATTCTCTATTTAAACTAAAGCCGTCATATGATCTGGGCATTCACCTATCATATCAGCCGGAAGCCGACGATAATGCAACGGTTACTCAGCTGGTATACTATTTACACGATTGAAATAAAAACATAACGTTTTGTTTGCATGTGATTTAATTCGATCGAGTTAATTTTTTAATTGTCATGACCGCACCCAGCTGATTAACCGTTATCAAGAGTGTTTCCGGTTTTGTTGAGTGACCAGCTAATACCCTCAGTTTAAATCATCAGCCGGGCGCATCATGAAAATTATGTGTTTAATAATTTTTGGAATCTTACCTAATAAGCCATAGGTGTGTTTTCAATACAGGTGTATAGGCTTAGTGAAGCGAGAAGTTGTGTTTATTTGTAGAAATTTCTGTGTATATAGAGCTATGGTTTGTTGGTGGCTTTGTATCAATCTGTGTCTAGTTTTTTGTGAAAAATCAGAACTAAAACGTTTTACGAAAATAATCTAAGTCTGGAGGCAATGACTATGTTTGGTGAGTTACTGAGTAATTTTTTGATATAGAACTGAGCTTAAAACCTAGGTACAGCTAATTTTCATCCTACATACGACGTTATTTATATTAATTCTAATGAGATAATTTTTAATTGATTTGATTTTACTAAACAGGTTAGTCTTTGGCGTGTGGTTTATTACTAATAATTACCTTCTTATTACGCATGTTATTTTAAATGGCGGTTCCTCGTTTGCATAATACAGGTTAGTTGGCTTTTGATTACGTCATCTCAGGTTAGTTCGCTACTTGTTCGGGTTAAATACGAAGTCAGGTGGCGGAGATATTCGGGTCTAGTCAGTGGCTCCGCCACCTTGTGTTCGGGTTAGCTCGGAGACCGTCGGGTCCGGTCAGTTCCGCCACTCCGCCCGGTGGCGGTGGCGGGTGGCGGAGTTAGAACATACCATCTATACCTACTACTATAGTTTCGTCCATGATATAGAATATCATGAATTTCGTGGGCATGCGGATAAATACGATGGGTATCGGATGTTTAGATAACTTGATTTCTTGGTATTAATTATTAATTTGCTCTACTGCTACATAATTTTCAATTATGGCAAATAATATACCAGAAAATTACACAATATACCGATCCAGAAAAAGATCGAAATGATGTTGCTTTCCGGACTAAGGAAGGTTGTGATGAAACTTCGGCGAGGGTAAGTAGAATTATATCGCTTTGTATACTCTTCAGAACTATAATTGAATATAGTTTTATATTCTCGCACAGGCATGGTTAGAACGCTATCTTCATATGTTAAAGTTACTTGGAGCGTTTTAAGAACGTTTCCTGCTTCTGCGGAAGATTAAACATATAAAAACTTTAAAAAATGTTTTGTTTTCTCTCGAATCTTATCATTTTAGTAAACACCTTTTTTAATAAATAATACTCAATTCCTAACTTAGGTTTCCATATGTGCATAAAGTTTCTATGGCCTTCTTATAATAGGTAGGTACATGAATTTGAAGAAGGCTCTGATTTGTCATTAAAATAGGAAGAATGTGTTCTTTGTATAAGAGGGTGGGTATAAAATAAATAAATGAATTTGAGCGTGGTCGCCCTTACTTGATGAAACATCCATATCAGATTTAAATGTCGATTATATAGATTCTCCCTCTAGTAGTTTGATACAATATACCCCAGCTTTTTGTTTTGACTTGTTAAAATGAGTAAAGGTAATATAATTTGCAAGAAATCACTTAGTCATTGTTAAAAAAATTCAGAATGCAAAATTATCCAATAATAGAACGCCCAACTTTATTGAATAGTTAATATTAACTACCTCCTAATATATAAAATATTTTAAGCTTCTTCAGAATCAAAATTTGAAATGCATTATAACCTAAACGTAGATACAAATGCCTGACATGGTCCGGTGGCATTCAATTTTCTCGCGGAACTGGGACTCAATCAAATCTAGTTATGAACTTGCCCATGCACTACCGAGTGGGATCCGCAAATATGCAGACGACCATTTGTCTTTTTTATAATTTTAATCTATTCACATTTGCAACACTCGTACAAAAACTAATTTCTCTATGGAAACAATAGGTCACCAGGGTCACCTGCTTAGATTAGATAGGTTCCTATCTAATCTAAGGTCATCTGTGTTGCGAAATAATCATTAGAATTTTAAAATTGTCAATGTCAATTTCAATTCTGTCATAGTGTCATTCGTCATGCAAATGTTATATCTCATGCCTTATCACTTACCGGTTCCTCATAATTTTGAAACAATTAGGGTGGGCAAGAATTTTATTCTACAGTCTCCGTTTCTAATTTAGTTATAGTTTATAGTTGTACTAGGCGATTTTTGCCTTCTGTTGGCACTAGCTTTTAACATTATTCGACTTTGTCTTAAACCTCAAAATTTTAGTGTGAATTCAGTAAGGAATTTCGTAGAAATGGCACAAAAAGTAAAGGTCAGTATAGTAAGATACTTATTCATATTTTACAATAACAGTATCCATTTTAGATAGGAATAATTGGAGGTACGGGTTTAGACAACCCAAATCTGTTCAAAAACAGGGAAGAAAAACGCGTAACAACACCATTTGGTGAACCATCAGACTCTTTAATTTTGGGAGATATTGATGGCGTTTCCGTTATTATGCTACCAAGGCATGGTCGCGCGCACGATATTATGCCAGGCAACATTAATTACAGGGCAAATATTTGGGCTCTTAAAGAAGAAGGATGTACTCACATTGTAGCCACAACAGCCACTGGATCTTTACGTGAACACATTGATCGAGGAGATGTTGTTATCATTGATAGCTTCATTGACAGGTACTAAACTTACAAAGGTAATCCTAGGTACTCTTTGAATTTAGGGTGGATGGAGATGGAGCATCGTAAATGGCACAGGACAGACATCAACAGAAACGTAAATACCACATGATGTGTTGTCGGGTTGTAGTTTTCCTTCCAAATTGTCACAGCGTGTGGAAGTACAGCATCAGCGACAAAAATTTCAATTTTTTTTTTCACTTAAACGTAAAAAGTATTAAAACATATAAAACATGATTTGGGAACGAAGATTTTTTTGGCTGTATGTCGGTAGCCACGATAACTTTAAAAGGAATTGAGATATCACCTTCAAATTTGGTATACAGTTACTCTACAAACGAACAGTTCAGATTGTTCTTGAGTAAAATCTCTTTAGGGAGTGGGGAATGAATGGGGGGTGATTTGGTGAAAATTGACATTTTTTCTAAGCTCAAGTAATATAACATTTTAGGGTTTATTTATTAGAAAACTTTTCATTTCATCAAACATCTGGTATTCTGCGCTGAAATTAAATTAGGGGTTGAATGTGTGGGGGTGGAATATTGTTGACAAAAATTACGATTTTTTTTGCTAAAGCAGCATAAAACATCTAAACATATAGAAAACTTAATTCTGAAACAATTTTTTTTGTCTGTTGGTCAGTCTGTCTGTCGGCATGTACGTCTGTCTGTTAACAGGCGCAATAATTTTGAATAAATTGAGATATGTTCAAATTTGGTACTCAGTTAGTACCTGACGAAGGAGGGCTTCGAATTCTTTTTGGGTAAGAACACATCAGGTGGTAGGGGTTAAATAAGGGGTGAATCGGTGAAAATTGCAATTTTTTTAAATAAAACTAGTAATATAACGTTTCAAATGTTTATGGGCACAGGAATACAAATATTTTCTTTGTGGTCAAGTCATGGGCCCTAAATTCATTCCATGAGAATGTATTTCTGAACAGAATAAATTATAAGGTCTACATCAATATTATATACTTTTCAATACATTTTTGCCTGTATCAAATGTGTAGTACATTGCAAAGAGAATGCTTATGACAAACTTTAGGGTCTAAAAATAGCTCCTACAACAGCTAAAACAGGGTTCCCACTCGTCTGGAAAACCGGGAATTTGTAGAAGAAACAATTTTGTCAGGGAAAAAATTGGGAAAATTGATTAAGAGTCAGGGAAAATTTATTTGTTTCTTTTTTATGATAAATAATTGAAACAATGTGTTAGCTTTTTGTGTAATTTTGAACCATTCATTTAATGATTTCGTCTTCCACAAAACCATAATTGTTTTTTTTTTTATTTTGCATTCATTGGTCGCTTTGATTTTTGAAATGGGGAAGTGTGTTTTCTGCCGTGACACTAAGACCTACTGTATTCTGTAGTAGTGTGTTACACATGTTGGGGGTAAATTGTGGATCAAAGTGAGGGAAATAGATGTTGGCATGTCAGGGAAAAGTCAGGGAAATTGATATGCTGTTTTTAGTGGGAACCGTGTAAAAATAATGCCACAAAACATAATATTGTCAAATTTAAGTGTAGATTTGCAGACAATCTCCCAAACGCTTTTTTTCTTTCAACAGCACCACGAGGGCTCAGTCTAAATACTATCGTACCGTGGGTGTCGACAAGGAGGAAAGAGGCAACTTGTTAATTCTGGACTTGAAGGTTTGGGGGTTCGGAGGAGAAGGAAAAACATGTGCCGGCAAGGAATTCCACAACTTGGAAGTCCTCGGGACAAAAGAGCGGGCATAACAAGATGTTCTATGTCTGATGACCTGGACAGTAAAAGGGTGCATTCGCTCTGTTCCCCTGGTAGATCTGTTGGGGGCAGTAGGTGGAGGAACTATAGAAGAAAGCTCCTCCGAGCAGTGCCCGTGCAGATATCTGTAAAAGAGAGAGAGGTGACGTATAGCTCTCTTCTGAATGGAGTCCAGGATAGCGAGCGTAGAAGCGGCAGCGGCATCCCAGATGTGGGAGCAATATTCGAGGTTTGGCCTTATTTGTGAAGTATATAAGGTATAGAGATTAGCTGGTGAAAAGTATTTGAGAGCTCGGAAGAGGAAACCTAATTTCTTAGCAGTCCCTTCTGCAATTGCTGTGACATGTTGGTGCCAGTTGAGATTTCAATCCACAGAAATGCCAACAAGATTGGGTGACAAAGGAAAGGAGGTCGGCAGTTGATCTGAGCTGACGGAATACATACTGCCTGTCGTGGATTAGACTGTGTTTTTCAAGAAATTTTAGTAATTCAGTGTTTATATACGTTTCCATCACTTTAGAGATGACTGAAAGGAGAGAAATAGGCCTGTAGTTGCTAGGAAGCGTTTTGGATCCTTTCTTGGGGACGGGTTGTACTCTAGCATTTTTCCAGTTACTAGGGAATATGCCCCTATTGTAACAGACAGGTCAGGACAGGAACAAGTTCTGGTACGCATTTTTTGAGAACAATGGCTGGGATTTCGTCAAGGCCAGAGGATTTCCTGGTGTTAAGAGAAGAGAGCGTCTTTTTATGTGCGACATTGGGGATTGTTGGTGGTTGAACATTTGGAGGTGGCGGCAGAAACAATGGTGGGAACGTGCTCTTGCAGAAATTATTCCCAATAGATTTAGCAAGTGTCCAGAAGGGTTTGCTGCCGTTAGAGGTTGAGAGGACTTTGTTTTTGATGTGGTTATTAAACGAGTTTTTTGCCTCAGAAAGAATGCGGACATAGCGGTTTCTTGCGTTGTTAAATGCTTTACTGTTTTCTTAACTGGGATTGTGTAGAAGCGTTCTGTGAGCTTTGACCTTTTCAAGTCTGGCCATGACTTGACTGTTCCGTGACACCACTCCTCCTAAACATTACATTTAACATAGTTGACATTGGTTTTGGGAATCCCTGGAATATTCCAGACAAATGGACTATTGGCTTCTACTGCCAAATTATCGCTTCGCTTTTAGTACGCTGCTAGTATGTGTACCTAGTTTAGACGGTATCTTGTATATTCCTGTGTTCACAGATGATATTTCTGAAATTGTGTGGTGTGACTGTAGGATTACCCTTTCAAAAATTATATATATATATATATATATATATATATATATATATATATATATATATATATATATATATATATATATATATATACTTTTAGTTTCCAAAACCATGAAATGTAGGTATTAAATGTAGGTAGTGTTCAACATGTTTGCATTGGTCCCTTAAATTGCCTATTACTGATTGACCATAAGTTTAAAAGTAATGTTGAAGGTCATTATCCTTGTTGCCAGTAATAAAATATATGATGCCATTGTCTTACTTTGCCTATTAAATAGTGCTGCAAATTGAATCATAATTTTCACATAGCTGTGATAATGTATTCTCTGCAGAAAGACATTCTCACAGAATTAATTTACGGCCCATGAGTTGACCACAAAGAAAATATTGGTATTCCTGTACCCATTAACTTTTGACACGTTATATTACTCGAGTTTTATTGAAAAAATCTTAATTTTTACCAAATCACCCCTTATTTATCCCCTACCTCCTGAAGCCATCTTACCCAAAAACAATTCGAAGCATTTCTTTGTCAGGTGCTAACTGGATACCAAATTTAAAGATGATATCTCAATTCTTTCGAAAGTTATTGCGCCTATTAACAGACAGACGTACATGCCGACAGACTGACAGAAAATATTCCACCCCCACACATTCAGCCCCTAATTTAATTTCAGCACAGAATACCAGATGGTTGATGAAATTAAAAGTTTTCTAATATATAAACCCTAAAACGTTACAGTACTCGAGTTTTAACGAAAAATTGTGAATTTTCTTCAAATCATTCCCCATTCGTCCCCTACTCCCTAAAGCGATTTTACCCAAAAACCATCCGAACCGTTAGTTTGTCGAGTGCTAACTGTATACGAAATTTGAAGACAATATCTCAATTCGTTATAAAGTTATCGTGGCTACGAACAGACAAACATACAGACCGGCAGACAAAAAAAATTTTTGTTCCCAAATCATGTTTTCTATATGTTTTTATACTTTTTACGACGTTTAAGCGACAAAAAAAAATTGGAATTTTTGTCGCCGATGCGGTACTTCCACACATTGTGACGATGTGGAAGTAAAAGCATTTAAGAGACTCATATTTTATAAAAGTTATGTTATCTACATTTTTTCTTATTGAGAATGTGGGAATACATTTTTGTGTATTATGGAACATTTAATAATATCTATGGTTATTTGTGTGTGAAAAAACCATTTGAACAAAAATATTAAATATTGCCACTTATCTGTAAACTGATTATATTATAATCACATATATGCAATGTTACATTTTCCTTGCTACTTAATTTTTTTAATAAGATAAGAGTTGTTTGTACCGGTTTTTGAAAAATGTCATGTATATGTAATATCTATTCTGATTTGACCTTTCACAAATAATCTTTAGTTAGAAAAAAAACTTTGAACTAAGAAAATTGTATTTTTTCATACTAAATGTATATACATCGTAGTGGTGTGTTTTAATATGACAAAAATAAGCACATATTATATACATTCGGCTGTTTGATTTTTCCTCTATCTTTCCACTTTGTACTCCACAATGAATAATAAAATGGGTAAAAATAAGTAAATCTAAAAATATGCCAATGTACCTATCTTTTAGCTAGTAAGTGATATAACAAGTAAAATGTCTGGACACAGCAAGTGCGTTATAGTAGTGAGTTTTCATAAAAATGTTTTTAATAGCAAATATGTCTTTTTTAATGAAGGCAGGCATCAAATTTGGTTACCCGTATAACCTATATAGTAAACACAATGTACCATATTTCATCAAAATTGCTTTCTTGTTTGAAAAAATTTTCCGAAAATAAACTTAATGTGTTCCACAAAAAACTTGTCCGATTTTTCAGGCCAACTAACCTGTTCAAGCTATTTACCAACCTAGCAAGATATAATTATTCATAAAAAGCTTTCAAACGGAACTCCCAAAAAAAAATTACATAAATTTTTTTACGAAAATCTAAACATTTATTACCAAAATGTCACAAAAATCTTACAAACAATGATTTCTACCGAAACACAAACAAATTTCTGTGAAAATTGACATTTTTTTTTTACAAAAAATGGGCCTAAAGAATACATAAAATTCAAATTATATACCTAATCTGTAACTAAGTTTAAAAAATAGGAAAATGCAAAAAATATTTCCAAAACTAGAGTCTGTAGGTATAGGGAGTTGTTCAATTTGCAAAAATGGAGTTATGACTGTTCGCATTTTTCCAAATTCAGTCACTATTTGAGAGCGCTCTGTATAGGGCATTTCAATTTTTTGGACAAATATTAAACAAAAACCTCTCTGAATGCATTACTTTTATGAGACTCTCCTATCTATTGGTAAATATAATTGAAAACCTCCCTAAATACGACGTTTTCATGGGACTGCGATGTCCATTGGTTAAAATGCCATATCACAAGTTTTGATATGTTCCAAAATGTAGAAAGTTGAAAAACAAATGAAATAACTCGAAAACGATGGGCGATATAAATGTTTTCTCCTTACAAGTATCAATTAAAATTGGGTGGAAAATGCAATAATGCTACAATAAATGGGCTGTTCCATTAAAAAAAAAATGAAAACTTGTGTCACCAACGACTTATGGGCCAGCCTGTGATTGTCAACATAATTTTATAAGATGCAGCTCAAAACACCTTATACATAACTTTGTAACTTTTTTTGTTTTCAGCTTAAAGATCTGAATTTCGGCATGTAGGGTACGTTTGATAGTGTAAACTAAAGTATCAAATTTGGTTGCCATAGCTTTGTTATTTTCGGAGATACAAAAATTTTCCGAAAGAAAACCCAAAATTTACTAGGAAAAACTATTCCGATTTTCCTGGCTAACGAACTTATCCAAGCCACTTGCAAAACGAAGGCACCTACCAAATTTTATCAAAATCTGTCCGTTATTTTCTTTTTTTTTTTGAGTTATCAGTGTGATACATATATGAACACAGATCTGATTAGTGATTTTTTAAAGAAAATTCACTAAAAAAAATCCATATTTAAAAAGAGCAAAAGTAGGTATCAATTTTTGGCAAACTTTGCAAATGGAACAATGGCTACAACTTTGTTTAAATTAAAAAGCATTTAGGAGGGTGTATAATGCCGTATGTTTAATTTACCATGCAATGTTGGACTGATTAAAGATCCCTACTTTCACAAAAAAGGCGGGTTCAGTAAAATTTAATAATCGGTTAGATGAAACTGCTTTCTGGCATCAGTGATTGGCCATAGTTGTGAAAATAGACTGGTGTAAAAAAAGTTCTGACGCAAAGTGCCTTATGGTAATGATCTACGCGACTTGTTTTAGAAAATTATGTATGCACCATGAAAAATAATATATGTCTGTGATATTTAATAGATTTTGTTTAACATACCAATATTTTCGTTTTATGCCCTACCGTAATGCATCTTCTGCCATAGCTCCTTTGTTTTTTAGGCAGTCAAGTATGTTGCATAAACATATTTTGGTTTAATGTTCTCGATGTTGGGGGACTCAAGGGCTGCATGATCTCTGTAGGCCGGGACTATGTAAAAGTGAAATATAAATTTATTTTACAATTTCTCTCAACTTGCAAATTAAAGCATATAGTACTGTAAATATAGTAAGCAGATGGATTAAAGCTGTCCTAGGAACAAAGCAAAACTAGCTATAGTAAATACAAACATAGATACTACTTCTTTAGCTTCACGAATGTTCGTTTTTTTTTTTGTTTTTTTTTTTTTTGTAACCGGTTTCGAGGCTTGACAAGAAAAAAAAAAGGAAACACACATTTGTGAAGGCAGACAAAAGTCTCTACGCCTATATTTAGTATGAAACAGTTTCACCAAGTAAGGGCAACAACAATTAATGAATTGTAGCTATAGTGTCGCCACTATAGTTATAGTTTATTGTGATGGTAATAGTACAAAGCACCTTACAAATAAGTATTCTACTTGTACTTATAAATAGCACAACTTTGTAAGTTTTCATTCAAATGTTGACACTTCTAAACTATGTTTACGCCACTGAGCTTCTGGGCCTCCAAGGCTATGCATTTTAGGATTAACAAATTTTGGTAATTGATATCAGATATTAGAATTCCCACACCTGTGTCATAGACACAGCATTTACATCTCACTTTACTAGCCATTTATTGATTCTAAATTGTAAATGAACTCTAAACCTAGTTTAATTATTTTCTTTGATTCTCATTAATATTTTAAAGTTTATTCTTATGGTAAATCGAATTATAGGGGTGTAACAAAGCCTCTTCTAGGCATTTTAATTAAAAGCCTTAATATTTATAAAAAGAAAGCAACGAAATGAACAATGAAAGTGTCTAGTTTAACTTTGTAATCAGTGTCAATACAACATAAAAATGTTAAGCATTGAACGTTTTGTTGATCTATATATATGTGATATCTAAAGACATGTAAAGTGTAGGATTATGATGGAACAAAACCTGAAATTATGAATAAAACTTCATTTTAACTTTGCCTACTCTCAACAGTGGCAAGCTAAACAAGCCAACATCTGTTTTATGGATCCTACAATAGAGATAAGAACATGATATTTTTATTTTATTGGTGATTTTTAATTCGTTTTTGTGGAAAGTTATTAGTAAAATACATTGAGGAAGCTATTAAATATGAAAACATGAAAAAACCCCTGATGCTGTTATAATTTTCTTTGATTTCACAAAGTAGACTTCACTATTCAATTTGTCCCATTAAAAAAAGTATCTTTTGTTTTTATATTTTAAAAAATTATTTTTTATGTCAAAAAAAAAGATTCGGTATTTGTTTTGAAAGTAGAAAATCGATCTGCAGCTGAATTGCTGCATTCAATTTAAGCAAATGTCTCTTATTCTAAAAATTGCTGGTTGCAGAAATGAGCAAACAAAATATCACCCTCTCTATGTTACATATGCGTATATTTTTCATAACATGGTCAATTTTTGAGGAATGAGACAATCAAAATGTTCATAGTGTCAATTACTAGAACAATTTTAATAATTTATTTTGAAGTCGTTTTAAGTATTAGAAAAAAAAAACGACGGCATTATTTAAGTTGAACATAGCTAATTCCACTAATTAAAAAAATATTGTTTATATACTGATTATTTAAAACCTAAAATGTGTCTAATTTTACATCAAATTTTTGTATAAATAGAGCATGTTCTATTTTGGTTTAATTTTTACTAAATATTGTAAGTAAATTCTTATTTGTTGCTTGCATGCACTGGTTCAGAAGTCAAAGTAGGGATGGAAGAGGGAAGTTTTAAAATGTCAGTTTTAATTTAAACTTAAATTCTACCCACTGTTTCACCAGTTTTCCTCTAATGATCTAATTTTTTCTTTGATGTAAGCGCAGTAACTACAAGTATACTCATTATAGCTTCTGTTTGTTGTAAACACAAAGTATTTTCGTGAATATACATTATAATTTTCTGTGATCAGAAACAATGCGGTAAAATTGATAATTGAATGTAAATTATATGGAAATTACATGTTATATCAAAACTTATCAATAAAATTCCTTAACTAACTCACTGGGTCAAGGCATTTGTTATTGTACTAACTGTTTCATAAATTGTATGGTAATATTTATCAAACACTATTATAGGACGCAAGCAAGAAAGCAAACATTTTATGATGGTGAGGCCAACCACCCCCGGGGTGTATCTCATATGCCCATGCATCCTACATTCTGCGAGAGGACCCGGCAGTTAATTATTCAAACAGCAGCAGAGCTGAACATGCATGTGCATAAAGTAGGCACTGTTGTCGCCATAGAAGGGCCCAGATTCTCCAGCAGAGCTGAAAGTTACATGTACCGACTATGGGGTGGAGATATCATCAATATGACCACTGTACCTGAGGTAAGGTGACATGTTATATACTGTAACTATTTAGAAAAAGTTTTACTGATACAATTTAGTTAAAAATACATAATTTGTTTAAAGAAAACATAACCTAGGTAATTGCGCGAAGTCAGTGGGTATCAGAGTTGACCAAGGATCTATCTAGATCAGCTGCGCATTTTTGGAACCAAAGTACCCAACTCTCAAAATTGAAATTCATTCAGTTGTAATTGTGACATGTTTTAGTTGATTGAAAAATGTGTTATTATAGTACACAATATTATAGCCTCTATCGTTTGTAAACTATAAACACAGACAATAAAACAAATACGCAGGAATTTCTTGAAAATAAATATGTGTTTATTTAGGTGAGGATATGTAAGACAAGTAAAAATAAACATAAAATAGTTTGAAACTATAAACCATACATTTGTATTCTCATCATGACAGTGTTGTCAGAGAGACATTTTTTTGCTGATCGAGGTACTGTATGTTAGGTTAAAAAGTGGCTGGGCTATCTCAGTTCCTTCACTGCGACCAAGGTCTATTGTGGCTCACGTCTATTTGTTTTATATTTCACTCATTAAATCAACCCTCTTACAGAAGTTGACAATTTTTGAAGGTAAAAGTTGATCAGGATCTCCTAATGCAGGTTAGGTCTTGCCATTGTTCAAGTGCCTGATTCTGTCACTTGCTGGACTTAGCACATGCTCTGTGGTTTCGTTACTCTGCATACACAAATACACAGTCAGTACTTGGCTTCCTGTCCAAGCCCGATTCTGTGCAGTTGGTAATGCAGCCAACAGTGTCCTATATACAGCCTGACAAGAGTTTTCAGCTGCTGCCTCCTGGCAGATTTTGGCATTGTTAAAGTGTATTTGCATTTGTCCAGGTCTTCAAGTTGCGTTTCGCTATGTCTAAAGATATGCCCAACGCAGGTTCTGGTCTGATATAGCTCGCTGCGGTATGCTCCCCAGCAAGAGGGTCTTCAGCTTTATTGACATCAATGCCCAAATGTCCTGGTACCCAGACCAAACACGTCCTTGTTGCGGCCCAGATCATTTAAATCTTGAAACTCCATATCATTTTTGAATTACAACTGTAAGAGCCAACTGCTTTTTTTCGAATTTTTTTTTTATTTCAACAACACACCACGAGGGCTTACAGCCTAAATACTATTGTACTGTGGGTGTGTATATATATATATATATATATATATATATATATATATATATATATATATATATATATATATATATATATATATATATATATATATATATATATATATATATAAATGATAACTCATAAAAGATGTTCGATGTGTCCATCATTATCGTCAATGCATAATTGTAACTTCTTCTCATATTTATAATTGCCTCGGAAATTGCTTCACATTCAGGTTGTTTATTTAAAGTCTAATCCTGTCTTTAATGATTTGAATACAATTGTTATGTCTTAGAATTCCCCAAAGAAATGAATCCATAGGGGGTCAAATCCGGACAGTTGGGTGGTCATTTAATAGTTCCCTATCCATATTGGGAATACATCATTTAAACGATCTTGAAAGGGTAGGATACTATGCGGAGTTGCCCCATTCTGTATCTGTAGAAAATATACGCCGCCACTAGGGCTGGAGCTTCAAGCTAAATACGCTTTAATAACAGCATGAGCCCAGAGTCAAGTTGTCAGTATCAGTCGAGTCCTGGCAGTAAATAGAGTCCAATAAAGGCAATTAACAAACGATATAAAAATCAACGAATGATCCAGAAAGTGAACGTTACACACCCTCAGCTTGTTTCCGTGAGAATGAACAAAAGAGTGTGTTAGTTTTATTTTAAATTTTTTCTCTTTGTTAAGTTATCTTTAATTCTTTTGTAAATTATTTTATAAAAAATTATCGCCAGGATTATATTATCCAAATTTTGGTGCCGAGTAACCTGGGAGGTGAGTTCGTATGTCGTCTTAAAAGTATTGTTAAAGCAAAGTGAAAAGTAAATTGAAACCACCCAAAGAAAAGTTTTGAGAAGTTAATTTACGAAGCAGGTGAATGACACCAATTCACTGCTTACCAAAGAAACCGAACTAGATATTGACGAATTTTATCTCAGTCTAAAATTAATAAAATCACATCAAGAAAGCATAAAAGCTTGAAAAAGTTATGTCAACAATAACGGAAGAAAATTATGAAAGGGAGTTCGAGAGTATTGTGGAATAGCAGGAGCTAGCGACAGCCACCATGGAAAGTGTTCGAAAAAAGATTATTAAAGCTACCGGAATATTCCAAATAGAAAAAGTAACGACACCTCTGCAGCAATCCAGTAAAGTAAATTATGAGCATCAGATAACCATAACATGAAGAAACAGTAAACGCATCAGAAGTCGACTTCAAAAGTCATACACCGCGCAGAAGACAGGTACCCTAGCATCGGAGTTAGAAAAACTGTCGGTAAAATTACCTTATTTGAA
This sequence comes from Tillus elongatus, assembly GCA_964006375.1. Lineage (NCBI taxonomy): Eukaryota > Metazoa > Arthropoda > Insecta > Coleoptera > Cleridae > Tillus > Tillus elongatus. The sequence continues at coordinate 104,311,334 of OZ023264.1, forward strand.
TTTAGTAAGGTTTGATGGCCAACTTGCAAATTGGGGACCATTTTGGCAACAATTTCGCTTAGTGATTCATGAAACTAGACAATTAACGGACATTGCAAAATTCATTTGTTTAAAAAACATGTTAACTGATAAAGCCGCGGTGCCTATAAGTGGACTATCCATGTCGGACACTTGCTATAAAGACGCAATCGAAATGTTACAAGCGAGATACAGAAATGTCGATCGAAGAAGTGAAACCTACATTCAGAAATTAATACCAGAAATAAAATCTAGAAACGACATGCAAGGTCTCGTTATTTATATAACAATGCCATGGCTACAAATAAATCATTGTTGTCATTAGGTATTTCAGATCAGTTTGGCCTAATGCTAAAATCGATTATTTTAAAAGTAATGGCTTATACTTCAAAAATCGAGTATAATAAATTTTGTGCAAATTTTTTTTTTTTTTTTTTTTTTACAACACACCACGAGGGCTTACAACCTAAATACTATCGTACCGTGGGTGTTGACAAGGAGGAAAGAGGCAACTTGTTAATTCTGGACTTGAAGGTTTGGAGGAGAAGGAAAAACATGTGCCGGCAAGGAATTCCACAACTTGGAAGTCCTCGGGACAAAAGAGCGGGCATAACAAGATGTTCTATGTCTGGTGACCTGGACAGTAAAAGGGTGCATTCGCTCTGTTCCCCTGGTAGATCTAAATACAGAATGTGAAACTGTTCCGTCTAATATGTCGTCTGTGAGCTGTAATTCTGATAGTAGTTACAACACTTAAATCAATAAGCTTTTATTCTTTCTAAAAACAGAAGTAGAAGCTATAGAATGTGCACAGCATTTAACTAATGATAAAAACGAGCAACAAGAACGTGTAAAGTGGAAACGAAATGAGACACCTAAAGAAACTTCAGCATGTACTGCTGCTGGCCTAGTAACTGGAAATACATTGGAAGAAAATTCTTGTATATTTTGTTGTAGAGAACACAAAACTATTGATTGTAATAGGAATATACCTACTGATAAAAAGATGTAAGTCCTCAGAAATGCTAACAGATGTTTTCGTTGCACAAAGGAAGGTCATCGTTCAAGAGATTGTCACACCCGAATTATATGTGCTAAATGTACAAAAATCATACAACTTCTGTATGTGATCCAGAATTTTCTAGACGGCAACTAGCTCCTATTAATGTAAGCCATTCTTCTAATGATATTTTGAGAATTGTAATTTTGAAGTTGTTACCACACCGAATATGTGCACTGGAAACTGACCCATCCATAATGTTTTTTACAAACCGCATGTGCTTATATTTCCGTAGATGATATTTCTCCAAAGGCATTTATACAATTATTATTTGATGCTGGAGGTCAATAGACCTTTATAACAGAAGCTGTTTCCAATGAGCTTAAATTAAAGGTAATTGGTAAGAGAAAGTGGTCTATATTTTCATTTGGAAATGAGAAATGTGAATCTCCTAAATAGTATAATAAAGTAGAATTAGAATTAATAGAACAATATAGTACATATTTTAAAGTTTTTATTAATATTGAAGCTATAGAAGTTCATAATATTTGTGTTGATGTAAGTTGAAGTAAACCTTGCCTTAAAAATCCGGTGGTTCATGGATTTATAGCACACCATTCTGTCGTCAGACATCAAACTGAGCCTGAAATATCTTTCTTAATAGGAAGTGAGGAGGACCTGGGGACTTAATCCTCGGATCCTTCACTGGATTTACACTGCGATCGTCAGGCCGAGAATCCTCTATGGGGCGTTGGTCTGGCGGTGTGGTGTGCGCCAAACTACCAGCAGGAAGCTGGCCAAACTCCAAAGGCTGGCAATCCTGGGTATCACAGGCGCTATGAGGACAACACCCTCAACCGCGCTAGAGGTTTTGCTGATGCTGCCACCGCTTCCCATCTTTATCAGAAGGGAGGCTTTGGCGTCGCATCTTAGAATGCGAGACTCTGGAAACTGGTGCGGAGAGGGAGTAGTAATAGGGCATGCAAGAGTTGCCAAGGAGGTGGAGAAGGAAATTCTGATTTCCGCCATCAAGGACGGGATGCTGAGGATGATATTAGGTTGACTAGGCCATATACTGTCAGGATCCCCAGTAGAGATCAGTGGAGGGAAAATGAGGTTGCATTCCAGCCCACAAGCCTGGTCTGTTTCACCGACAGATCGCGGCTGGAGGATCAACAATCCTCCGGGGCGGGAATATACATCGAAGGCCTGGGGTTGCGCGAGAGTTATGCTCTTGGCGCATTCGAAACAGAGGTGTACGCTATCCTGTCTGTGGCCAATAGACATGATGTGAGGAGGAGCCCCGAGAAATGTGTGTACATTTGCTCGGATAACCAGGCGGTCCTCTGGGCAGTCTACACTGCCAGAATCAGGTCAACATTGGTTAAGGAGTGCGCCGACGCCCTCAAAGGACTAGCCAGGACAAAGGAGGTGCAACTGGTGTGGGTTCCGGGACACTGTGGCGTAGCGAAGAATGAGGTGACGAATAATCTCGCTAGGCTTGGTTCCCGGCGGCCGTTCTGTGGCCCGGAGCCTGCGATAGGCATAAGTAGGAAGATGGTCTCTGTCGCCTTAGACAGGTGGACAGAGGAAGCAATGGAGAGGCACTGGAGGTCGGTTGGTGGCTGTAGACAGGCGAGGGACTTCGTGGAGGGTCCGGACAGAGATAAAGCTATCTGGCTTCCCGTAGGAGTCGACCTACGCTCGTCGCATCCTTGCGGTGCTGACAGGCCTCTGCGCCCTTAGAAGACAGCTCACATTGATAGTGGTAGAGAGATATCCCATTTGCCAGGAATGCGGCGACGATGAAAAAACGTCCTACCACTACCTGTGTGAATGCGAGGCTTTTGGGAGTCTTCGAGCAGAATTGTACGGATCGAAGACTCTGCAGAGGAATCAGGTAATTACCGTCCAATTGAAGACCATCACGGCCTTCATTTCGAGGTCGAGGCGGTTTGGCGACGGAACCGAGGAAGAGTAGAGCATGGTTGCTGGGGTTGGCAAAAAGGGCCGATTGTGGCTACTTGCTTGGCGTTGGCCTTCCCACCACTGCTACTACTACTAATAGGAAGTGACCAGTATTGGAAAATAATAACTGGAGAGTTTACATGGCAAATGTGATACAAATACACTACTGTCCCAAGGTGCAAATTCTAATGGAAGTACTCTTACAATTTTCAATGTTACTGTTAAAGAAAACCATGATGAGTTATCCATATTTTTGGAATCAGAAGCTATAGAGATAAAAGCTGACAACAAATATAAATCAAAAACTGTTGCATTTAAAGAAAATAACATGGTTATGATCAACGTTAAATGTTATGTCTCTTTACCCTGTAAAGATAAAGGTGCGGTTTTGAACAATAATTATGTGTGTGCTTTTACCAGTCTCAAATCTTTAACGACTAATTTGATTTGGAAAGATGATTTAATTAAATATGATAACGCTATGAACAAATATTTTAAAAACGACTGTGCCGAATTTGTTATGGAAAATGACGATTTAAACAAAAACCTGTATTATTTTATGCTTCATAGAGCAGTGTATCGAAACGATAAAAGTACAAAAATCCTAGTAGTTTTTGACACGAGTGCATGTGTGAAGATCTGTGTATAGTTAAATGAACACTTATTTTCGGGAGAAAATTCGCTACCTAAAATATTTATACTGCGTGTGTGAAGATCTGTGTATTGTTAAATGAATACTTATTTTCGGGAGAAAATTCGCTACCTAAAATATTTATACTGCATTCAGAATTTTCTAAAAGATAATACAATATTTCAGAAAAGTCTTTGTGAATAAATATGGATGGGCTTACCATCGAAATGAAGCAGTATATCTAGCTGTTCTTCCTGGTTTGCTTGGACTACACGCTTTTCATACTAAAACTGGAGGTATTATTCACCTTTTGGTAAATATTTTTGAACATATTTTCTGATGCGGTTCGACAATTTGGATATATACACCCTATATGCTCTTTTTGACACACGTTTATTTTTGTCATTTTTTATGTAACAAGTAAATATTTTGACTTTTTCTTCTTCATTGTAAACCATTTTGATTATTACATTACTGAAATATTACTTCTCAAACATAATAGCTGTTACTTTCAAAGTTTACTTTCATAAAGTTAACTTTTCCATATTTACAGTAACTAGTTTTACCAACATATTCGACTTTTAATAACTCAAAAAAGGTATATATTAGGGGTAACATGGTATATTTTTTAAATCAGAAAAAACATTATTCCAAAAGTTTAATAATATACAGAATATCCCATTTAAAAAATATATTATTTTTTGTACCCCTGAAATCTGCACGCCACTGTAATTTTGATAGCCTTTTAACAAAATTCAGTCGTAACCACACAACTTTTTTTTTCTATAGGCAATAATAATAATAAGGGTAGGTAATTTATAATGAATAACCCTGCAACATGAAAATAGAATCAACCTATAACAGTAATAACTATAACAACAATTATAACAATAAAATAAGTAAACTATAACAGTAATGTAGCAGACTGTATACAACGAAAATATCAACATCAACTCTTTCCTTATTACAACTTTTTTGAAAAACACGTATTTTGTTACCTTATACAATTTTTTTGGAAAACACTTATTTTGTTAGCTGTATTTCATTAGAAAGAAGAATTTCCAATCTATTAAATCAGTTTGCTCATTTATAACAATATAGCAATTGTCGTAGTGGATTTTTGTGGTTATTTACTTTGGGTCTACGTTCAGTATCAATAATAAGTTTTGCGAATATAGATTTGTCAGCATGGTTATTTCTAAGTGCAGAAATATGTTTTCCGTATCTGGTATTAAAATTTCTAGAAGTCTTACCGATGCTTAAACGTCTAGAAATTTTAGTTAATTAAACTGTCTTGCTTTAAATGAGCATGCTGATTTGATTGGTTTCCCTTTCTTGGAAACTCTTCTTTTTAATTAAACATATCAACCAGAATACATCAAACTATATTAAAAATAGTTGTAATAAGGTAATAAGCTGATATATGTAAGTATTTTCGTTAGATAGAACCTACTTCTATTGCTCTAATGTTATTTAGTTATTTTATTACTATGATTGTTATGGTGATAATTGGATTGTAATTTTAAGCTACATATTGACATACATCCCATGGACATTCTAAAGATGTTGTGTATCATTTGTATTTTATTTTTAAAGATTTTTTTTTATCTTAATATCCTGACATAGAACAGACCTTTATTTATAGTTGGTGTGTATAAATAAATTCAATTTTCTTCGGCCTGCTGATGCCGCCAAACGTGTAACCAGTTGCAGAGAAGGAAAAACCATTTGTGAAACCACATAAGATCTCGCTACATGTATATTTAGTAATTAGAATGAGTTTTTGAATATTAATCAATATTGTTGTTTACACATTAATTTTTTTGTGCACTTTTATCCAGGTAGTATTAGCCAAAGAAGCTGGAATATGTTATGCTCAGATAGCACTTGCGACTGACTATGATTGCTGGAAACAGACTGGTGAGGTAGTATCTCATAAAGATGTTCTTAAGGCGTTTAAGGAGAATGTTTCAAAAGTTAGTAAGCTACTGTTGGCTGTTATACCAAAGATAGCAGCAGAAAACTGGGATGATACTTTAAATAGGGCGAGGGTAAGTCATATATTGATTCAGGTGTATATATAGTTATAATAGCGTATCTTTTCACACAGATTAACATTTGAGTTTAGAAAATGAAAGTTAAAGGACATATGTTATCAGTTACGAAAAACAAGTTGTGTACTGTAAACGCAGGCTACTTTGGCCCTGGGGTCTTTGTTTGGTCCAAAATTGTAAAAAGATGAAATGCTCTCTAACTTTCTTCAGAAACCAGTTTTCAGATTGGTTATTGTAGATTTCATTAGGTAGCAGCACTAGGTGGAACACCCACTGTATTAGGAAGTTTACGGAATCACCACCAGGAGGCAGCAGCTATTCATTTGTTCTATGAGTGAGCACTTGTGTTTTCAACCTCCCAAACTTTCGTCTGGATTAGATTGTTCTACATCTTTTACAAGATCAGTAGGTGCTTATTTTATAAAAATTTTCATTGCCTTAGGTTATAATGAAAGAATTCTGTTTAGTATAAGGTTCTTGTCTTTAAAAAATAGATTTAATTCAAACTCCCGTAACCTCAACATTGCCACTTTTGATGATTGGTTTGTTACACATCTTCTCCCAAGATTTGAAAAACAAGAGGGCTAAAAAGGGGACAATCTCAGCTTCCATGTGAGTTTGAATGTTTTGAAGCTGTACGAGGGGAATAACATCTGATTCGTTTGCTTGCCCCCATAATACTCACACCTAACTCAGCCTGTAGATGTGGCATACTTTAGGCCTCTTAAAGTCAAATGAAGACAGTGGAAGCAATCGTAGAGTGACAAAGCTGTTGCTAGGTTGCAAGAAGACAAGATTTCCAAGGTTACTAAAATAAGCTTTGGACATATTAGAGCCAAATGTGAGGGAAAGCTTGAAATCAGGTTTTAAGAAAGCGGGTATACAAACATAGACAAACGACTAGTTTTAAGCCGCTTATCTTCAAGAGATGTCTTTGTTGATCTGGAGCTAGTTGGAGAAACTTCTGTCATTTGGAACAAAAGAGGCAAGAAATTGTCAAGCCCAGAACAACAAAAAGACAAACTGCAGGTCCCTGCTGGTAAAAGTATAACAGCACATGATATAAATCAATGTCAGGAAAACCAGATGAAGCAACAAGCTCAGAAGAAAAAGGAGAAAGAAATTGAAAAGAAAATAAGAAAAAACAGGAAAGAGAAATTGCGAACCAGAAAAGGAAATAACAAAAGGTTTTGGAAAAGAAAGACAGTCATAAAACAAGCTGCAAAGAAGAAAATAAACAAAAACAACTTTGGAATCTCATCAACTGACGAAGATGGTGATATGATCTTTCCTAGCGAGGATGATTACCAAGAGGATCTAGATCTAGTCTTTGAAGAACATGGTGTTTCAGTTACACCAAGTACAACTCTCCATCTAGTCGTTGAAGAAAATGATTTTTCAGTTACACCCACTACAAGCGACATTAATCAAATAGTAAGCAGTCCTAAAGAAGACATAAAGAGAAACCTGCAAGAAGGAAATTTTGTTATCATCAATTGGACTTGCCAACAATATCCAAGGATAGTGGTGTTTATGACAGAAGAAGTAGCAATAGTCGAGTGCTTGGAACATTTCAAAAAGCTTTGGAAATGGCGCAAGGAGAAGGACTGTTGTTTTACAATTGGAATGATAGTCAGACTCGTTCAACACCAAAACCTTTAAAAAGAGGTTTATTCATGATCAGTGATTTGTAAAGCAGGACTTATTTTTGACATCCCCAGTACAGTGTATAAATTTGTAACCTTTTCCCCAATTATTATTGTTTGATTAAATGAAAAAAAATTAAAAAAATATACCTTCATAAATTGATGTTTTCTTCAAACCCAAGTCTTACTTTCTCTTATCTCTTCTACTAGTGCTTTATAAATGGTAAAAGCAAAGTTGGGCCAAAGTTGCCCTAACATAAAGACAACATTCGCCCAAAAATATATTTTTTTAATTTATATACTTTAGGATATTATATACTTTAATCATAAATCAAATCAATATAGTGGCAACCGGAGCTTGATAGTAATAGAGGTTGCAGATTTGTCGAGAGATCAATTTGAAAATTTCAAAAAATGGCCCAAAGTAGCCTGTGTTTACAGTACATTTCTTTTAACATTTTTATTTTTCAAAATTGTTTTTATTTAGGGTGGGTCTAAATATTAAATTTAGTCAAAAAAGGTGGAGAGATTTTTATCTGATATGAGAAAATGTGTTGTTCAGGCCTTCAAAAATAGGCTAGCCTTGTAGCGGTCTACTTCCGAAGGGTGGAGTAGGTCCGTGTGTCAGAAAAAGATTAACTCAAACTTTACTTGAAATATTTGATATTTTAGGGGGAAAGTGCAAGCAATAACAAGGCAGGGGAAACAGTAACGAACCACCCTATCGAAGTAGGATGTGCAAGGGTAACAGAGAGAGAGAAAGGCTCTCCAGGGATCATTTTTTTGCTAAGGGTTGTTAAGAAGATATTATAATATGATATATATATATATATATATATATATATATATATATATATATATATATATATATATATATATATATATATATATATATATATATATATATATATATATATATATATATATATATATATATATATATATATATATATATATATATATATATATATATATATATATATATATATATATATATATATATATATATATATATATATATATATATATATATATATATATATATATATATATATATATATATATATATATATATATATATATATATATATATATATATATATATATATAGTTACATCCCTGTATATTCTCAACATCATACAAAATACGACGAATCCGGAAACCATGCATCATCAGTTTAGTGACCTGTGTAAGAGTGCTGATGCAGACGTTTGCATTTATGTTAATTATGTAGAACATTATTTCATTCAATCGCTGTAACTCTAGTTGTTCACATGTTGTTTTGAATCACATATTTTATAATACATTTTAAGACTGAAATAATTGTACCACTTAAATAAATAAATTACTTTTTCCGGACAATCGCTACGAAAAAACCTAATTGGCGCTGCATAGAACAGTATTGCACATCGAAACCTGATTTTGACAAGCTTTAAATCTTCGTAAAATTAGTTTCGGTCTTTTTTCTAAAAGTTTATGTGCAACATCGAACATCCACACCGGTGCAAATCAGTCCACACTGCCAGAGGGAAATCAGCGAGAAACCAATAGCAGAAGTACCAATGAGCTTCCTGTAAGTTTCCTCCAATATTTTTATCTGTGCATTCATATCGTATCTATTTTACACTTATACCTTATATAATTTTGTTCAATAATTCCTATTCGCGCTCTATTTTTCAATTCACCCTGTAATACTTAACAACCATTACTTGTTCATGTATGTTGTGTAATGATAAGAGATAGATCGCCTATTGGGAAAAGAGAACCTATATTAGAATTAGAGGAAGACAATTTTAATCAATTAAGTTTAAATAATTTAGAAATGGCAAATAATCACATTGCCGAATTTTCACAAGCTGCTATCATGATCCCCGAATATTCCGGTGGACAGAAGCATCTTGCTTATTGTATTAAACAATGCGAACTTTATATTACTAGTTATAGAAGGCCAGAAGCCGAAACACACGCAAATCGAATGTTACTAGAATTTATAAAAGCTAAAATCACTGGTAACGCTCGTGACGTGTTAATTAGTTTAGAAAACCATACATGGGAAAATATAAAATTTGCTTTAAAAAATCAGTTTTCAGACCCCCGTTCAGAAAATCTTTTATTTAATGATTTAAATACTAGCTTTATGACTAAATCACAAACTATTCAGGAATATTTCAATTTAATTAAAGAAAAGCTAAAAATCTTAATTGAACATGTAGACATACAAGATTTAGTAAACGATGTAAAAACTTATAAGAAAGAATTTTATCAACAAAATGCAGTGGCAGCATTTAAAGCGGGTGTAATAGAACCTTACTTCTCACATCTCAGATTAGTTAGTGTTAATACTCTTGATTCACTTATGTTAGAGTGTAATAGAATAGATAACGAGATTATACAGTCGAATTTCATTAATAGCCTGAGAAACAAAAATAATACGAAAACAAATCATAACACACCTGTACAACATAGACAGACGTATACCCAAAAACCAATATTTCCAGCATTTCCCCAAATTTACAACAAACCACAACAAATCACACAACAAAGGCAACCGTTTCCTTCTCAGCCGATTTCTAACATAAGACCCGTTCAAAATTTTAATAAAAATATACAACACGCTCCAACTCAATTGAGTAGAGGAACGACACCCATGTCAATAAGCAACCAAACTCCCTTAAGAAATACACGACAAATGCCCCAAAGAAACCACTTTATACCCCAATCTAGGCCCACGTTTCAACATCAAGAACTCTTTAACCAAGAGGACCTACCACTAGATCATTCTGACGTATACCCTTATGACGACCGACCCTCTGACGAAAATATAGAGCCACTAGAATTTCCTGAACCAACTGAAACTTTTACAAATTACAACACCAATCCAAATCGGGATTTTCACGAAACAGCCTCGGAAAACTAATCTATTTAGATATAAATAATATTGTTAATACCCCTAAATTACCGTTTTTTGTCATACCAAGTCTAAATTTAAAAGTATTGATTGATTCCGGAGCGTCAGATAGTATCATAAATCCAGGACCGGCTTACGAGTTATTTAAAAAATTTATTTATAAGGAACCATTTTCAATGAAATCAGTTAACCAGATAACCCATGGTGAAGACAACGTAAGGTATCCTATTTTACAAGAATTTAATATTAATTACCAATTTCCAATGCGTGTCATGCAATGGCACCATCGATTTGACGCGCTTATTGGGTCAGCTCATCTAACAAAATTAAAAGGAAATATCGATTATAATAAACAAATTTTAACTCTAGGAAACCAAAAAATACAATTTTATCTTGAAATTAATCCACTGAATTTTACACCTTTCAAACAAATTTGTGAAAATTATGTATCAGTCCCTGTAAATATAGAAAAAGGCACAGTAGTTTTACCACGTATTGAAGAAACAAATGTTTTAATTTACGAGTCAATAGCTGAAGCAAAAGATGGATATTGTAGAGTGCCCATAATAAAGAAAAATCCAAATTCAAAATTTGTAGAAATACATTTTCAGGAACAAATAGATGTCGATCCATTACAAAATTACTCTGACGAACTACCTAAAATTTCAAAACATTTTGATGTAACAAAAGTTTTAAGAACAGATCATTTAAATACAGAAGAATATGAAAAACTTATTAATTTGTGTCGAAAGTATAATGATATCTTTTATCATGAAGACTCAGATCTCTCTTTCACCAATGCAATTAAACATAAAATAAGAACTAAAGACGATGAAGTTGTTCACACCAAATCATACCGGTACCCTTTTCATTTACGTGAAGAAGTCCAAAACCAAATTCAAAAACTCTTAGACAACAAAATAATTAGACCCTCAATATCACCCTACTCAAGTCCGATATGGATTGTCCCGAAGCGTCAAGACGCTTCTGGAAAAAAGAAATGGCGCTTAGTGATCGATTATCGTAAACTTAACGAGAAAACGATCGATGACAAGTACCCATTACCTCGTATCGAAGAAATTTTAGATAATTTGGGACGCTGCTCCTATTTCACGACTCTCGATCTAGCACAAGGATTCCATCAAATTGAAATGGATCCTGGCAGTGTCGAAAAAACAGCATTCTCTGTAAATAATACCCATTATGAATGGATCCGAATGCCGTTCGGGTTGAAGGGGGCTCCTAGTACCTTTTCACGCCTAATGGATAATGTATTAAGACCATATTTATACAAGTTTTGTTTCGTATATATGGACGATATTGTTATCTTCTCGAAATCCCTTCAGGAACACCTTTGTCACGTGAAAAATATATTTGATAAGTTAAAAGAGTGTAATCTAAAAATTCAGTTAGATAAGTCAGAATTTTTGCGTAAAGAGGTCGAATTTCTAGGCCATCTGGTCACTGTCCGTGGGATCAAACCGAACCCATCAAAAATAACTGCCATTCAGAATTATCCAATACCAAAGACAAGTAAAGAAATAAGAGCATTTTTAGGATTAACAGGCTATTATAGACGCTTTATTCCAAATTACGCTAAAGTAGTATTCCCTATCAATAAATATTTAAAAAAGGATACCAAGATAAATATTCACGACCCGGAATACATTGACGCATTACAAAAAATAAAAGAATTAATTACAAATTCTCCTGTCCTGACCTACCCCGATTTTTCTAAACAATTTCATTTAACCACTGACGCAAGCAATATAGCTATAGGTGAAGTATTGTCACAAAATAATAAACCAATTGCGTTTTACTCAAGAACACTAAATTCAGCCGAGAGAAATTATTCGACCATTGAAAAAGAGTTATTATCCATAGTAGAAAATACAAAACATTTTAGACCATATCTCTTTGGACAAAAATTTGTTATAGAAACTGACCACAAACCGCTTGTTTGGCTATTTTCAATTAAGGAACCAAACTCACGGCTAGTTAAATGGCGACTAAGATTAGAGGAATTTAATTACGAGATAAAATACAAGAAAGGCAAAGATAACGTAGTGGCTGATGCCTTATCGCGAATCGAAATTAACGCGATTGAAGACGACTTTGACCTGGAATCAATAATTAATAACGTAGACCCTGACGAAGACAGAGAAAGAGAAATAATTAACGAACTAGAAAACGACGCAAACAATGCCTCTACTAGCACGACTAATAACCTACCTGAAAGCAATGACTCACAGACACAACACTCGTCTGCAGAAAATCCAATTTTCAAAATACCTATATCAGAAAATCCAGTCAATTATTTTTCCAGACGAATAATTTTAGATTACGGACCAAAATATGACACACACAAATTAAAAATATTTAAGTTTGAAACAATACATGTAAAGGTTCAACTCAATTACGAATTGAGACAAATAAATGACTTCTTGAAACAATTTATTGATCCAAAATTCACGTACGGAATTTTCTGTAAACATGATAGACTATTCAAATATTTCACTGCTGTTTCTTCAGCATTATTTAATAGTTCTGTTAAAATAATAAAATCTAACGAATTTTTACAAGACGTGGAAAAACAAGAAACTCAACAACAAATTATAGACGAATATCACACACGAAACCACAATGGCATTAACGAGACTTATCAACATTTAAAACAAAAATATTTTTGGCCTAATATGAAAAATTATATAAACGCTTTTATTAATAAATGCTCAATTTGCCTTCAGACCAAATACGAAAGAAATCCGTACAAACCACCATTTTCAGGTCCCCTTTTAGCTAAACGCCCTTTTGAAGTTATACACATTGACACCTTTAGTTTCGATAATTGCAAATTCCTAACCATCATAGATTTATTCTCCAAGTATGCGCAAGCATATTATATAACTGATGGATCCGCAATTACCGTGTTAAATAAACTTAGACACTATTTTTCCCATCATAATCATCCCCTAAAAATAGTAGCTGACGCTGGCAAAGAATTTTCGAATACTACCCTTAAAGAATACTGTAATTTATTTAATATTAATCTTCACATAACAACCCCCCAAAATCCTAACTCAAATTCACCAGTAGAGCGACTGCACTCAACTCTTGTAGAAAAATTGCGAATTCTTAAATTACAAAACCCACAAGAGAGGCCTGCAACCCTAATGATAACAGCAACCCTTATTTACAACCAGTCCATTCATTCGACAACTGGGTATTCACCTTTTACATTACTATACGGCCCCTACGACGACTTACCAACAGTCACACCTGAAATTACCCTTTACGAAGAATACAATAACAATAGGCTCAAAGAAATAATGCCTTTCTTCGACAGTGTATATCAGAAACAAAAAGTAAGTGGAGACAAAAGAATTTCTAAAGCAAATGCGGACAGACAAACGACACCAGATTTACAAGAAACGACACAACTAGCTATTAGAATACCGAAAGTAAGAAAAACAAATCCTCTTTATAAATTACGATCACATCCTAAACAAAAAGAAAACATTGTTACATTTTCTAAACCAAAAGCAAAAGCTCACGTTTCTAACATAAAAAGAGTAAGAAAGACTTTTTCGTTACAGGACAAAACTACTACTACTACAAACAACGATGACCCTCAACCTGGTCCATCCACTTCAAATAACACCGATAAAAACTAACGGATATTTTAAAGAGTATTTAGGCATAGCAAAAATACTCAAACATTATCATAAATTTTATTTTTATTTTAATATTACCGATATAGAAATTAATTATAACATATTATTAAAAAATTCTAAATTTTTAAACACTGGACAAATGTCTGCAAGTAACGAACGATATTTACTAATTTTAGATGACCATTTGTCACGATTAAGTAATGAACTACAAAAACTATCAATGCACAGAACTAAACGCGGATTAATAAACGGCGCAGGCTCTTTAATTAAAATGATAACAGGAAATCTCGACCAAGAAGACTTAAAAGAAATCAATAAAAATTTAAATAACCTTTTCCAAAATCAAGAAGATATAATTACCCAAATTGATAATTTAAATTCATTTGCTAATATAATCACACAAAGGTACGAAAAGGACCAAAAAATTATTAATCAAAATCTAGATCATATTTATCAGACTTTTTCCACTTTAGATAGCGAAAGAGAATTGTCGAGTAAAATTCATTTCCAAATTCACGTAGCTGTTAAATTACTCCATAATATAGAGATAATTCAAAGAACTATTTCCTTAAGTTTTAACGAAATTACTAATATAGAGCTCTTTACCACTAGTGATCTGTTAAATATTATTGATCACTTAAAGTTAAGTCATGACAGAAATGAATTGATCGACTTTGACAAAAATCATGTTTTTAAGGTTGTAGAATTTACCAAATTTCATATATTATCGGTTAAGGATACGATTGTATGCCTTTTAAAAGTTCCTATCCTACATCCCAATCCTGGTTCTTATTTTCGTGTTTATCCTATACCACAAAATTATATTCTCCTGGTACCACCCAGCTCATACTATTTAGAAACACCCTCTTCAAACTTATGGACCCAAGAGAAGTGCCCCTCTATAGAAGACGTGGTTATATGCAATAATCGCCCACGAGAAGAACATTGTCAGCTTGACACCTTACAAAATTGCACTTCTGCCAAAGTAATGAACCCCTACGAAATATCAACCCAGCTGCAGAATGGTCAGATCTTAATATCCACTAGCTCAGCAACCACTATTGTCGAAAATTGCGAAACATCGTTAGAACGAAAAATCTTCCAGGGAAACGGTCTAGTAACATCCCTCAATTCCTGCAAAGTCAAGATCAATGAGGAAATGTATGAAGACGTTGCTACCAATTTGACGCTACAACCCATAGAAGTCGAAGAATTGCAACCGACACCTCAACATCATATCCATTTTAAGCCAATTCATCTAAAAGAAAACAAAAGGATAAAAGAAGCAGTGTCTCAAATACAACAGCATCCATTTCATCTCCGACCGTCCATGCAGTATTCCCACTTAGGCATTACCATTGGTATATCCATCGCTGTTACCATTGTACTTCTGTTTCTTTTAAGAAGAAAATTCAGAGCATCCTCTACAAGTCCAACAAGCAAACGCAAACAGAAGAAGTGTCCGAACACGAGGACGTGTTAAAGATTTAAGGGTGGAGGAGTTACATCCCTGTATATTCTCAACATCATACAAAATACGACGAATCCGGAAACCATGCATCATCAGTTTAGTGACCTGTGTAAGAGTGCTGATGCAGACGTTTGCATTTATGTTAATTATGTAGAACATTATTTCATTCAATCGCTGTAACTCTAGTTGTTCACATGTTGTTTTGAATCACATATTTTATAATACATTTTAAGACTGAAATAATTGTACCACTTAAATAAATAAATTACTTTTTTCGGACAATCGCTACGAAAAAACCTAATTATATATCTAGTGACTATAATATTATACAATGAAAATAAATATAAACATATAGACATATAATTATTTACAAAATTATGAATTTGATGAGGGTTTCTCACCAGGTTTGACTATATAAGGAAAATATATTATTGAAAAGAGAAAAAGCCTGGACACAGCAAGTGCGTTATGGTAGTGAATTTTCATAGAAATGATCTGGCACAACATATTTTATTATAACTTTCTTTTCTTGTAAGATAGAAATCTAAATTTTGGTGTATAGTTTACTTTTTATATCGTAAACCTACCTACCAAATTTGGTTATCATAGATTTTTATTTTTTAAAATAAAAATTTTTTTCAAATGAAAACCCAAATTTATCCGGAAAACCTCGTCCGATTTTTTCGATTAACGAACTTGTCAAAGCCATTTACAAAGGGAAGGTACATGCAAAATTTTATTAAAATCGGCCCATTATTTTTTGAGATAAGAATTTTTTTCGAATGAAAGCACAAAATTTTCCCGGAAAACCTCGTCCGATTTTCCTGAATAACGAACTTATCCAAGCCATTTACAAAAGAAAGGTACATGCCAAATTTTATCAAAATCGGCCCATTATTTTTTGAGTTATCGGTGTGATACATATATATATACATATACATATATATATATATATATATATATATATATATATATATATATATATATATATATATATATATATATATATATATATATATATATATATATATATATATATATATATATATATATATATATATATATATATATATATATATATATATATATATATATATAAACATATAAAAATTGAAACTGACACCGGATATGGGTTCTAGGGGTCCTAGTTCGCGCTCATTTGCAAAAAATTTTCAAAATTCAAAAGTCGGGATCTCTCCAATAGTGATTTTTTTCTACCAAAATTAACTAAAAAAGGAAAACAGAAATACCGAGTTCCTGTTTCGGTTCTGCCGAAAACCCGGAGCCTTTAATCGTGGTTTTATTCGCGCTCTCAGCTAATGCTGTCGTTGGATTTTGGGAAAGATTTTACATCCGATGCTGATTTAATAAAAATATATCTTGTACCGCTATTTCGTTTATTGTTCAAAAATTTGTATTAAGTTAAAAATGTTAATTATGAAAATTTCAGAGTTTTGTTTTGTGAATAAAATGTTAGATTTGTCGTAACGGAACGGGAATTTTTTTACAGCATATTACCAAGAGTTTAATGGTGTTCAATTAGAACAATAATTATTGTAGGGTTAACCCACAAACTTTAATTTTTTACAATTTGTTTCATCTATTGTTTAAACATTAATTTGCTTAACATTACTTAAATATAAACTTTTGCTTCTATCACAAATTTTAAAATAACCATATCAACCTCTACACACTGGATTCATATTTATAAGCTCTTAACAAAAAATACTTGTATATACACAAGGCGTTTCCAAAATTTGTAGCTAAATTGATACCTGGAAAACTACTAGAGGTCAGAATATGTCAATTTAACTCAATTTATCTATATACCAAAATGCACCCTTAAACAGTTAGAGTCATTTAAAGTTAGTATGAAAAAATATTATTATACATTATGCCCTAATGGTTGTAGATATTTTGTTCAAATTTACTACACGCTAGTTGTCAACAAAGTTTAATGTTTTGAAGCTAACGCCAATTTATTGCAACAGAAGGTTTTTAAAATTCAGTGCTAGCCACCCCTTTATTAGCCCCGATGTTTTCATTTTAACAAATATTTTAGTGAAATGTGATAGATAATTGGATTCTAAAACTTTTTTGCTATAAAATAATAGTTATGAATATTTTCACTTGCATAACAGACAACAAACTCCATTATTCTTTCATGAAGATGAAGATTCAATGTGCAAATATGTAAGGCTGGATATATTTTTACCATCATGAGAAATATACCAGTTTCACTCTAAATAGAGCTTTTCGGTGTGCTATGTTATAATGAAAATTAAAATTGGTTAGTGTGGTATACTAATGACAACCAAAACTATAATGTGCATTGGCTAGTTCAGGGTACCCAGCAACCTGGAATGCCGGGAAAAATCAGGAAATTTGAAATACCCCCTAAAATATCAAGGACGTTTTTGATTTTACTTATATGTCATGGAAATCATTCAGTAGACTTGGAAATTATATATTCTAGAGACACTCTTGTTATCAGCAACTTCAATCTGCCAGATTTTGCTAACCATAGGCCTGATAAGTGTTCTTCCCATGTTTGATGCCTTGAGAAGATTCAGTAATTTTCTATCTTTAAAACAATATAATTTAATAAAGAACTTAAATAACACATTTCTCGATCTTTTATTCTCTGCAAAGGCTTGTGTTGTTGAGAGGGCTTGTGACTTTTCTGTTTGTCCGGATGTTCACCATCCCCCTTTAAGTGTGAAGCTTTCCTTCGGCTCATTCGATGAGTTGGCGTGGAATGAGCTGGACGGTTTTGCGATGTCGACTCTATGACTGCTTATTTTTATTCCAAAGTATACAATCTTCTGGACGGTTTTGTCCCTAATCCCTCTTTTACAGAAAAAAAATCCTTATTCTGCATGGTTTTCGGCAGAGATTAATGTCCGAAAAAGTTCTGGAGCTGTGGTTCATATAGGGATCATCGGCGTTGCCCTAGTATCTACTCGGATGGTCAGCAGGCTCCTGTTGATGGCTTTGCATCCTTTTCTTATAAATGCTTTGACTCTAAACCTGCATATAATATGGCTTCCAATTCTGATGTGAACTTCTCGACTGTATTGACCATTGAGCGTTTTACTGATGACGAAATCATCCCAGCTGCTCAAAAAATTAAGCTAAACTTCTCCGGTCCGGACCTCTACTCGGATTTCTTGTATTAATTGTTTATCCGCTTTTTTAACTCCTCTAAAGAACATATTCAATTTGATTCTTACAACAGGCACGTGTCCCAACAAATGGAAGATTTCTCGTGTAATCCCTGTGTACAAATCGGGGGACAACTCTGCCTTCTAACTATAGACCAATTGCTATATTGTCTAATTTTTGTCAGATCTTCAAAGCATGCCTGTATGAACATATAAATTTCCATATGAAATCTAAACTCTCTTTGTATCAGCACGGCTTTATTTCTGGTAGATCTAGACTCACAAATTTGGCCACCTTTACCCAGTTTGTTGCTGATCGACTTGAGAGCTCTTCGCAGGTAGTTGTTATATACATAGACCTGTCAAAGGCCTTTGACAGAGTCAATCACTCTATTTTTATAAATACACTTCATTACAAGACATATTTTTTTCCAAAGAAAACACAAAATTTTTTGGGAAAACCTGGGCTGATTTACCTGACTAACGAACTTATCCAAGCCACTTGCAAAAGGAAGGTACGTACCAAATTTGATCAAAATCGGCGTATTATTTTTTGATTTATATATATATATATATATATATATATATATATATATATATATATATATATATATATATATATATATATATATATATATATATATATATACAGTTTTGTGAAAAACGCTCAGACACATGAAGTTTAGTTTGTCGAACATTATCTTATAATCATAGTTTAAAATTAAACTCCCACCATTTTACCCCCACTTTATCCATTTAAAAAAAATAGCAACCCCACATTTTTTCATTTTGCATTTTTCTGAATGCGGAGATACCCCATATGTATGGTCTAATATTACAGTTTTCAATATAGGGTGGAAATTTAATACCGGAATATTAAAACTAAACAGTTTACCCTGAAATTCAAATTTCGAAAATAAATTAATAAAAACGTCCTTTTTTTTATAATAAATGTTCAAAATGTTCTCCATTCACTTGCACACAAGAAATAATCGGCTCTGAAATTCTTCACTGACTCTTATCTTAAATTTCTTATCTTGTATTTTATCTAAAACGTACTTGGTATCATTAATCGTTTCTTATTAACTGCCAATTTTTGCAGTGTGAAAGGTGAAATTTAACAGTTCTGTTTTATTTTGTGGTGTATTGTGTTAAATGCACGGTCTCCTAATAAGTTAGTCGTAATTTTGTTCTGGTAATTTCAATTAATTTTTGATCTAATAATGCCATACTTAACTGAAACTCTGTGAACAGAAATATTAATGATGATTGGGTATGGTGATATGTGTAGAACACAGGCACAAGTTGTTATCTTATTGAATGAAGAACATCCAGATTTGCCCCCACTAACCCATGGAACTGTGTATAAGATACATAAACAGTTTCGTGATTATGGACATGTTAAACCACTGCCTAGGAGACCCAAGTTTGTTGAAGAAGATGTAAAACTCAATATTTTATTGGCTTTGAAGAACCAACAACTTCTACCCGTCAAATTGCACGTGAAAATGATGTTAGTCAATTAACAGTTTTAAGGGGTCTCAAAAACGAAAAAATGCATCCATGTAAACTGAAACACGTAAAGAGTTGATTGACGGTGATTCTGATAGAAGACTGCAATTTTGTGAACAACTGCTGGACATGTTACATAGAAATGTTATTTCTCCTGCTGACATTCTGTTTTCCGATGAAGCGACATTTCTTTTGAATGGCGATATAAACAGACAAAATTGCAGATACTGGGCTGCCGAAAACCCCCACTAGATGCGACAAACACACACTCAGTGTCCTCAGAAGTTGAACGTTTGGGCTGGTATCATTGCTGATCACGTAGTTGGACCTGTTTTTATAGAAAATCGAAACAGTCCAAGATATTTAGAAAAGGTTAAGGCTAAGAGAACAGGTTGTCCCAGTGTTATCAGAATTGTATCGAAATGCAATGGAGCCTAATATTCCCCATGAAAGGATATGGTTTCAACAAGACAGTGCACTGCCCCACTTTGCTCTTCAAGTACGGGAGTATTTACACGAAGTCTGTCCACAAAGATGAATTGGACGAAGAGGTTTCGTAAAATGGCCTGCTAGATCATCAGATCTTACACCTCTTGATTTCTTTTTATGGGGATACCTTAAAAACAGAGTGTATAAAACGCAATCTGCTGATTTAGATGATTTAAAAATGAAAATAACAGAAATTAGGAACGTAATGCCTGATGTGTTGAACAGAGTTAGGGAAGAATTCCAGAGCAGATTATTTCGTTGTGTGCAAGTGAATGGAGAACATTTTGAACATTTATTATAAGAAAGGGACGTTTTTATTATGTTTATTTTCGAAATTTTAATTTCAGGGTAAACTGTTTAGTTTTAATATTCCGGTATTAAATCTCCACTGTGTATTGAAAACTGTAATATTAGACCAATGGGGTATCTCCGTGTTCAGAAAAATGTGATCCATCGAATTGTGATGAAAAAATGTAGGGTTGCTATTTTTTTTAAATGGATAAAGTGGTGGGGGTAAAATGGTGGGAGTTAAATTTTTTGAACTATGATTATAAGATAATGTTCGACAAATTAAACTTCATGTGTCTCAGCATTTTCCACAAAAACTATTTTTTGCTGAATAATGAATTTTATTCGATAAGTTTCACACTGTATATATATAAATCAAAACTGACCCTGGATGTGAGTTATAGGGGGCCTAGTACGCGCTCATTTGAAGAAATTAGTGAGAATTTGCCTTTTTTCATAAACATTTGAGATGTGATTTATTTTCTTTCATGAAGAAGTTTAATGTTAGTGGGTCAGAAGACATGTTTCCATTTAATTGCTTGAACACAAGTTACAATATGGCCCTTGTGATTCGATCTCATTTAGTTAAAATCAGTGAAACTGTTAAAGTAGTCACTGCAAAAATGTGTACTCACTAAAGTTATTTCAGAAGTAGAAAGTTAGCACTTTTCTTTATTATCGAATTAGGCATATTTATGTTTTAGATAATGAAGCATATTTATGTTTTAGATCATGTATATGAATTTAAAAAGTTTTTGTCCTTAATTTATATTTATTTTCTTAGTAAAAAACTATTGAGAGATGTGTCTTTCATTTCAAGTATTATGAAAAATTCACTCAAGGGGCCTATATATGTCAGCAATTTTACTTTTTATTTTTATTTATTTATTTATTTTTGTTGATGTAAGAGGAATCTAATAGATACGCTCAATTACACACCGTAGTCTGTGGGAATTTGAGGTAGTGTGGGGCTCGCACTAAACCCTCCTCTCTGGAATACCAGACCTTGGTCTATACCTTCGTCGGAATGACACAGATGACATTTGGATTTTGAAAGTTTCCACTCTGTTTGCCACAGGGACATTATCGGGTCAGTAAAAGCTTTGGGCCCTTATGTCTTAGTGGACGTTGTTCGTCGTAGTCGATGGCGCTACGGAGAGGAGCATTTGGATGAGAAGCGGCTTTGGCAAACTGAGTGGTGGATAGTTGAGTTAAAACCATTGTCAGAATTTTATTCTGGAGGATTTGAAGGGTATTGATGTGTGTCGGCTGCAATGGCCCATGCGGGAGATGAATAGGTCAAGACTGGTGGAATTATGACTTTGTACATGATCAGCTTATTGTTCATGAACAATTTGTAGTTTCTGTTAAGAAGTGGAAAGAACTTTGAGATGAACATTGAAGCTTTCCGTCAGGCATGTTGGACATGGGGGCGCCATGTTAAGCATTTGTCGATGA
Source organism: Tillus elongatus (assembly GCA_964006375.1). NCBI lineage: Eukaryota > Metazoa > Arthropoda > Insecta > Coleoptera > Cleridae > Tillus > Tillus elongatus. The sequence goes on from OZ023264.1 coordinate 104,333,615, forward strand.
AAATCTCGACGTATTTCGCAGAGTCTTGCCAGGGAATTGGACTGTTGCCTAATGATATGTGATCGTGAGGTGTGTCTTTTGGAAAATAAGACTGTTGAGAATTGGTGAAGGTTTGTGGCTAGACATGATTTGTTACACCAGTCTTGCAGCTGATCCACGGCAGTTTGTAGACGTTTGGTTATATATTCTCGGCTGCATGGAGCTGCTGAGGATGGTAGTGTGGTCTGCATACAGTGTGTATGTCACGTTCTGCAGTGGTGTCTGTATGTCTGCGACAAATATATTTTACAGCAGAGGGAAGATAGCAGAACCCTGCGGGAGGCTAACTGTGGTTGAGTAGATTCTAGATCTGGTTCCGGGGGGTCTTACCTGCAACTTCCTCTGTTTCTGGTATGACCTGGTGGGTATCAGAGGGAGCGGATAATTAAATGATAGAAGCTTGTTAAGGAGGCCTGCATGCCAAACCCTGTCGAAAACTTGAGCAATAACGAGAAATATTGCTTCAGTTGATTTATTTTTGATGAATTCTTTGATGATGTTTCCTACCACTTGAAGGACTTGGTCTGTGCCAGAGTGCTGGTGTCCGAATCTGAATTGCTTGTCTGGAAGGATATGGTTCTTTGAGGTGTATGAGGCTAGCCCTTTCTGAATTAATCTTTGCGATTTTGCTGGTGACGTGGGAGTGGGCTGATTGGTCTGTAGTTTTGGGGGGAGAGTAGGTCTTTGCTGGGTTTTCAGATATTCCACATGGTTGGAAATTGTTGAAATCTTAGCATGGCATTCATAATCGTAACTATGAATACTACTGCTTTGCGGGGGAAGTTCCATCGTGTCCTGGAGCTTTCCTATTTTTAGGGAGTTGATTACTTGGAAAACTTCTTCGTTGGTCACGGGCTCGATGTTTGTGTCTGGGGTGGCGCGAAGCGCACTCCTGACATAACGGTGTTTTTGTGACGTGTGACAGATCAACGTTGTTATAATTCTGGCCGAATTGTAACTCGAGATCCTCCACGAATGTACTTGCTTTATCCGCATCCTTGTAAACGATACCATTTTGGCCATGAAGTGGCGAGTTCGGAAGTTTTTGGGAACAAAAGGCTTTTGCCATTGGCCAGATGATATGGTCTTGGGCGGACAGAATTTGCAAGCGTTTCTCCCAACGATTGTTGCGAAGTTATTGTAGGGCGGATCATACTTGTTTGATGAGTCAGTTTACGTTTTGTCTGATGGTAGGGCTTCCAGTGCGTTGACCTACCCTACGCACGCAGTTCTTTTATCGTATCATTTCTTTGATTAGGACTGACATGATGGCACATTATTTGGGGCGGGGTACGTACCTTGATGCATGTTCGATGGAACACTGGATTTTGGACTGTAGTTTATCCACTGCATCCTCGAGTTCAGGAATGCTGTGTATAATATTGCCAAGGTTGTTTTTGAGGTGCTCTGTGAACATTGGCCACAGTACCTTTTTCCTTGGGAAGTCTGGCTCATCATTGTCATATGCGAGCTGCAATATGACTGGGTTGTGGTCCGACGAGAGTTCGTTTATTGTGATTATTTCGTGAAGAGTGGTGGTGTTCAACATGATTGCTATGTCGAGCACGTTGGGCTGCCCTACACTGTCAAAGTGTGTAGAGTAGGTATTCGAGGTGCGTCGACGATGCATTTCGATTGCATCATTATCGGGTCAGTATAAGCCTTGGACACTTATGCCTTAGTGAAAGTTGCTTATCGTTAGGTTTAGGTTATATTGTGAGTGGGCCATAACGGTCCCTCCCTTCACTGTGACCTTAAGGTCTATTGTGACTCACGCCTAATTGTCTTATATTTTGTGCCAATTTTTAAAACAGCTGACCACTTTCAAATGGTATTAGTAAGCTTTGATCCTACCTTGATTATTCAAAAGACAACAACAATTACATCAATTAATACAAGCTTCAAATTAACTTATTAATGATTTAACCCGACAGAGATGAGACAAATTTTGTGTATAAATAACTCAGCAAAGACAAAGTTAATCTTAATAACTTAGCAAAGACAAGAATAAAAAAAATATTGTGTCAATTTATAAATATAATTAAACAAATACTTACTGTTTGGTTAGTCTTGACCAAAGGCTCATATTTGTAAGACCTTCAGTACAAGACTCTGGCACTCGATAGATGTTCGTTGATAAAGATATCTAGATAACGTCAAGTTTTATAACACAGTTGAACTTGTTGGAAACTTATTAAGGAATTTGATGTTAATTAAGAAGCAGAAGTAAAACAGTGTTAAAGATGTTTATCCAACAATAACAAAATGGTTTAATATGGTATTGCAGTGCTATGTAAAAAATAAATCATTGGCAAATAAAAATACAAGAAATGAGAAAATCTTATCGGTAAATAAAAATGAAGTTCTTAAATGTAATAGCATCTTTTTATTTACTCATTCTGGCCAGATGGATATGCATAGATTGTTAGAGTTGCCTGCCCTGTTGTAATATACATTTCAAATCTGAGCCTAATAGGCTACTTAACTTACTTCAAACTGCTAAAAAGATTTTCTATATTTAAGTTGAACTGCTAAAGATGTTCTATGTTTATTTTGAACTGCTAAAGTAAATATTACTATTTTCTTTTACTCTGTGATTCCAAGAATTTATTACCAATCAAACACAAATTTTAAAGGACAGCAACTTATGAATTAGTGATAATCATAGAAAAAATGTGTGACCAATTAAACAAATTTATACTACATTATTACAGTTAAAAAAATTAAAAGATTTCATTCAAGTGAAGGTAATTCTAACAGCAACGTCACTATTTGATAGATATAAAAATAAAACTTAACTAAGTTTAATCTGAATTTTCTCTAGAAATTTTGAACAACAGTTTTTGACACAAACATTAAGTCAAACAAACTTGTTACTGGAACATGTCCTATCAGCTAAATAGACATGGTCAAGCCCTAGATGAAACCTTGCCACCCAGCTTGATAATCCGTTGCAGCAGGTAGAATATCTGTTGCACTAATGTAAATGAAAACCTCAGCAGGATCCAGATTTGTCGGAATGCAGGCCCTGACTTAAGAGACCTGGAGGCCTAAAGCAGACTCAAACTCAGGGAGATGTTAGATGTTATGATACCATTTACCAGAGCTCAACATCAGCCCTAGAGTTTCGATTGTAAGTTCGAATTTATCTTTTAGATTCTAACGTCAAATTTAGACAGCGAAATGGCGGCTACAACCAGAAACTAGGAATTAACCTCAGCGGGATCCAGATTTGTCTGAATGCAGGCCCTGACTTAAGATACCTGGAGGCCTAAGCAGACTCAAACTCAGGGAGATGTTAGATGTTATGATACCATTTACCAGAGCTCAACATCAGCCCTAGAGTTTCGATTGTGAGTTCGAATTTATCTTTTAGATTCTAACGTCAAATTTAGACAGCGAAATGGCGGCTACAACCAAAAACTAGGAATTACGGTAGGGATTGTGGACTATGAACTATCTACCAGGAGTAGTAAGTACAAAGTACGAACCAGGAAGTACAGCCATGTTCAATAACTTCAATTAACATTGATACACAAACTTGTTAACCTCGGTTAAACACCGATACACCACATATAAAACCTTAGCGATGACTGCACTAGGTAGACCGCTCCCCGATGTCTCATCTACACAGGACTTGTTTTAGGTAGTTCGTTACTTGGATGTTGTTGTCAGTAGACAACCCCGAGATCTGACCTAACACGGCAAATGTTTAATGTAGTTAGTTGGATGTGTTGTTAGTAGACAACTACCGAGATTTAACCACCACACTTGGTCTGCGTTCTCTTAAATACCAGCCTTGGTTTATATCAACTTGCAACGGTTCTACTGACGAGATGTTTTGTGCCTTGCTTACTCATTTAGAGTCTTTGTGTCTGAGAGAAAAGGCCGTTCGGCGCAGTATTTTCCACGCACCTCGATCGAGAGCTTCTTGGTTTCAACCGCCAAGTTAGTTCGTTAAATGTCAATCTTGTTTATGATTCTCAGTGGCAGCAACCTTTGTCGGTATGTCTGAGTTGTCAAAACTGACCCATAAATCATTTTATTTACGTGTGGAGAAATCCTCATTTAACAAATATGTCTCTTTGACGAAAATAAAATATATGAATATTATTTCACCCTTTTTGGCCGTTAGATATCATTGAAAAGATTTTATCCTTTAGCGGGAGGCTAATAGGGTGTTTACCAAATAATTATGTAGCGAATTTTCATGGTTCTTTATTGATTCGATAGTTGATTCGTTATTTATTTTAAAAAGGTGTAGTGATTATCAAATTGTCTGGGATATTCTGTAGAATCCAGCAGAATGGTACAGTGGCAAAAAGGTGACCGTAACAATGTCACCCAACAAATCCAGCCCCCTACAGAGGTCGACAATTTTTGTGGGCGAAAGTTGACCCAGATCTACTGGTGCAAGCTGTGTCTTGTCCTGTCTGCAGCCGGATAGGAACAAAGCATGTGCCCTGCAGTTTCGTCACTCTGCATACATAGCCAGCACTTGCTACCTTGCCGTTAAGGTCCGAGTGACCCGGTATCTCCAGACCAGTGACACCTCATTACAGCTGCCTAGTTTGTTGAGAGCAGATTTACAACCCTACACCGATTTTGAATTGCAACGGTAGGAACCAAGTGCCTTTATCGCAGCTTGGATATCTTGCTCGTCATAGTCTGTGCACTACGGACAAGAGCATTTGGATATCTGCTGGGTACCCAGTAGTTGCAGCCTGCCTTCCACAATGTTGTGAGATGTATCGCAGTAACGCCACCTCGTTTGTTTCTTGGGAGTACTTCCATAGAGGGGCTCTAATAAATACAAAATGTTATACATATAGGCTGTGTAGACTTAGCTAACGATTTTCAAATCGTCTGCCACTTTACATTACTCGCCTGATACTGGGATGAATATACAATTATGTAAGGCTGACTTGCATTTTGATTTATTAGAAACAAGCACAAGTTTTGCTCTTATTACAGCTCACCTGCCTAGTTATTTAGTTATAAAAACTAGTGACAATCAAAATTTACAAATGTATAAAGTTAGATGCATCTTGACTATCAGTCGAGGGAGTAGAGGGCAAGAAAGGGGACAATGATAATTTTATAATCTAAGTATTGATTAATGAGTCAGTAATATCCTATGAATTTAGATACAGTGGTGAAAGTTTAAGTATATCTACTATCATTGCTGTTTTGCAAAGCCAGTTATAGTGGCAAATTATTTTAGGTCGTACAGCTTTTCACATTCTTATTACTTTTTCATTTACTTGTTTGGATAAAAATCAAATTAATCCATGAATTTTTTTTTCAGCAAATTGCAAAAGAGAGTGTGCAATTGGAACCATAGTTTTTTAAAATTTTGTTGGATTATGGAGAAATAGAAACAAGGGATATTCTACTATACTAAAAGAGAACACTTAACAGACCACATTCCTGCACTATTGTATTTTTTTAGAAAATTAATGCACTATTGCATCTGCAAAATTTAGTTTACATAAAATATTTTATATTTTTTATTTTAGTTGTTATTTTATTTTCTTTATACTATAATTTATCTTCATGTGCAAGCTCTTGTGTTTACTTACATAAAATTGTTATTATACTTTTTAGTTATTTATTACTTAAAATCTAATTATCCCTGCTTGTGTTTTTTTTTTGTAAGTTGTAAACAATTAGGCTACAGTAATATTTCTAGACAGTAGTTTTTGGCATGAAATATTTTTAGGTGCTTCAGCTATTTATAGGAATGAGGTTGCATAAGAAATCTTATATTTATCGAGTCATAACTGGTCCTCTTGCATGTTAGTCAGAAAATGTGTCTTAAGCAATAAGTGATAGTCTGAGGCGTAACCGAAGAAAATATAGGACTTACAGTGAGCACTAAAGGGTGCCAGGAATCTAAGGTTACTAGCACCGAAAATAAAATAAACACTTTGGTTCCATGAGTGGTCTTGACATCAAAAATAAAACTTGTACATACAAGTGGGCGAGTGTACACCAATTCACAAGAAATATTCAATAGAAAAATACATGGAACCATAAAAAGAAATTATCTATTAATTCAAACATTGTCTTAACAGCATGCTACGTGTATGAAGTAAGTTAAAAAAGGTAGTTTCAGTAGCTTAGCTTCCAGAATGTCAATTCCCTGGGCAGGAGATTCTCTGTTCGCCTGTTACTGAAGTCAATCACTTTTTTTTCAGATATATTAGATTGAGCTCCATATCAGCCAAATATGTCCAACACTACTGTATTGAAAAGGATCATGTCCGCCATAGTTGCATGGCATTTATTGACTCGATCGGACCAGTGGACCATTGATAATAGTACCCTAAATGACAATGTTTTCCCGTTCAATAATTCAGTGCATTGTGCTCCTAATGAAGTTACCTGTAATTTCTAAGGGCGTATTGCGTTTTATTTCTCATAAACTGTTCTACACCTAAAAAATATGTCAGGCATTGGCCTAATAGATGGCACTATAAATATTTTGCATGATTGCGGCATATATGCTGATCCGACTTAGTTCATCATTTCCTTGGTTTTTGAAGGTTTACGATTGAGTAAGTTGGTTGACATGCGAGTAAATGTGTTTCGACTTGTAAAAAAAGGGGTAGAATTACAAACTTTTAACAACTTGGCCATTATTTGCATAATAATGGTCGAAATTAATCGATAACAGAACACACAGTTTTTAGGTGCCTGATAAATATTTTAGGCATTAAATTAAAGTGCATTCTAATCTTAACTAGAAAACGGTAATGTTAGCGGCAGGGTACAATTTTTGTGCTGATGTGGGTACCAATTAAATTTAGTTATGAACTTGCCCATCCTGAACTGAGTGGGATCGCCAAATATGCATAACTGCACCGGAAAAATGCGGCTGAGGTAATTTGACGCAATTACAAGTTTATATCCGATTGTACTGAACTTTGATGTTATGAAAAATTCAAGCGGTTAATTTTCTCTCTAGGCAAGCCGTCATTATTTATTGTATAGCAATAATAGTTCAGTTCAGGTAAAGAAAGATAAAAAAGTTCGGGACGCAGCAAGTGCGTTATGGTAGTGAAATTTCATAAGAAAAATATACTAGTGGTTTAGCCTAAAAAATCACTTTATTTAATTAGGAAAAACAAAACAAAAAAAAAAGATAAACAGGAAATATACTCAACAAAATACACTAGAAAGCTGAACATAAAAAAATTCTGTGGTTCATGCATTGAGGGTGATTGTATGGATGCAGAAGGGGAAGAAGATGGTTTCTGTCCCCTCACCCAAAAACACAGGGGGTTGTTCTCCTCATCATATTGTTGTGATACAGGTGTATTGATTGCTCTGGAATTTCTGCAGATTTAGATGGTTTACAAATTAATTTTATTTGTGAATATGGTATTAGGGTGCATATGAAAAGCAGCCAGTTTTAGATGGTTTACAAATTGATTTTATTTGTGAATATGGTATTAGTGTGCATATGAAAAGCAGCCAGTTTTGTAGTGAAAGTACCATATTGGAGTTTGCTTCAGGTTTTTATATACAATGAGAATTGATATTTGGAAAAGTATTGTAAACAAGGATGTAAACAAGGAAATTAATCTGTTAAAGAGATAAGGCAGAATTAAAAAATCTTAGAGAATAAAATAAATTTAAATATGGCAAGCATTCACAGCTGTTCATAAATGGAAGGTAAATTTGAATGCTGTAAAAAAGAATTCTCCAATTATTTCTGTGTGGTTTGCCAATATGTTTTTCATCCAAGCTGCTTGGAGTGAGTAATGAACAATCATGTCATGATTATGGGCCAAACAATTACCTGTTCAAAGGATTGCAATGAAAAATATAAGAAGACTGATAATGAAAAATGCACGTATCTGAAACAAATGGAAACTTTAAAATCCACTCTATGAGACAAATACAGCACTCGAAGAACTAATCATGCAAAATAAAGAGGAAAGTGAAAAATTGATTGCTGAGATTTCAAAATTGAAGGAAGAATTGGTTCAAAAAGATGGGCTATGTAGAGTAAGTGAAAAAAAGACAATCTTTTTGAAATAGATGCATATGATGTGGAAGAGGCATATAGACAGACAGAGAAGCAGGAAAAAACAGATTATTTTCTAGAAGAAGAATTGCGCAAAATTAAAGAGGCAAAGTCTAATAAAACATCTTCCAAATGTAGTGATTGTAAAGAGTTTAAACTCAAGTTAGAGGAAACAAAAAACACAATGGAAGAAGTGGTCATTTTAAACCCCAAGTTAAAAGTGGAAATTGATGAGTTGATGAATTTAAAAGAAGAATTGGCCATTGAGGTGAGAACAGTGCAGGAATTGTTGGAGTATGAAAGACTAACAATATACCAGCCAGGAAATCTAACTTAGTAATAACTGAAAGACCAACAAGCCAACATAAAAAAAGACAAAGAAAATACTGATATTGTGTGCTGACTATGGGAGAGGCATAAATAGGCAGTTTTATAGACAGCTAAATATGACAAATGTTAATCTGGAGACAATAATTAAGCCAGGTGCACTTTTGGACAATGTTATTGAAAATGTGGAGGAACTGGTAAAGGATTTTACTCCGGAAGATCATGTATAATCATGGCTAGTGCAAAGATTTTAGACAAAAAATATCCATCTTTTAAAAAAAATTTGAATAATATAAAGCTGTATTTAAATACCAGTATAATAGTTGCTTCAGTACCTGTTGTGACAGAAAATGGGCATCATATCAAATACATTCAGAAGTTTAACCGCAAACTTAAGGAATTCATGACAAGGGTAGACAACTATACGCCTAGCAATGCATGTTATTTGGAGTCGAATTTGAAGCAGGGATACAGAATGAATAACCATCACATTGTGTTGGAGATGGTTGCAGGGATTAAACAGAAATCTGTTTCAGCAAAAAATTTGATTTTTATTGACACAACAAAAAGTGATGTAAGCAAGTTAACACAAATAAAGAGTTCTCATTGTCTGAATCTGGCGACAATTTTCTTGGGAGAGTGGAAGAACTTTTGGGTAGGAAAGTGTATGATTTTCCCAGAAATCATAGCAGCGCAGCACAACTTCTTTCTGAAGCAGGTGGAAGATCAGATATACCACATGTGATGAGACAGGTGATTTTTTAGAATTGAGCCTAAAAGCTCAAATAAGCATATAAAACACTTTTCAGTTTTAAATCAAAATATACAAGGCATAAACAGAAAGGAGGAAATACTATTAGAGGCTCTAGATAATAATAATAATAATTAGGTTTATTGATAGGTTGTTACAAACATTTACAATCAGATACAAAAGGTTACCAAATAAATATACACAATATAAAAATATAGAATTAACATTCAATACAAAGAAGTAATTACCAAATCAATAAACGCGCATGTCGTACATTCAAAAGTAATCAGTTAACAATGATCTTAATAGTTATAAGCCTTAGACATCTTCACAGAAGCAAACTTGCTTGTTAGCGAAAATGTCTATGCGACATGATAATCAAACTGTAAAATACAACACAAAAAACTATCTTAATATTAGTGTAGAGTATCATAAATTAAACACTTTGTGGCCGCATTCTACAATTAATAAAAGTGAAAAACAGCCAAACCAACTCCACATGCCCACAGCATACAAAACACAACAGAATTATGACTGTCAAGGAAGTAAAACCCAGAGTAATTGACAGTCCGGAGATAAAATACCCTCGAAAAAACAACAACAACACAACCATAATAACCCAACATTTTAAAGCTGCATCCGGCCATCCCCGACCATTGATCAATCGACATCGCCACAAAACTCAACGACTCCCTCCGCAAAAAGAGAGACAGAAAATAAAAAAGGTATAGATACTTTAAAAACCCATAAATACAGACTCACTCAGTAATCTGTGGTCAAATCATACTCAGTTATATTTCATCCATTCACATACATACTTGCTCGTGCGCGCTCGTTCGTGAACTTCACACCTTCATTCTCACACACACACGCACACCTACACACACGCGCACACACACACACACGTAGTCTCAGACACATCCATACTAGCACACATGCACACAATGATCGATTAAAATCAAGATCTACTAGAAGGGTCGACAATTAAGAGAAGGCAACCACCTGACCGATAACACTCCTCGGTGTATTAAGCAGCCATAGTTGAATCCTTTTTTTATAAAGCCTATAAGAATTCGTAGATCTTATATCAAGGGGCAGGGTATCAAAGAGTCTCAAACCAATATACACAAAGCTACGCTGGCCGATCCTTTTCTCCGCCCTGTACTTTTTCGTGACAATATTTTTGTACCTCGTAGAGTATGCATGTTCTGCAAAATTAACAGCACCTTTGTGTCTGTAAATATACAGTAAGATAGCACGACAGTACAGTTTCCGCACATCCATTACTCCAGCCTCCGAGTATAGCGCATCACTGGGGTAGGTGATGTTTCTGCCATATATAATTTTTAATATCCACCTCTGAGTTGTTCCTACCTTTCTCAAGTATGTTTCTGATGCGCTTCCCCACGCCAATATGCCGTATAAAAGCTGCGACTGAATGAGAGCAAAGTAAATAGTCTTAAGGTAAGTGACTTCCAGAAATTGCTTTAGTCTCTTAAACTTCGAAAGGAAGCTCCTCAGTTTCTGTATTACTTGATTTGTCTGCCTGTCCCATCTCAGATGACAGTCAATATTCAAGCCCAGATATTGTATATTCCTTGTTTCACTTATCTGATTAGAACCTACAGACAAGTTCCCCAGTCTTGGCATTCCACTGGCATATGAACTGAATGGCATGTACTTAGTTTTGTCCCAGTTTATGGACAATAGGTTTTGGTTAAACCATGTTTTTAATGTTTTTAAATCTGTCTCTGCTTCCTGTTTCAGAGATAACCAATCCAAGGCGGTGTACAAAATAGCCATATCGTCAGCATAACTGACGATCTCTCCTTTTGATGATAAGAGAAGCATGTCATTCATGTACATGTTGAACAGTAAAGGCCCCAACACCGTGCCCTGTGGAACTCCACACTCCACCTGTTCATAGCAGCTAAAGCTATTTCCTATTTTCACACATTGTTTGCGGTCGGTTATGTAGCTCATAAGCAAATCAAATATTTTCCCCCGAAATCCAGTTCTATGCAGTTTAGCTAGCAATTTTGGGTGGGACACCGTATCGAATGCCTTCGCTAGGTCCAGAAATACACATAAGGTTGGCCGGCTCTTACCCAGACTGTCATAGAGTTTTGAAGTAAGAAATGCTATGGCATCCTCAGTAGATCGTCCCTCGCGGAATCCAAACTGGCGATCGGATAACAATTCATATTTTGTAATAAAAGACACTATTCTAAATTTTAATACTTTTTCGAATATCTTTGCTATATTAGATATAAATGTTATCGGCCTATAATTGCCCATTTCAGTGGGATCACCCCTCTTAAAAATGGGGGAAATGATACCGATTTTAAACTTTTCTGGAAATGTCCCTTCACATATACACTTGTTGAACAGGTAAGTAAGTGGTCGGGTTATCTCATCGCAGACTGTCCTTAGCACTCTAGTCTCCAGTCCATCATAACCCGGTGCCCTTTTTTCCTTCAGTTCAAGTATCTTCTCTTTCACATCGCTCTCTGTTATCTCATCGATATACATGCTGTTCTCGATTGTACGTTCATTTGTCTGAACAGCAAATAGACTCTGTTTGGAAACTTCGGCTGCTAGTCTTCCACCCACTTCTCTGTAGTACCCATTAAATTCGTTGGCGATAAGCTTTTGGTCACAGTATCGCTGACCATCTACCGTGATCACCTCTATCCGGTTTCGTGTCCTCTCCTTGGATCCACAAAAATCATCCACTGTCCTCCAGACAGCTTTTGAACTGTTGGCACTGTTCCGTATTGCCTGTCTATAATAGGAAGCTTTTGCCGCTCTGATAATCCCCGTCAAGGAGTTTCTGTATTCTTTGTGTCTCTCCTGTAACTCCACGTCGTCGCGACTCTTCTTTGTCATCCTGTACATCTCGTTCTTAGTCTGGATTGACTTTATCAGAGCCTTAGTTATCCAAGGATTCCTTGAATAGGTTTTTCGAGTTTTCCGTCTCATAATCGTACATCTAGCAATGCGCAACCGCAGCTGGTCCACAAATGATTTGGCCGCGTCGTCGGCACTGATATACTGACGCATATCGGTCCACTCCTCCTTGATTAAATCCGCTTTAAGTTTCTTATAATCTATTATCTTCACATAATTTGCTTCACATTCCTGTGGTGTCCTCATATCTGAATTTTTTAACTCTAAAAAGGCCATCACGGGATAATGATCGGTTATCAGGTTTTCAAAAACAACAGACTCTATGATGTCACACTCCGCAGCGAGACACCTGATGAATATGTGGTCCAGGCATGAACTCGAGTTCCCCCGTACCCTGGTAATGGTGTTCACATAAGACACGTATCCAAACTCATAGAGTGTGTTCAAATACACATTTGATATATCGTCAGTGTCCAGTATATCGATGTTGATGTCACCCACAAACATACTGATGTTGCGTGTGGCCAAGTGATCAGTGCAAAAAAACCCGTAAAGATCCGAAACAAAAGTGGTGGCGTCTGTAGCTGGTGACCTGTAACAGCCAATTATACTCACAGTTTGGTTTTTGCAACTTATGTCCACTCTCAGTAAGTTGGTACACCCTAGGGGTATAATTCTATGAGTGTATTTCAACGTGTCTCTAACGTATATAACCACACCATCATTTTGGTTTAAAGCACCATTGTTATAAACCATGTCGTAATCCCGCAGCTTATAAGCGTTAACATCTGTAATTCGCCACGTTTCTGTAAGTACTATATCAAACTTGCAACTTATATTCGCAAGCATAATAGACAATTCATCAATATTCTTATCAAGGCTACGAATGTTATTGTGAAAAATGCTCAGGTCAAATCTTCCACCGCACACTTTCCTATTCAATTCGTTAAAATCTTCAACAGACTGTGTACTCACAACATTTGCACCATAATCTCATATATTCATCCATGGCAGATCCCTCCTTTCTCCTCTCTTCCTCTCACAGGATTTCAGAAACCGTAGTTCAACAAATATTCCCCACTCACTCAACAGTCATACACAACACACACACAGCAAGAGAAACAAAAGACAAGGAAACAGAATCCCAAACCAACACAAAAGTCAGAAACAAGAAAAGTCAAGACAAGAAACCCCCAACACAACCAGCAGCCACGCCGTACAAGTCACAAAATTTTGCTCAAGAGCAACTTATATAATATCTACCCTAAATTGTCTCTAGATTAATAAAATAAAACCAATATTAGTTATAATGATGCGCACAAATTTTTAAAATGTACTTAAAATCGATCAGATATACTTAAAAATGTATTACTCTATCACCTTCTATAATCAGAATATAAAAGTAGACTCACAAAATGTTATACACGTATATAATGCACTTAAAATCTGTTAGATATACTTTAAAATGTATTACTCTATCACCTTCTATCAGAATATAAAATAGACTTATAAAATGTTATACACAAATATACGGACACAAATCAGAACGCATACCGCGATAGAAACGATTAAAGTGTCTTAAAAATTAACCACAGACGATAAAAATCAACAAATCTAACAACTATGTATGTAGGATTAGCAACCAGATAGTCCCGAATCCAAAACTAGCAACCATTCACATGATAGAGCCAAAGTAGAAAAAGCGAACAAAACAAAAATAACACATATATCTCCTATTTCTTCAGTTTCTTGTCTAAAGAGGAACTTTGGGAAAGAGCCCGGACACCTGTCTTGTAGGTGGCTCTGGTAATCACCTTAGTTGCAGTGGGTGTCCTATCCCTCGATGAACCCCCAGCCACCTGTATGGCCTGTTGCGACGATCGGTGTTGATGGCGCGCTACTTGATTGAGTCTGTTCCACAGCCGACTTCTCCTCTCTCTCTATGTCCTCGAGCTCACCAGGTTTATATACACTATCATTAACGTATAGTGAACCCCGCTTTATGTAGGCTTTAAACCCTTTAGACCTTGCCAGTCGTAAGTGGCTTCTGAGGATGTATTGTTCCCTCTGTTGACTCGATGTTAGATCGTTGCTTATATATACTCTAGAATTTTTCAACTTCTTGATGTTAGCAAACACTAATTTCTTATAAGAAGACAACGTAAACTCCACTATTATGGGCCTATTCGTGCTATCTCTTTTGCCAACAATGTGCACCCCATCGACGGCCTGTAGACCCAGTTCGATATCAAGTTGACCCTCAATTTTTTTAACAATGAATTCTCTCAAATCCTTCCCGTCATATTCAACGTGATCTATTCCATTTACAACAATATTGTTCCGCTTGTCTCTCCGTTCAAGGTATTCTATCTTATTCTCCAGCAATTCGTTCTCCCTTTCCAGCTGTTTTAGCTTTTTATCATAAGTTTCTAGTCTTTCTAAGAGATTATTCTCTAAAATATCAAGTCTTCTACCCAGGCTCTCAAGCAGTTCTCTATTTGATATTTCTCCATTCAATTCAGGCATTCTATATCTCTTCCGTTTATTTAGTTTTAAATTAAAATTTACGAATATATTATCTGTCACCAGTAATCTGTCTACAAGATAACAACATCCAAATATTCTGCTAATATTATACGAATCTCATGCATTCTCTATCGTTAAACTATTCTTTTAGGTTGTATAGAAATGGCACTATTTGAAGATATATAGACAATTTTTTAAACTCTCTAATGGTATAAATCTCACCAAATAACTCGCCCTTTTAGCCAATGAATTCCACAATTGATGACACAGAGAAACTTAACACTCCTATCACTACAGCAATAATTGAATGAATGATGAATCAATAGATATCGCAGTCGTAACAGAACACTGGCTTGACCCTCCAGGGATGAAAGTTTTTGGTAACAGAATATATGAAGTAAATAATTCATACTGTAGATCTGATGCCATCAGAGGTGGAGTGCTAATAATCGGAAAGAAAAACACGAGTGTAAATCCTGTAGAATTTGAAAACCTTTGTGTGGAAAAGAATTTTGAGTGTGTAAGTGTAGATATCCCTCAGTTTAGGACTATAGTTTTAGGAGTCTACTGTGCACCAAGTGGGAATTTGGTCAGCTTCATGCAAAGCATGGAGCAAGTTCTTTATTTGATAGAGGAGAGGTATCCGGGCAGAAGGATAATTGTAGCGGGGGATTACAATATTGATATACTAAAAGATATTAAAGCAAAACAAATCTCATTAATTTATTAAATAGACATGGCATGTTTTACACAATAAAGGAACCATCTAGAGTATATGGAGTATCTGCAACCTGTATAGATAATGTCTTTGTAACAGAATCACTTGCTGTCTTTGATGACAGGACAGTGGAGTTGCATTTATCAGACCATTATGAGCAAATTGTTGATCATCCCATCATTTTCTCCAACTAAAACAAATAAATTTATAAAAATTAGAAAAGTAAATGATACAAACATTAGAGAAGTTGGAGCAGATTGACTGGACGTCAGTCTTAGAATGTGATGACGCTGAAGAGTCTTTTGTCAGTTTTTATGACATTATTAAAAGAGAATTTGATGTATGTTTTGCAGAAGAAGTTATTAAAGCAAAACGTGACTGCAAAAGCAAAGTACCTCATAAAAGCAATGAAATTAGAAGATTCAAAAACATTCTTGATGCTTTTCAAACAGTCAATAAAGTGAGAGGGGATAAGGAATCAGAGGTATGTTATAAATATCTGAAGAATGTCTACAGTACTAAACTCGAGGAAATAAAAAGAAGAACAAATGAGGAACTTATAAATAGGTCGGAAAACAAATCCAAGGCTACATGGAGAATTATACATCAAGAGACAAACTTAAAACATAGAACTAACAAAGCTAGTAACTCTCGTTTATCTGCGGAAGACTTTAGCGAATATTTTTGATGTAGTGGCGACAGCTCAACAGATGTTTTAAACAACACACTTAACGCGTCATTGTTAATTCAGAAAGCCAGATCCAGTGGAAGTTCACTATTCCTAGGCCCAGTAACTGACGAAGAAGTGATGCAAATAGTCAGAGACATCAAAAGTAAAGAATCCCGAGATGTGTATGGTTTTTCAACTAAACTGCTAAAGGCTGTTATCGAAGTAATTTTAATGCCGTTAACGGAAGTCATAAATAAATGTTTCAGTGCGGGTGTGTTCCCAGACCTTTTGAAACTGGCAAGGGCAATTCCACTTTTTAAAAAAGGTAATCCAGATTTGTGTAGCAATTATAGACCCATTTGTATTCTGCCTGCAATATCAAAAATTCTTAAAAGACTACTAAAAAACAGAATTGTGGATTTCTTTGAAAAAATGAGTTGTTTAATCAAAACCAGTAGGCGTATAGAAAGACTAGGTCCACAGTATCTGCTTTAGTTAGTGTAGTGGAAGGCATACTGGAATGTTTTGAAACCAAAAATAAAATACAAATGACTTTCTTGGACTGGAGCAGAGCATTTGATACTGTCAATCACCAGATATTGCTTGGTAAGTTATACTACTATGGTGTGAGAGATGTTGCCCTGGACATCTTGCAATCATATCTGACAAACAGGAGACAAATAGTAGATTGGAACAACAAAACATCTAGCAGTGTTCAACTGAAAGTAGGAGTACCACAGGGTTCAGTTCTTGGTCCAATACTATTTATTATATATATATATATATATATATATATATATATATATATATATATATATATATATATATATATATATATATATATATATATATATATATATATATATATATAAATGACCTAACACATAGTGTTAATGCATATGGTTCGTATTTATATGCAGATGATACGAGTTTTATGACCAGGGCAAGCAGTACTCAGGAAGCAGGGTTAATTATGCAAAATTATATATGCCATGCTAGGAGCTGGTTCGAGGCTAATGCACTGAAGCTAAATAAGGGTAAGACTCAGATAATGAAATTTGATGTAAAACCCAATGGTAATCCTGAAACCGCTAAGTTTCTTGGCATTTGTTCTGGATACCTCTCTTAAGTGGTATGCGCACATCGACTGTTTGTGTGGACGGCTGTCGAGTATGGTGTATGTTGTGAGGAGACTGATGAGGGTTGGAACTTACCGGGCAGTGAGGACAACGTACTTTGCAAGCTTTCACTATCTGGCAAGATATGGAATCCTCATATGGGGCTCTTCACCTCAGTTAGCGAAGGTCCTACTGGAACAAAAAAAGGCTATTCGAGCGCTGAGTAATGTGGGACCACTGGAGAGTTGCAGGGAGCTGTTTAGGCAACATAATATTTTGACGATAGTAAGTGCTTATGTACTTACCTGCCATTTGGATATATGGGACAATAAAAACATAATGGGAAGAAATAACCAACATCATTCATATAATACACGATATGGTAATGAATTGTCCATTCCACTGAACCGAATAGAAGCCTCACAGCATGGAACAAATCATCTGGGAGTGAAGTTTTTTTAATGCACTGCCTCGTTTTTTAAAGACACTCAAAGTTAGAAATATTTTTTATAATAGAGTTAAGAACTATTTCCTAAAAGGGGCGTTTTATAGCATTGTTGAATATTTTGATTATAGTCAGGATGTTTGAGTTAATTTTCCTGTATCATTGTGTGGCTACTTTTGGCTTGCAGTGTAGTAATATTATACATTTTTGTGTATTTTCTGTAACTGTGTTTAAGAAGTGTGTTTGAATCTAATTGTTGTGGTTTTGTATGTTTGTTTTGTTCATGGTGTTCATTTTATTTTGTTTGACTGACCATGTAATTTTGATGGTAAATAAATATGATATGACATTATATGATATGCATATACAACTACCTTCAAAGCATAAAGAAAAAACTGTTGGGAGCAACCCCCAAGAAAGTTACGGAACCTCGGGCGAATATGGGTGTTGTGCGGGGTAGACAAGGTTTAAAGGAGGTATTGCTGCAAAATGTAAAAAATGCATCTTTTCAAAGTCCGACTAAGTGGTTTCTTTTAGCATTTTCTGCTCATTCTTGGTCCCTAAGCTTTTTGGTGGTTGTTTGCCATAAATTTGTCTAGTGGCTTGTGCATCCACGAGGGGTTCTAAGCGTGTTTCTAAAAAAAATTGTAAAAACCCTCAGTGCAAAATTTACCGAAATTACATTCCAGTCCGTTGCGTATATCTTTTTCAGGTAATATAGAATACAGCACCAAATTAAGTAGGTTCACTTTTGTATATTACATACCTACCTAGCACAAGATCAGTATAATTATGGGGGGGGGGGGTCTTAATTAACATTGTGGCAACACAAAGGTGAAAAGCAGAGAAGTTATTTAGAGCGTGTTAGCAGTCATAAACTTGATTTCATCATCATGTCGCAGTAGTATTCTGATCGGGGTCGAGGAGTCGGGGACCAAAGGACTGCAGGAGGCAAGTTGAGGAAGCGAAAACAACAACATGAGTTTTCGGTGAGGCTTTCCCCAAGACCGTCATGCGCGGTGAAAAGCCGCATCCTGCACGAGGTGACCCTGCTTATAACTAAACATGACGGAATACCTTGAGTCTAGTCCGGAAACGGTGACGAACCAGGGGACGGCAGCATCCGCGGACTCTGGAGTTCTCACGATCGACGTAGATACAGGGGATCGGGGGGGGGGGGGGGGTAGCTTCGGCCACCGTCTTGTCCCCGACACCCAAGCTGAAGGATGGGTCCCACCGGAGGGCGGCGAGGTGCGCGAACTGCGGGCCCCTGCTGCAGGGGTAGAGGGACTGTCCCGGCAGTCCAGGCGTCTCCAGGGCACAAAGAAAGAAGCTCCGGAGGGCGCAGAAAATGACGACCGGAGCGTGGACGGTCGAGAAACCTGTAAAGGCGCAAGAGGGGAGTGCGAGTCAGAAGAGGCCGCGCTCGGACTCTAGGACGCCCACTACCTATAACGCCAACTGTCCCCTGAAAATGAGGGTGTCCACCAGGAATGTCCCGTGGTGGAGCGAGGACCTCAGGCAAAGGAGGACGCAGGTTCGTAAGCTGTTTAACGCAGCCAAAAAGGTCGGGAGCATGAGATGAATTTAGACATGCCCTAACGACCTATAACAAAAGACTGAGGAACGCCAGGAAGGAGTCGCGGAGGAGGCACTGTGAGGTAGTGGAAAACACATCCGAGAGTGCTCGACTGCACAAGATCCTGTCCAAGGGCACTCAGACCAACATAGGCTCCCTTATAAGATCCACGGGAGAGGCTTTAGAGCGGGGGAGGGGGTTGGGGTGTGGTGATTGGTGGTGTTTGGATGTTGGAAGTTTTACTCCAGATGCACTTCCCCGGCTGTAACATAATAAACCAATCACCTCAGGACTGGGAACACTCAGAAATAGAGGCGCCGTACAGGCGGCCATCTAGAGTAGACTGAACAGTCGCTCAAGAGGTGGTTACTTGGAGCAAAATTAGATGGGCCATTAACAGCTTCAAACCATTCAAACCCCCGGGCTTTGATGGAATAATTCCCATGATGCTCCGAGAGGGTATAGACATACTGGCGCCGGCGCTTACCCTCATTATGATGGCCAGCCTGGCTCTGGGGTACATTCCGAAGGCATGGAGACTGGCCAAGGTTGTATTAATTCCTAAACCTGGTCGCCCAATAGACCAGGCTGAGTCCCTGAGGCCAATAAGTCTCATGTCCTTCTTGCTAAAAACAATGGAAAAACTGCTCGACCGGCACATTTGGGGCAGTGTACTGGAAGCATATCCCGTACACTGCGGACAATATGCATATAGAGCAGGAGTCTCAACAAAAACAGCACTGCACCAACTGGTGCTGAAACTGGATAATACGCTGTAGAACAGGGAGGTGGTGCTCGGGGGCCTTCATCAACAACTCATTCGGATCGGTACTGGCAGAATAGAGGAGACCTGCTGCAGGTGGATCGGTTCCATGCTCTGGGACAGGACGGTGTTCACCTCACTCGCGGGAGGGACGATGCTGGTGGGGGTCGCGGCGGGGTTTCCGCAGGGCAGCGTTCTGTTTCCCCTGCTCTGGTGCCTAGTCGTGGATGGCACTACTAGAGAGGGGGGTACGAGGTACAGCGCATGCAGACAGCACTGAAAAAGAGGAGGTGCTACACCAACAAGCGGATCCTCATAACCACAGACAGCCAGGCAGTCCTTAAGGCCCTAAGTAGCCCACGGGTAAATTCCAGGCTGGTGAGTACCGAGACGAGACAAGCGATCTGGCTGGGCAGAGTGAGGTCACCCTCATCTGGGTGCCAGCTCACTCTGGTATCAAAGGCAATGAAGAAGCTGACAGTCTCGCGAAGAGAGGGTGTGCAATAAATCGTTGGTGGTTCGTTTCTTTTTTAATCGAACACGCCTTATATTATTGCATTTTCCATAGAAATATCAGGCGTGTCTGTAAGAAAAACAATCGGGACACAGCAAGTGCGTTTGGGTAGCGATTTTTCTGTAAAATGCGTCAAATTTCAATTAACCCAGGGTTAATTGGCTAGGAAACCAGTTTTTTCGGGAACATTTTAAGTTTACTTTCAAAAAATGTTTGTACATTTGCAAACAATATAGTTTATTTTATGAAATATGAACATTGTTTCTGCTATGTAAGTTATACTGGTAACCCAATTTTATGCCGGCTTTCATTCAAAAGGACATTTATATGTCACTAAAGACATTTTTATGGAAATTCACTACCGTATCGCACTTGCAGCGTCTAGAATTTTTTATTACTGAAAAAATTTATGTCATTAAGAATTCGCAATGACGCCTGAAATTAATACAATGAAAAGTCAAGTGAAATGTGGCCATAAACTTACTTATGTCTAAATGACCAATTAGAACTTCCTTTTGAACAGTTTAAGTGAATGTGTGATCTACACAAAAACCAATTGAAAAAATATAATGTTTCTTTATTAGCTGAATACATGCAATCATACTTCACAAGTATCTGCCAAATTGTCAAAATATGTGTTAATTTAGGCAAAAATTCAAAGTAACCTACATTTAAATTGTTAGCCTTATAAATTAAGTCAGAACTACAAGTGTCAAGATAATCAGCAAGTTGCTGTGTATGATTTAAGATCTACAAAAGACATGACATATTGGTGAATTTTAATTGAAAAAATTCACTAATGGAGAGGTATCAATGGTGAGACTTTGCAAATTTTTTTTCAAATGAGCGCGAACTAGGACCCCTAGAACCCATATCCGGGGTCAGTTTCAATTTATATATATATATATATATATATATATATATATATATATATATATATATATATATATATATATATATATATATATATATATATATATATATATATATATATATATATATATATATGTGTGTGTGTGTGTGTGTGTGTGTGTGTGTGTGTGTGTGTGTGTGTGTGTGTGTGTATCCATCCGATGACTCAAAAAATAATTAATCGATTTCGATGAAACTCGGCAAGTGCGTTTCTTTTATTAATGGCTTGGATGAATTCGTTAGCCAGGAAAATCGGACAGAGTTTTCTGAGAAAATTTTGAGTTTTCTGAGAAAAAAAAATTTTTCTCCGAAAATTACAAAGATGTTTTAACGAAATTTACTAGATATGTTGCCTTGGGAGAGACCTTACTACGTGCCAAAATTCAGCTTTCTAAGTTTATATAAAATTGAGTTATTCAAATTTTGGATTTTCTTTCGAAAAAAAGTTTTTTCTCGGAATATTACTAAGTTATTTTAATGAAGTTTGGTGGATATCTTGCCTTAGGAAAGACATTACTACATACCAAAATTAAACTTTCTAAATTTATAGAAAATTTAGTTATTTAAGTTTTAAGCATTTAATAAAAATCCACTACCATAAGGCATTTGTTGCGTCCCGAACTTTTCTCAATTAGGCAGACAAACTGTAAATAATCAGTTCGTTATTTATCTCTATGAATATTGACGTATTCAAGACAAGCACAATAACTATGACATACAATGTTTTTCATATGTGAATTAATAACTTGTTCATTTGAGATTTATTTACTGTCCTCTGAATATTATGTACTTTGGAGCTCAGATAATGAAATTTTTTAAGAATATCCTAGAAGCATAAGTTCTTTAATGTGTACATACATGTTGTCCGAATGAATGGAGATTCGTTCATCTTCCGGGAAATCAAGTAAAAATCCAGAAGTAATAAGAATTGCAGATTTTTTGGCTCGTTATCGTAATTGACGTCTGAAAATGCCGGTGCATGGAAAATTTCATGAAAATTGTACAACCCCAGAGAAATGTGTGATGCACGCCAGTGGTAAAACTATGCGATATTGAACACATGCTGATATAAAAAGTGGTAATCATGAATGAAAATATCGTGGAAATTCGGGAGAAATGGTCAAATTCCTTAATATATACTTATGGCAACTGTATACTGAGAAGACACAGTCATTACTTGCCTAAATCGAGAAATATGCGGTGAATAATTCAACTGGTCCCAAGTGGCAATGAATGAACTTACCTGTAAAGTGAAGTTCCCGGATCTTTCTTGTCACTTCGATTCTTACAACCATAAGCCGCACACACAACCTTTTTAATTTGATTTAAATATTGGAAGGTTTAATTCACTTTTTACTCAAAAAACAGAAATCATTCAAAACTGTTTACAAACCAAAAAATGGCCGACCTTGGATTTTGCGTAACACTTTTCTGTACACTATATAAATGAACGTTACTCGTCCCCTCTCTATATGTCATTGAATAATTGTATCATGTCTAAAACCTAAAGTTGAGGCTAAATTTCCGATTTCTTCTTTGTTTATGGCGTCTGTTTTTAGTAACCTAAATTTCCAATTTGTCAAATGTCAATAATATCAAATTGGAAATTTAGGTTAGTAGAAACAGTCATAATCGAAGAAGAAGAACAAGGTGAGTTCCCGTTAATTACAAAAGACACCTCTTTTATAACAAAATGTAAATACATAATATATGCAAATATTGTAGCAGTTTTAGGATTACTTTCAATAACACATTCTTACGGTACAATCTACCCCCGATTAATAAAAATAAATATAACATTTTATGGTGGTTTATATGGTGAAAATTGGACATTTTTTCGTTAAAACTCCAGTAATACAATGTTTTAGGGTTTATTCATTAGAAAGCTTTTAATTTCATCAATCATCTGTTATTCTGTGCTGAAGTTAAATTAGGGGTTGAATGTGTGGGGGTGCATTAAGGTTGACAAAAATTTTGTTTTTTTTTTGTTGCTAAAACGGCGTAACAAGTCTCAAACCATATAGAAAACTTTATTCTGGCAAGAAATTTTTTGTCTGTCGTTTGGTCGGTCTGTCGTCATGTACGTCTGTCTGTTAATAGGCCCAACAACATACGAACGAGTTGAGATATCTTCTTCAAATTTGGTATCCAGTTAGTACCCGGCAAAGGAGCGTTTCGAATTGTTTTTGAGTAAGATCGCTTCAGGGGTAGGGGATAAATAAGGGATGAGTTGGTGAAAATTGACATTTTTCAATAAAACTCGAGTAATATAACGGTCAAAAAGTTTATGGGTACAGGAATACAAATATTTTCTTTGTGGTCAAGTCATGGGCCCTAAATTCGTTCCATGAGAATGTCTTTCTGATGAGAATTATCCCAACTATGTGGAAGTTATGGTTCAATTTGCAATATTATTTGCGTGCATTAAGCAAGGAAGTTATGGTAGAATTAAGTTGTGTATATATTACATGTATATTCTTAAAAAGTATATATCAGCTAGTACACCCTAACCCAGACAGACAGACACATTCTGAGAATATACCAGGAATATTTCAAAAGAATATTGAACCATCCCCCAGAACATTCTCACAAGATACAAATATATTCGTAGAACATTCTATGAACATGACAATTGGGCAGATGCTGTCGTACTAATAAGGTGCTCAGAATATAATTTATAATATCCTTAGGAGCTCCCAGTAAGTTCTGTAAATGTCCCACGAACAATTCAATGAATCTTCTCAAAATGTTCCTACACTCATGGAAACATCGCTTTTTTTTAAAGATATACAGGTCGCATAAGAACAGACACAAAGCAGGGGCATGCAGGGAACCTAAAATATGGTGATTTAACGCAACTTACCCCTATACTAAGTTGCATCCCTGAGAAATCATAGGCTGTGAAAGTGGGGTTTTAAATGTCGAAAAAAATCAATATCTCAGTAATACTTCAACTTAGAAAAAACATATTTGATACACGTTCTGGATGTTTCAAACTGACAGATACTGTTCCACAGAGCTTTTTAATCGAACGTCTCCGCTTTGACAGATCTCGCGCAGACCTGACCATTTGTCGTTGCAGGTCTTGCTTTCAGTGTGGCCAGACGCTGTTTCATTTCCAAACTCTGGAGGCGTTCTACAAATGTCTGATTCATGGATTTATGCATTTTCATATTCAGTTTATGTATGTGCATATCCACAAATAAGTCATCCGCCTTCTCATCAGCACTAGTAACCAGCTTTTTTAACTTTTCTAGTTGTATATGCCCATACAGCACAAGATTCTTTTTTCAGAATATTTGTTTCGGAATGTTCTAATAACATTTACGGAATTTCAAACTTTAATCTTGAATATTCTGAGTACATTCATTCAATCACATCCTATGAAAATTCTTCATCAATATACTAAGAATATTTGAATAGATTATTATACCGAATATTCGCTCAGAATGTGCTTGAGATGTCCTTATAATATTATATAATAACTTTAAAATTTAATGAAAAAGATAGATGATTACAGTATAGTGGTGAGAATTATAATAGTAACTATTGTGCATGTTTGATTCTGTTACCTATCTATGGTAAACACATCAGAAATTGTAGAGCGCATGTCCATGCCGCCGGGAAGGGAAGCTGGCAAGATGGCCGCTAGACGTAAATAAAAAGTAATGTCAAAATGGATGGTCTGTGGTTAACGTTGTATAAGGTTATATTCTAACATAATTAATTAAAAATAAATAATGTGTCGTGAACACGGAGAACAGCGCGTAATTGCGAACATAGATCCAGAGTACAGAAGCAACTAAAACATGGTGTGAGGTTATCAAGAACTAAGACGTACCCAGTAAAGAAACAAGTTTTAAAGCATCTCCTGTAGTTGACACTGACGATGGGTTCGCCAATTTTGCTTGAGACTGGATCATTTTACGAATTAGGTACACCTACATTGTATAATATATAATTTAAAAATTGTGTTATGTTCATTAGTACCTAAGTCATGCAATATAAACCACCACCACCACCACAGTTTGATGTGGATGGACTGGAAAAGTGCAAGAATACTGCTAATCTATAGAATTGTCTAAGCAACATCTCAGGCTTTTTACTCCTGTGGAATAAGTTAATGCTGTGAGAAGTATCACTACAAAGTGTAGAAAATGTGGACCTGAACATATGGTAGGAAGATGAATGTACAATAAAACTTGCAATTTATCAGATACGGAATCACTTTGCCAAAGTATGGCTTTACAACCAGAATATCCATGCTGTTGGGGACAAACATTGGGCATTGGGATATTGAAATAGCTTTAGAATTCAAAATCAAGTCCGCGGAAGCAGAGCAGAACAGAAAGCAACCATACAAGGGAAGAGTCAAAAGGTCTGATAGATGACTTTCAGTTGTAGTTTTGTGTAAGTGCAAGTGAGTGTGATTTTGTGGCATGTTCTGTCCAATTTAGTTGTATTCTATAAAGGTGTAAGTACTATTGCGTAATGCAATTCCTTTAATGCCACACTGAAAGTCTGTAGGATCAATAGTCTAGCCAAATTTCAAGTTACTTCAGTGGGGGTAACCGTGATTATTCATCTCGGAAACTTTTTATCTGGCTATTACATTTTCTGGCAACTCCAAGAACTGTATCTTTATTTATTTGATTTTTATGTTATTGAAATTTTAATTGTTTTATTAATATTTTATTCAGACATTTCTTTGTATTTGTTATAAGTACATATTTAATCTAAATAAATGTGCAATACTCGAATTGTTGACTTATTACGTATCTGAACTTGAGTTTACAGGTGTGTGTGTGTAGCCCCTGGAACAATATGGTAACCTACACAAGGGTGAGTGATTCAAGTTCAAATTCTAGCCTGTCGGGCTTGCTTATACGAAAATATATAAAAGGCCAGTTTAATGGTGGAAAATCAGTAAATTTTGAACAGAAATCCAATATTTCATATCTTTGCATTTTTTAATTTCTGTATCATTCAAAAAATGTATACAGGGTGTTTCGCATAAAAACCGACACAGGGCAGGGGCATGTAGGTAAACGTAAATAATGGTGATTTAACCCAACTTACTCCTATATTAAGTTGCACTCCTGAGAAGTTATAGGCCTTCAAAGTGGGGTTTCAAATTTCGAAAGAAATCAGTATCTCTGTAATATATTAACTTAGAAAAACCAAGTTTAGTACCCGTTAATCAATGGTAAGTAGAGTTCAATTAAGGCATTTGAAACTGTTGATTAGGCGTGATGCACCCTTAAAATGTCACAATTTTTTAACAGACTGGTGAATTTAAGAAAATATTTCATTTTATGAGGACTTTAACTCTAAAACTTTGTGACTCTTGTTATAACTTTGTTGTTTTCAAGAAAAACAAGAATAAGTAAAAAAACATATTTTATCAATCTTACTAAAAAATTATCGAAAATTAAATATTTACCAATAAACTTATGTATAGGTCAAATTTGACAATCAGGAAAAAAGTGTGAATAAGTATAATTTATTATAAAACAGACAACTCAAACAACAGAAATAAAAAATTGCTATCGATAAGTTATAGAAATTCTTCAACATGATAATTTCGCAGGCACTTATGGAATTTTTGATTCTTTAAGTAACATTAATAATATATGTCTTTAGTTATTCGGGTTTTTCTTGAAAACGACAAAAGTTTTTTGAAAAATAACAGGAGTAAAAAAGTTTTATAATTTACTTACCCCATAAAATGAAATAATAATTTTTTAGATCCGCCCATAGGTTCTGAAAATATGTCACATTTTCAGGGTGCATCACCACTATTCAACCCTTTAAAATGCTTCAATTGAACTCTACTCACCAACGTGTACCAAATTTTGTTTTTCTAAGTTGAAGTATTACTGAGATATTGTTTTTTTTTCGAAATTTAAAACCACATTTTGAAGGCCTATAACTTCTCAGGGATGCACCTTAGTATAGAAATAAGTTGCATTAAATCACCATATTTTAGGTTCCCCTACATGCCCATGCTCTGTGTCGTTTTTTATGCGAAACACCCTGTATATCTTAAAAACGCAATGTTCCCACGAGTATATGTATGAACATTTTGAGAAGATTCATTGAATGTTCGTCGAACATTTTCAGAAGATACTGGGAGCTCCTAAGAATATTGTAAATAACATTCTAAGAAACTTAAACTATGACAGAATCTGTCCCATTCTCATGTTCATATAATGTTCTATGAATATATATTGTACCTTGTGAGAATGTTCTGGGGATGTTTGAATATTTTTTCGAAACATTCCTGGTATATTCTCAGAAGGCGTCTGTGCTGTCTGGGTGTGTGCTTTTGGCCACAGCCTGTATCTTCTACTCAACTGCTGTTCTAATCGACCCACTTCCTCTTGCAGTTTGTCTTCAGATCTTTGAAGCCCCATTCTCAGCTCTTCAAACTGCTTCTGGTTATTTTCTCTGACCTTGTCGAGGCCTTCTGCAGTTTGCTTTGGGCTCTGGGCAATGGCTACGAGATTTTCTTTCAGGCTCTTCATAATTTATTCTGCAGTTTGTTTCTGGCTGTGGGCAATAGCCTTGTCTAGACTTTCTGCAGTTTTTTAACTTGCCCATTTCTTTTATACCAAGCTTACTTTTCCACACTGATTTTTCTTGGCATCGTTCGATCTCACTTCTAGACACCAAATGTTACTAAATTAACATTTATAGGTTCGATAACACGTTTTTATTGAACTAATAACTACAGTTTATAAAATACAACTTCACAACAATGACAACACATAAAAATAATCAATAATGTCATCTCATTGGCCACCAATTCAACTTTTTCTTATTGTTCCATTTCCATGGTTTCCAGTGCTTTCTTGGATATGCCTAGACACAGAAGGTCACGCATCAGGCGCGAAATTCAAATATTTGTAACAATATTATTTAATTCTGAAGGATTTGTCAGTTTTTTTTGCCCGTGTAAAGTTATTGGAAATGGGTCTGTCTCTTTGTTACAGCAATGTCTTCAATTGTATTTGCGCAGCAACGACACCAGAATAAGTGTTTCGGCTCCTAAGCCGAGAACCTTTTTACGGGTTAAAACCCACCCGTTATGCGGCCAAACGGATGTTGATGCAGAGTTTAATTTAATTACATCATACAACAACGGCAACGCCGGTAATTTACTAATAGATGTTTTATAAAATATATGGGTACGAAAATAAGTTTGTGTCCACAAATAGAAATTAATATTTTCCCACTCCTCAAGCACCAGTCCAAACATGATTCCAATCACGGTCTAGTAAAATTGTATTTTTTATACTAAATTGTGTTTTTTTCTTTTAAATTATATTTTTCTTTTTTTATGTTTGTCTAGTTGTATGTAGATATTTAGAATATTTATCGAGTTTGGCAATGTCGTAAACGCCAGACAGATGCAGCAACACTGCATAATATGCGACAGACACAAGCGCACAAATATGATAATTGGAGAGGGGATCGTTTATATTTCCTACTGTCTATACCACTGCAGGCCGTGTGAAGGTTGTTGTTTTATCTATATGGTTTATATATCATCTCCAGTAAGCGGTTTAAAATCCGCTTATGCGAGTTAGCGTCGGTCGGTGCGTGATCTTTGGAGCCAGGTGCAATGGCGATCCCTCTTCCTCATCCGTCTACAAGTGGTACCGTACAAGTTTGTGACTGTGTTTGTGTCATATTATGTAATTTAAGAAACATAATTTTTTTTTATCCTCTCGAGGAAAAATATGAAATAATAAATGATGGTCGACGAACGCCTAGACTAAAATTAACGAAGGAAATGAAAGTTTTAAACCACTTTAATAGCAGTGTTTACCAAACATCTCAGTGGTTAACGGTTTGTGAAACAATTGCCAAATTCTTCTGCTGGCCCTATCTTCTGTTTTCATCGACGTACGCACAAAAAGTAAAATTTGCGAAATACCTGGTGGTCTTCGGACTTGAATAATTTGCACAAAATTGTTAAAAGACATAGCAACAGCAAATATTGTGTCACTTTGAATGGTATTTTGAAATAAACCGTTTCAGTTTAGAGCGTAAGTAAATCAAATTTCTAACTTTAGATTTTTGATCTGAGAAATCTGGCCATTATTAATCCATTGCGCCTATTTAAAAACCCACCGTACGCCTTTAATTCCAAATTACATTCATTTATGTTTCAAAAATAATACATTCTTAACTTATTTCATTTGTGACACGTTAATAAGGAAACTATAATCGTCTATGGCAATTTAGTCGTCTCCCTGCAGTTATTTTTCGTAATTGGCAATGTTAATGAAGAAACTGTGTCTGGGTTTCTGTAGAAATGGGAGACCTTAAGCTCGAGAACTATTCACCTCGCGATCTGCGTCACATATTTAGTTTCACTCCTAAAAACCATGATGTGCCACTGATTTGAAACACTTGCTTGTCGCAATGAAAATGAATGCATATCAAAGACTAGCTAAGTTTTAGTTTCCTCTTTTGTTGTTTTAATTTCGCAAATAAAAATCAGGTTTACCATAATATAAACGACACAAACAGTAGAATGTTTGTCAATGCCTTTATAGTATCTAGTTTCCAAGACAATAGGAAAGATGACTAAAAACCTTATACTTACTCATTGTTTTCTTTATTTTGTTTTCATGACAAAAGTTGTAATATAAAGGCCGGAATTGAGCAAATCTTGTACTGATTGGTCTGTTTAAATTATTTTTATAACAACAGTTGATAAATTTTTAAGAACAAGCCGTACTCCAATTCCAATTTATATTTATTTATGTTTCAAAAATAATATTCCTAACTTTATTTCATTTGTGAAACGGTAATAAGAAAACTACCATCGTCTATGACAGTTTAGTTAGCTGTTAACAGACATAATAATGGTGCTGCAAATTGAATCATAACTTCCACATAGCTGTGGCTATCTACTCTACTCAGAGAGACATTCTCATGAAATGAACTTAGGGTTCATGATATGACCACAAAGAAAATATTCGTATTCCTGTATCCATAAACTTAGAAACGTTATATTGCTCAAGTTTTAACGAAAAAAATGTCAATTTTCACCAATTCCCTCTAATTTTTCCCTACCCCTTGAAGCGATCTTACCCAAAAACAATTCGAAGCGTTCCCTTGTCGGGTGCTAATTGGACATCAAACTTGAAGATGATATCTCAATGCGTTCGAAAGTTATTGCGCCTACTAACAGACAGACGTCCAGGCGGACAGACCGACCAACCGACAGACAGACAGACACAAAAAATTCGTTTCAGAATCAATAAGTTTTCTATATGTTTTAAGACTTTTTACGCCGTTTTAGCAAAAAAAAGTCAAAATTTCTGTTACCGATATTCCACCCCCACACATTCACCCCTAATTTAATTTCATCACAGAATACCAGACGTTTAATGAAATTAAATGTTTTCTAATAAACAAACCCAACACGAGTTTTAACAAAAAATGTAAATTTTCACCAAATCACCCCCCATTCATCCCATACCCCCTGAAGCGATTTTAACCAAAAACAATCCGAACTAACTGCTAACTGTATACCAAATTTGAAGACCATATCTCAATTCGTTCTAAAGTTATCGTGACTACACACAGACAGACATACAGATCGACAGACCGACACAAAAAAATTTCGTTCCCAATTCATGTTTTCTATGTTTTGACACTTTTTACGACGTTTAACCGAATTTTTTTGTTGAAATTTTTGTCGCCGATGCCATACTTCCACACGTATTAACGATGTAGAAGTTATAAAGCGTGACGTGCTATCTGGCGCAAACCATTTTGTTTCTCAGGCATTGTTACTTCCACATCATCACAACGTGTGGAAGCATCGCATCGGTGACAAAAATTTAAACAATTTTTTTTCGCTTAAACGTCGTAAAAAGTATCAAAACATAAATAAAACATGATTTGGGTACGAAATTGTTTTTGTCTGTCGATCTGTATGTCTGTCTGTTTGTAGCCACGATAACTATAGAACGAATTGAGATGTCGTCTTTAAATTTGGTATACAGTTAGCACTCGATAAAGGAACTATTCGGATTGTTTTTGGGTAAAATCGTTTTAGCGGGTAGGGGATGAATGGGGGGTGATTTGGTGAAAATTTTTATTTTTTCCTTAAAACTGGAGGAATATAAGGTTTTCGGGTTTATCTA
Organism: Tillus elongatus; assembly: GCA_964006375.1. Lineage (NCBI taxonomy): Eukaryota > Metazoa > Arthropoda > Insecta > Coleoptera > Cleridae > Tillus > Tillus elongatus. Next base: position 104,365,091 of record OZ023264.1, read on the forward strand.
TCAGAAAACTTTTTATTTCGTCAAACATCTGGTATTTTGTGCTGGAATTAATTTTGACATTGAATGTGTCGGGGTAAAATATTGTTGACCAGAATTTTGAAATTGTTTTGCTAAAACGGCAAAAAAGGTCTCAAGGCATATAGCAAACGTGATTCTGGAACGAAAATTTTTTGTCGGTCGGTCTGCCGGCATGTACGTCTGTTTTTTAATGGGCGCAATAACTTTCAAACGAATTGAGATATCATCTTCAAGTTTGGTATCATGTTAGCACCCGACAAAGGAACGCTTCCAATTGTTTTTGGCTAAGACCGCTTCAGGGGGTAGGGAATAAATAAGGGGTGATTTTGTTAAAATTGACATTTTTCAATAAAACTCGAGTAATATAACGTTTCAAAAGTTTATGAGTACAGGAATACAAATATTTTCTTTGCGTTCAAGTCATGGGCACTAGATTCATTCCATGAGAATGTGCTTCTGAAGAGAATAAATTATCACAGCTATGTGGAAGTTATGATTCAATTTGCAGCACTATTTTTAATCGAGTGTAACCTAAAGTCAAAGAGATTAGGTACAGCCTAATAAGAATGTCTTAGGTCAATGGAATTGACCTCTAAAAACAATATTGGGCTGTAGTATGTGCAAATTGGTGCTTAATGGTTATGGAGCTTGTTTAGAAAACAGCAAATCCATCGTTTAGAATAGAATAAAACTGTCAAATCCTGACATTTTTAAATTGAGGTTTATAGAAACTTGAATGGCTTGGGGGTTGTGGCATTTTTATGTTGATCATATTTTTTATTTAGTTTATTTATTTATTGTCTTAAATAATTATACAGAGCATCTTACAGATAAGTTAATACTTGTGCCTGAAATAGACGCAATCTATATCAGTTTGATCCACATGCTGGCCTACCAGTTTCTGCCACTGACATTTTCCAATAGAAAAAAGATTTTTATGTTCCGATTTAAAGTATTGTCGCAAATATCTAACAAGACATTTCACTAATTAGTCACATAAATCCATCCTTACCAAAAAACATTTGATAAGGCATATTTAGGATTATCAGTAGTTTTTTAAATACCCCATTTGAGGAGGCCCTTGGCTCATAGAGGAAGGTTGTATAACCATACAATAACATATAGTTAGTTCAATGATTAATGATAAAGTTTAAATAAGGTAGGTGTATTGTGCTTAAAACAGTATTGACCGGTTACACAGTGCCCTCAAAAGTTTGGAACAACCGTTCGAAAAAAGGAGGCCACCTTGGAATAGTTTTCTTCATAATTTAAGAATTGTTTGTCACAAAAAATCAGATGTTGCAAGGATATAACCAAGTAAACGTTGATAACCACAACCATGTTATTTTTACTCCTGATAATCATTTTTCCAAGCAAGTTGGCTTTATCAGAGAATAAAATAGATAGACAGACTGCAATAAATTTTACATTGTAAGAGGTAAGGCTAGATGCATTCTCGCAACAATTAGAACCGTAGACCGGTTTCGCTCTAATTAGAGCTCGTCAGTACGGCATACTAATTGCAGCTAAAATAAACCTATAAAGTTAAACGGCTATGGTAGCCAGCCTTTAAACACTAAGTGACTGGTGAGACACGAAGCAACGTGCCGCCACCTAGTTGTGGAACCAGGTAGTATGTTGTCACGCCAGCTCCAAATAACACAATGTTAAAAAATAGAGACTGTATACAACCAACTAACAATTTAGTAAATTGTCAGCCCTGGCCCATTTCTACCCCAATATAGGGACAAAGTATGTAAGGCTAGATGCATCCTCGCAACAATTAGAACCGTAGACCGGTTTCGCTCTAATTAGAGCTCGTCAGTACGGCATACTAATTGCAGTTAAAATACACCTATAAAGTAAAACGGCTTTGGTAGCCAGCCTTTCAACACTAAGTGAGTGGTGAGACACGAAGCAACGTGCCGCCACCTAGTTGCGGAAAGAGGTAGTGTTGTCAAGCCAGCTCCAAATAACACAAAGTGTTAAAAAATAGAGACTATACAAGCAACTAACAATTTAGTAAATTGTCAGTCCTGTCCCATTTATACCCTAATATAGGGACAAAGTATGTATTAAGGCTAGATGCATTCTCGCAACAATTAGAACCGTAGACCGGTTTCGCTCTAATTAGATTACTGATGAGCTCTAATTAGAGCGAAACCGGTCTACGGTTCTAATTGTTGCGAGAATGCATCTAGCCTTACATACTTTGTCCCTATATTAGGGTAGAAATGGGCCAGGGCTGACAATTTACTAAATTATTAGTTGGTTGTATACAGTCTCTATTTTTAACACTTTGTGTTATTTGGAGCTGGCGTGACAACATACTACCTGGTTCCGCAACTAGGTGGCGGCACGTTGCTTCGTGTCTCACCACTCACTTAGTGTTGAAAGGCTGGCTACCATAGACGTTTTAATTTATAGGTGTATTTTCGCTGCAATTAGTATGCCGTACTGACGAGATCTAATTAGAGCGAAACCGGTCTACGGTTCTAATTGTTGCGAGAATGCATCTAGCCTTACATACTTTGTCCCTATATTAGGGTAGAAATGGGCCAGTGCTGACAATTTACTAAACTGTTAGTTGGTTGTATACAGTCTCTATTTTTTAACACTTTGTGTTATTTGGAGGTGGCGTGACAACATACTACCTGGTTCCGCAACTAGGTGGCGGCACGTTGCTTCGTGTCTCACCACTCACTTAGTATTGTATAAGAGGTGTTACAGTTATTATAAAGAAACCAATTAATTGAATATCTACTAATATACCAGATATTTCTTATTTTGGCGCATAGTGTCATATTTCTAAACCCTGTTTTTTTTTTACAATGTCACGTAGATTTTAACGACAACTTTGGTAAAGCCAAATACTATGAAACTTTTTTAATTTTATAAAATTTTTAGTCTTTCCAAGGTTTTCATTGTGTTATGTTGCATTAGAAAAATGAAATACTTGTGGCTCTTATTAATTATCTTATATTACAGAATTTGAGCTACTTTCCGAATCAAATTGGATGCAATATTTAAAAAAATATTACAGGAAATGCACAGACCATTTCAACCCTTTACAAAATATAAAAAATGTATTAAAGACCATAAAAGTTAACGACATGTGTATAAAAAAACAGAATTAAAAGTATAATCGCTCTCTCTAAAGAAATGAATATCTAGACATTTAACTTGCTCCAACACAGTACCACTATCAGTGGTTGTTATTTTCAGCAGGTCCTAAGTTAATTAGTTATTAATAACTTAAAAAGTAATGTACACAGCAAACTGACGTTGTGCTAACTAATATTCTTCTGTCGCCTCCTGGCCTTCCTGCAATTGTTTTTCGAAATTTGCAATGTCAGTGAAGATAGTATGTGTATCGGTTTCATCGAGAGTTTAAATTCTGTTGAAATAGAAGACCTTAAGCTTGAGAAATATTCACCCCGTGATTTGCCCCACTTCCATATTCACATAAAATGAAGAACAGTTTCAATCCTTAAAAACCATGACATGCCACTGATTTGAAACATTTGCCTGTCGAAAGGAAAATGACTGCATATGAGAGATTAACTTAGTTTTAGTTTCCTCTTTTGTTTAATCGTAAATAAAAATCAGGTTTACCAGAATATAAACAACATAAACAGTAGAATTATGTTTGCAAAGGCCTTTATAGTCTATAGTTTTCGGGAAAATAGGGAAGAAGACTAAAATCCTTATACTTACTCATTGGTCTCTTTATTTTGTTTTTATGACAAAATTTGTAACATAAAGGCCGGAATTGAGCAAATCTTGTACATATTGGCCTGTTTAAATTATTTTTATAACAACAGTTGATAAATAGAAGCTAAAATTAGAGTTACTTTTCACACGTAGCAAATAAAATTTTAACTGATCTGCCATTTTCACGGCTATTAATCCTATGTCCTAACATTCTCACATGAAACATACTTATTTCTTGTACATTGTATGTAACTGTTGTATATGATCAGCTCATGTATGGTCAAATTCATTATTTAACTATCCAGTTAGGTTTAATCCAAAAATAGTTACATTACTCCATTAATTTACCATTTTCTAATTATGAAGCAATTGGTAGAATATTTTCAGTCGATTTACTCGCAATTAAAAATGTAAGAGAAATAATAGATAAATAGTCTTTTTAACAAATTAATTTGCTAAGTAAATACTGCAGTCTCTGATTGGTTAACATCTAAACATAACAATAAATTAACTTAATTATACTAAAGTCTAAAGATCTGGATTAGCATTTTTCCTCCTAACATATTTGTTAAAGTAATCCGGCCTCCAGCATTTGCAAGAACCTGGAATCAGAAACCAGTCATAGTAAAGACGTACTTGAAAACAACCAAGTGCATCTACTCCATCACAATGTGTAGGACGTGATGTTGTTGATGAATCCACAGGTGCTGCCTGTAAACCTGCCCTTTTATGAAGATATTGCTGGTAGTTCTGAAAAAAGTAAATAAAAACATCTTCAATTTCAACAGTTTAGGCAGTACAAACGTAATTTCCATTATAAAATGTAAGATTTTTGTAAAGGGTCACGTGTTTCCATAAAAAATTAGTTGTAAGTTTTCATAAAAAACACTTGGTAACATCGACAAATTATATCACTTTCAGCAAACTTCAAGAAAGGAGAAAGTTTTCAATTTGATATCGAATTTTTTCTATATATTTTTACCGATTGTGGGGTAATTCATAAACTAATATAGTGGTTTTGACTTGGTTTCGTTTAGTAATGATGCTACCCTTAAGTTTTTTATAATCAGTTTCATATTCTTTTATAAATAAGGAATGGGTGTTTTTTAGCCTGTCGAATTTTTCTATAGGAATAATTTTTATACGACGTGTGTCAAAGAGATAATTTGTGGAGCAAGGTTTATCAAATCATCCTGTGCAGTGCAACGCTTCCAAGTTGGAGAAATTTATTTTAATAGTCAGCGCTCTCTTCGGAAAACTTATCGACGGGTTCGGGAATTTATGGTTAAAAAAATAGGCCTTATGAATGTGTTATTTATCAAATCACTGAAAAATTGCGTACTACTCATTCATTGCGTCATGTAAGGCGAACAGGACAAAAACTTTTCATACAGAAGTAGCCTTGAGCTTTTTCCACCCACCTCATGGAAAATTTTACGTAAAGTTCTAAGTTTATACCCATTGTGAACTGTAGATTATTTAATAAACCTTGTAGGGCTTTGGCCTCTCAGCGCTGTGACCACAATGGGCCCTTTGTGCATGTCTCTTTTTCCTAACAATTGCCCAAAAAGTTCAGACTTTTTATGTAGTCTACTATCTTTTTGGGAGCTACTTTACCTATTTCATGGGGTGTTAAGGTCACCCCTCCAAGGTATTTGAGCTTTTTGCGAAACTGGGCCATACAGTCGCATAGCAAGTGTTCTGTTATGTCTGCTGCCTCAGTGCAGTATCTGCAGTTTTCACTATCTGCCTTACCCATCTTCATAAGGTGTGATTACTGTGATTCTTCTCAAGTCATTCCTGTTCAATTCCGTTTTGCCTGTCTTAAGTCTCGCGTTTTCTTCCAGTATGACAGCATTTGGTTTCTCTTTCAAACACCAAGTTCACTTTTTACATGGCTTTTTGCTAATCCACAATATATAGTGCTCGGGACTATCGAATGGTGTTGTTGCTGCCTCCATAAATATTGTTACGTTTTCTCCGGGTTCTGGATAAGTGAGACTTTAAATTTTAACAAAACAACTTTATTTACACTCTAAATATGGATACAATAAAGTTTCTAGAATGTCTCTCTCACAAACACTTCATTTACTGGCCTTACAATTACTACTCTCAACAAAAGTCACTAATCTGGTACTACAGTCACTACTCTCTTAACACTTTACACTGCTTCTTCAAGTTACTACCACATTCTCTTACTGAACTGAACTAACTGTGTCGGGCTGGCTTGCTTTCGCTTTTATATACTCGCCGTACCTTCCCCTTCTTTCTGGAGCCTTCCATTCCAGAACGTTCCAGGATCTTCTTTTACTAGAAGGTTCTGTGAATACAGATCGGTCCCGTGTGTATACAGGGGAATGTATATACAGGATGATCCAAATGTGGTCACCACTCCTATGTTACACAAGAGGTGTTTCTCGAACTATAAGATCTCTCTGCGTATACAGGGTGTAAGGGTTCTCTGCGTATACAGGGTGTATATACAGGGTGTTCGGAATGTGCAGACCTCATTTATCCGTTCCGACGGGGTACAAGTTGGTAACTTCGTTATTTCTGGTCCTAGAGGGTTAAGACTTCGCCTGAGGGGGGTCACCCCAGGCACCCCCAGGGGGGTGGGGAGGCGGTGTTGCCAGATTGTGCAAAAATTCCCAGATGTTGGGGAAATTCTGGAGATGTGGCAACACCGCACCTACGTCTATTGAAGTGCTTTGTAACACTGCCCCCCTCCTTAAGACTGTTCGTCCCGAACAGTATTTACCGGCCGCCAACTTGGGGGTTCGTTGCCCCGATAGGGACTCAACCTCTCTATGTGAACAACTTTGGGTTTAGTTCTTGGAGACAGCTGGATTCTGTAGACTAGGTCGTTAATTTTCTTAGTCACCAAGTATGGCCCTTCCCATGGTTTCTGAAGTTTGGGACTGAGGCCCTTTTTCCTTGTTGGTTGGTACAGCCACACTGCATCACCTTCCTTGAATGTATGGGGTGTTGCTCTGCGATCCAAGCGCATCTTCATCCGGTCACTGCTTAAGAGGAGCCTATCTCTGACACATCTGTGTATAGTGCGCAGTTTTCCTTCTAGGTCGGCGACATACTCAGGTAACGTAGCTAGGTCCGCTATGTCCTCGTTCGGTGGTGGTCTCGTCATGTCGATTGGTAACCGCATCTCTCTGCCGGTCAACATCATGGATGGAGTGTAGCCGGTAGATTCATGCTGAGAGCTTCTGTAAGCTAGGAGGAACAGAGGTATCAACTTGTCCCAGGTTCTCTGATTTTCGTCGACAAACATAGCAAGATACTGATTGATGGTCCTGTTATGCCGTTCTACCATGCCGTCTGATTGAGGGTGGAGTGGCGTTGTTCTCGTTTTCTTTATGCCTAGCAAGTCCATTAGGCTCTTCCAGACCTCTGATTCGAAATTCCGGCCCTGGTCGGTGTGAATCTCCAAGGGTACGCCATGCCGTGATATGACATTTTCCATCAGGGCTTCTGCTACGGTCGTTGCCTCTTGGTTGGGGATCGGCGCAACTTCAGGCCATTTCGAGAAGTAGTCCATCGCCACCATTATGTATCTGTTCCCAGACTCTGTGATGGGAAAAGGTCCTGCGATGTCTACGGCAACTCTCTCCCACGGTGTACCTGAGATGTACTGCATCATTTTTCCTCTGGATCGGGTCTTTGGTCCTTTCTTTGAAGCACATTGGTCACACCTTTTGCACCATTCTTCCACGCTTCTTCGGCAGTTTATCCAATAGAAGCGGTCTCTCACTCTGGCAAGAGTCCTGTTGACCCCAAAGTGGCCTCCACTTCTACTATTGTGTAACTCTTGAAGAACACTGCTTATGCACTCACTTGGCACAACGGTCTGGTATATACAGTCTCTACCATCGGCAGTTTCCCATTTTCGAGTGATCATGTCATTCTTTAGACACAATGAGTCCCATTGTAGCCAGTATCCTTTAACCTCCGCCCCAAACCGGGACACATCGTGCCACTCAGGTCTTTTCCCCTTTTGTAGCCATTCTCTAATATTTTTCAAGTCTGGATCTGTCTTCTGTGCGTCTCTGATGTATTCAAGATTTACGTCTAGATCGGTGTTATTCTTCTGTCCTGCCACCAGTTGTTTGATCTGATGAGTTACTTTGTCGATCTCTTTGTTCTCTTGTCGCTCGCAAAATTTACATTCATGCACTGAACATGGTCTTCTCGACAGGCTGTCTGCATTGGCGTGACCTCTTCCTTTCCGATGTTCAATCCGGAAGTCGTAGCTCTGCAGTTTCTCTATCCATCGGGCTATCTGTCCTTCGGGATTTCTAAAGTTCAGAAGCCATTGCAGAGCAGAGTGATCCGACCTCACGCGGAATGTTCTTCCATACAGGAAGCTGTGGAAATGTTCGATGGATCTTACAACTGCCAGCAGTTCTTTCCGGGTTACACAGTAATTCCTTTCTGCTTTTCCGAACGTTTTGCTGAAGTAGCCTATCACAACTTCTTCTCCGGCTTGGAGCTGCGAGAGTACTGCCCCAATGCCATACTGGGAAGCATCGGTGTCCAGTATGAACAGTCCTTCGTCCTGAGGATAAGCCAGTATAGGAGCAGTGAGAAGACGATGTTTGAGTTCTCTAAAAGACTCTTGGCAATCTGGTGACCAGATGAACTCGACCTTATTTTCAGTCGGGCTATGCAGAGGCTTCGCAATGCTGCTGAAGTACTTCACAAAGCGTCGGTAGTAGCTGCAAAGTCCCAGAAAACTTCTGACCTCATGTTTGTTCTTCGGCACAGGCCAGTCTCTTACTGCCTTTATTTTCTCTGGATCGGTTTCTATCCCTTTCTCAGAAACGACATGTCCGAGGAAACTCACTTTCTTCTGGAAGAGGACGCATTTCTTGGGATTGAGTTGCAGATTGTCACCTCTCAGCCTGGAGAAAACTTGTTTCAGATTCGACAGGTGTTCATCGAAAGTCCTTCCAATCACCATGACATCATCGAGATACACCAGGCATGTTTCCCATGTCAGTCCTCTTAGCACTAGTTCCATTAGTCGCTCGAAGGTGGCAGGGGCATTACATAAGCCGAATGGCATGACCTTGAATTGGTACAACCCATTCCCGGTTGAAAAAGCAGTCTTCTCCTTATCGTCTTTATGGAGTTCTACTTGCCAGTAGCCACTTTTCAGGTCTAATGTAGAGAACCACTTTGATCCGGCCAAAGTGTTCAAAGTGTCGTCGATCCGGGGCAGGGGATAACTGTCCTTCTTGGTGACATCATTCAGCTTTCTATAGTCCACGCAAAATCTCATAGTGCCATCTTTCTTGGTGACCAAAACTACTGGGGACGACCAAGGACTATTAGACTCCTCGATCACACCATCTTCCAGCATTTCGTTAACCATCGCCTTGATTTCTGATTGCTTGGCAAAAGGCAGTCTTCTCGGCGGCTGTCTAATTGGTCTTGCGTCGCCAGTATTAATTCTGTGTTGCACTAGACTCGTACGACCTGTGATTTTATCTTGAGCGAAAATATCGGCCTCCTCCAATATGAACTTCACTGCCATCTCCATCTCCATATTGTTCAATTGGCCCCATGAATTCTTGAACCGCTCTACTAATTCTACTGGCAGTCTTCTGTCTAATGCAGTGGGTGTCACGTTTTTTGACAACGTCACTCGGTCAATGGGTTCGCAAGTGGCGATAACCTCACCTTTCTTCAATGTGACTCTGTTAGTTTGTACGTTAGCCACTCTTATGGGTATTGTCCTCTTCGGGTCTACTAAGCATCGTGCGACGAGGGCACCATCATGTCTATCTTTTAGGGGCTCCGCTATGAGAGCAGACATACCATCGAGTTTCTTCTCTAGCCTGGCTCTGACAATCTTCTCACTGTTACCAGGAATCCGTGTATCTTCGTCGACAATAAGTCTCACCCTGGGACTAGCTTCGCCTGCTGTTGGAGATAAATGCAACTCTTCGTTACCGATTTTCAAGATCTTATTCTGGAAGTCTACTGACAGGACATCGAAATCTTCCATTAAATCCAGGCCCAGAATAAATTCGTCGACGATTTCTGCAACGACAGCCGTTACCTGTAACTCAGTACTGCCCAGCCTAATGTAAACAGTGGCCTCTCCATGCACGGGTATTCTATCTCCTTTTGCCGTCTCCAACACAGGCTGTTTGTTGGTCGTGAGTGCCGACCTGTTTGGCAACATGTCTGGACGTACAACGGATCTAGTGGCACCAGTATCGATGGTGAAACTGCATTGTCTTCCGTCTATGCTGCCAGGTATAACGAGGCTCTCGCGGTAGCGTCGGATAGTGGAGACCCTGACCTTGGGGCCTTGGGTCTCGCATGCCACGTGTCGCCCACCTACACTGGCGTCAGGTCGTCTTCCCTGATGGCGCTCCCTGTTGGTGTATTCTTGTCTTCTGCGAGCCACCTGTTGGGTTTGTGAGCACTGCCTACTTATGTGCCCTTTTCTACCACACTTGTAGCATTCTATGTCTGACCAATCCGCTCTCGTCCTACGTGCCCCAACCGGTACAGTGAGCTTGCTTATGGCTTCTTTTATCAACTTCATTTCTTGCCTTAGTTCCGCTGTTGTGTCTGCAAAGTCCTCTATCTCCTTCACTTCGCGCAGCCTGTTGCGGCGAGGTTGAGATGCATTCTTCGCTGCTTCAAATTCCAAGCCATAAATTACGCAGTCTGTAAGTGTTTTGAACCTTCCGAGCCTTAAAGCTTGTTGCATTTCATTGTCAAGTACCCCATCGATGAAGGTCTGGACGGTGATCTGGTTGACAAATTCTTCTGGGGCTTGGGGATATGCCAGTCGCACAATTTTCTCCACTTCGGCACTAAATTCTTGCAGCGTCTCATTTGGCTTTTGGACCCTTGACTTTAGTTGTGTCTGGTAGACCTGGCTCATGTACTTGTTACCATATCTCAAATCTAGGGCCTGTATCACTGTTAAGTAGTTTTGCTGTTTCGACTCCGGGATGTTCTGGAGGATTTCTAGGGCTTTACCTCGAAGCGAGAGAATTAGAGCAGTTGCTGCCTGTTGTTCGCTCCACCCATTGCTGAGAGCTGCCGCCTCAAACTGCCTCCTGTACATGGGCCACGATGTTTCTCCGTCAAAAGTCGGCGGCTTCAAGGTTCCATGAGGCTGCTGCACTATTGGCATATCTTCTTCCGGACGATTTTGAGCTGGGGACATTCCAGTAACTCCTCTTGGTTGAGTTCTATCAGTTTGGCCCATCACCTGTTCTGTCAGTTCTCTATGTCTGACTTCTGTGCCTTTCATCATCATCTTCATTTGTTCTTTCAACCCTTCAACTTCTTCCCATCGTTTATTCAAATCCTCTGTTACATTATCTACTTTCCTGTCCACATTTTCTATTTGTTCGTTGATCTGTTCAATTTCTTCTTTTACATCGACTCTCATATCATGGAACATACTTCGGATGTCTTCTTTGTCTTCAAGACGCCTCTGTTCCTCCTCTTGTCGTCTTCTCTCTTCTTCTTCGCGCCGCCTTCTTTCATCTTCTTGTCGCCGTTGTTCGTCTTCTTCACGTTGCCTCTTGAGGTCTTCTTTATCTTCTTGTCGCCGTTTTTCGTCTTCTTCGCGTTGCTTCTTGAGTTCTTCTTTATCTTCAAGGCGCATCTGTTCTTCCTCTTGTCGCCGCTGTTCGTCTTCTTCGCGTCGTCTTCTTTCATCTTCTTGTCGCCGTTGTTCGTCTTCTTCGCGTTGCCTCTTGAGGTCTTCTTTATCTTCTTGTCGTCTTCTCTCGTCTTCTTCGCGTTGTCTTTTCAGTAAGTCCATCAACTCTTTGATTTCAGCCATCTTGTCGTAGTCAGTCGATCTGGTGTTTACCATTTACAACTAGCTTAATTGTCCACTTCTTCACTCACTTATCCCACACTTCTGACACCAAATTGTTACGTTTTCTCCGGGTTCTGGATAAGTGAGACTTTAAATTTTAACAAAACAACTTTATTTACACTCTAAATATGGATACAATAAAGTTTCTAGAATGTCTCTCTCACAAACACTTCATTTACTGGCCTTACAATTACTACTCTCAACAAAAGTCACTAATCTGGTACTACAGTCACTACTCTCTTAACACTTTACACTGCTTCTTCAAGTTACTACCACATTCTCTTACTGAACTGAACTAACTGTGTCGGGCTGGCTTGCTTTCGCTTTTATATACTCGCCGTACCTTCCCCTTCTTTCTGGAGCCTTCCATTCCAGAACGTTCCAGGATCTTCTTTTACTAGAAGGTTCTGTGAATACAGATCGGTCCCGTGTGTATACAGGGGAATGTATATACAGGATGATCCAAATGTGGTCACCACTCCTATGTTACACAAGAGGTGTTTCTCGAACTATAAGATCTCTCTGCGTATACAGGGTGTAAGGGTTCTCTGCGTATACAGGGTGTATATACAGGGTGTTCGGAATGTGCAGACCTCATTTATCCGTTCCGACGGGGTACAAGTTGGTAACTTCGTTATTTCTGGTCCTAGAGGGTTAAGACTTCGCCTGAGGGGGGTCACCCCAGGCACCCCCAGGGGGGTGGGGAGGCGGTGTTGCCAGATTGTGCAAAAATTCCCAGATGTTGGGGAAATTCTGGAGATGTGGCAACACCGCACCTACGTCTATTGAAGTGCTTTGTAACAATATCTTGATGCCCTCGTACCGACATCAAAGTTACTTTGTTGTTCGTAGCCAGTTGTTTCCGTGATTTTTGCAGTCCCAGCTCAGTTTAGACTTCATTTTAAATTATTGTAAAGTCTTAAGTACTACCTGATTGCCTGAAATGATATACATCTCTGTATTTCTGAGTCTTCTTGTTATGCACTCATGTGCACACAGATTTACAGCAAGCATTTCTGCTTGGAAGATGGTGGAAGTTTTTCCTGGGGGCCTAGCGAGTCTGAAGTTAGGTTTTCTTATTACCAGTTCTGCTCTCTCCATTTGTTTAGACTAGAGACATTTGAAGCTTTGAAATTTCGAACCGACCCCGAACTCAAACCGAACTCTAAAGCAGTTCGAAGTTCAATATACGTAAGTCTCCAAAATAGTTCGAAGCTCGTTGCTCAGAAATACTCCGAAATTTAACTTTATGAGCATTTAATGCTGCAAATGGTAGCGAAGTTGTAACTCGGTAGCGGCCCCGTTAATTTGGTAGTGGTACTTCAAACTCGGTATCGGTCCCATTGAGTCAGAGTCACGAGATTTCACTCATATATATTTTTGACATTTTGTGGGACACTAAGGCATGACAGAGTCATTTAACGATCGCATAATTATTTTTTTATATATGCTACTATCCTAACGCTTTTTTTGGTTACAACATTATAATGGCCGTGTTCTAAACTGACCGGAGTTTATGACGATAATTGCATATTGCCTTTTGGAAACACTAGCCTAAAGATGCTTTATTTCACAATGAGCCAAACAGTTTACTATTCACAATCAGGAGACAGTTAAAATTTTAAGTGGTTATTATATAGGTACCTAGCATCCTCACTTTTAACCCGCTTAATCTAACTATTTGCTAAAACCGCCCAGCTAATAACAAATAACAACAAAACATTTTTAATTGAGCTTAGCTATAGATGTAGAAGTCTAAAAAATTTTTAATGTGCCTTTTTTTATTCAATGCTACCCCATATTCACAACTAACATCAGCACCGGAGGGCATTTTCGTCCAACCAACCTGCAAATTTTGTCGAACCTTTCCTTTTTGTTCTACGTATCAAATATTGTATGCTACAATATACCTTAATTTTGTATTTGAGGAAATTATGTGAACATTGAAGTATTTTTCTTAGTTCAATGTTCGATTTTAAATTTTCAGGAACTTCAAAGTTCGACTGTCAACCTTAGAGATATTATCTCAGAGGTTAGAAGTTTGAGGCAGATATTTGATTCGGTTCGTTTATAGTTCGGTTCGAAAAAACATGAGTTCTCCCACCTCTGCTTTAGACCAGTCTGTATACCATAGAGGTGGGTTATTTGTCAGCCTTTTACTGCCTCCGACCCATGCCTGACGGTTAGAATTTTATAACCATGCATGATTAAGCTGGTTTCAGAATTGAAGCATAATGAATGACCATCGTTTGCGTCGTTTATTGGATGATTGGGTTCAGGGACAACTGCAAACTGCTCCATTTTTTAAGGAAACTTTTGTTCAGGGGTAAAGTCTATTTATGGTTAAATAAGTACGCCGACAACAAAATTACCGTGTATGGAGTGAAAATGATCCAAGACAAGTTCACGAGACTTCGTTGTATCCAGAAATAATAACATTTGTGTACGCAAACGGTATCATTGGTCCACATTTCTCTGTAAATTTGGAACCCGCTGCTTTAGTGGATGGTGTGTGTTATTGATAGACATTCAATCTATTTTTGTTTCAAAAAATTAGTAAGGTGGATATTGAGAAGTTATTTTTTCGACAAATGGTAATACGTGTTAGACAACTACCGAAACAATTTTATTGAAGCGACAACATTATTTAGAGAAATGATCCTGTGTACTGAGTCCAAGGTCGTGCGATTTGACCCTTTTAATTTATTTCTTTGAAGGTATGTTAAGTCCGTGTACTATGATAACAAACAAACAACCATTGAAGCGTTGATAGTCATATAACTCGTGTTTTTAATGAAATAACACCAGAAATATTTGGAAGACTGGCCAAACATTGAACTGATAGACTGCGCTACGTAACAGCTAGTCGTGGGGGTCATTTGTTAATTATGAATTCTGTTGACTATTGGTTTGAATAAAATTGAAAAACCACAATAAATATTTATCAGTTACATAAAAAAAGAACTGACAATACATGCCCTTTCTCTTATATATATCATCTATAATATATACTTTATAGGAAAATATACATGCCATAGAACAAACAAGTTATTAAAATCTACTGTAGATAACTGTGCGTTCAAAATTAAAATGACAATGCCATTGAGACATTTCACTAAAAAAAACTTTCCAATTAAACTGAAATTGTTAGAATCTACTAATCTAAATCTTTTAGTGAATAGTCTGCGGTAAGTATAATGAGGAACCTAAGTAGGCTTTGTAGAACCCAGTTCACCATAACACATTTTTTTAGAACTGACAATCGTTCCACTAACAATATTAGCGTCACCGCAGTGGTGAATAATAATTATTATTCAATATTTATCCCTCTTATAAAGCTGACGCCGTTGGCAAAACGATCTAAGGTATGAAAGATGTGTTGTGGTGCATTGTGTTCTACAAAGCGTACTTATCAGTGCTTAGAACAGTTCCGATCTTTACTCAGTGAACTTGCTTGTTATGCCAAACAGCGTCTAAAGATTAAACAAAAAGCGGAACCGCTTCAAATACAGAATAATTTAAGGTAAGTGTTTTCAATAAACGAGTATTAAGGATTTTTGAAGAGAGTGCCAAACATTAAAACGTCTATTAACATAATAGTATTACATAATATAACAAATCCGGTAAGTAAAATATATTTCTTTGTCCAAGAGTTAAGACATACCAGTGACTAATTTTGTACACTTAATCAATTTTCAATTCATGTAAAGCATGTTAGTTGGGAGTTTAGCATTAAATATACGTTGACTTCAAACAACCCTACAATTTGTTTATTTATATTTTATTGAATCATTTTTTGCTTTCGAAGAGAGTTCCAGTTTTTGTTAAAGTAATTATGACAGGAGAGAGAAAGGCTCCTTTCTTAGGTCTGAGTCCCTAAAATTTCTTTAAACTTACTTGAAAATCTTGAACTGATGGTGGTTGTGATGCAGCCACCGGACTTCTTGGAGGGTTTACTGTGTCACTACTACTCAACACAGTATCTGGATAATAAATTTCTGCGACTAACAAGCTAGACCATCTAGGTGAAGATAAGCATCCTCCATCCAAATAATGACATCTTGACTGCAAGCACCTTGAACAAAATAACATCATGGTGTTTTTTGTTGAAATTATTGAGTAGATTACGTAGTGTTAAACTTAAACCAAAATAAAAATATAATCAAATCTCACGATAATACAATTAGCATACACGGCATTTTAACCTGGTATTTTTCTAACGTGGTATCACGTAGAAAGTTAAAACTCAAAAGGGTAGCAGTAAAAGTCTTCTGAAACCAGATGTTATTCAGAAAAAATATAAAAATAAAATTGTTCAAAAGTTGTTTCACATTAAATCACCTCATGGATTCTCCATGCACAAATTTAGGGCAAATATTTTACTAAGTTCAATTACTAATCGTCCGCACGAATTTTGTTTTCCAATTGTAATAATAACTACACGGGTTTGATAGCCAATTTTCTCGTTGCAAGTAAGGCTAAGGTAGATTTTAATAATAGAAAATTATACATAGGTAGGTTAGAAATTGATATGAACTTTCCTTATAAATATACTCTTGAGCCAAATACGGAAACCAAAATTAATATTCCTGTTAGTAAGTCTTAAGGATATGGACTTGTTAACCAAATGTTAATCGATAATTAATTTTTACCTGACTTTTCAGTTAAATTGTCAGATATTGAGGCTAGTGTTAAAATAACAAATCAGATTTCTAGACAAATTAATGTCAGATTTACTGAACCCCGAGGGACTATTGAGTTAAATAATAAGGCAATATATAACAGATATAATAATAAATATAATAATTGTGTTAAGAAAGATTGTGACAATAATTGGGCCTTAAAAGAAATACGTATGGATCACCTAAATCGAGAAGAACGTTAACAATTAATAGATTGATGCAAACGTTATTTATAAAGAGGTATATTTTATAAAGAGGATCAAAGGCCAACTTGCACACATGTGGAAAAACAGGATTAGAGCGACAGACGAAATACCTGTACATTCGAAATTATATCGCTACCCACCGGTGCATAAAGGAGATGTACAAAAACAGATGGCTAAAATTTTACAGCAAAACATTATTAGACATTCACCAATTTGGGTTGTCCAAAGAAGGCAGACGCCAGTGAGAAGAAAAAGTGGGGAATCGTTGTAGGCTACAGAAAAGTCATTGATAAAACCAGACCAGACCATTACCCCATTCCTAAAATAGAAGAAATATTGAATAAAATTGGTAGATCTCACTATTTTACTACAATTGATTTGGCATCAGGTTTTCATCAGATGGAGATACATCCGTATTGAAAAGGCGACGTTCTCAACAGACTTAGGGTATTATGAACAACTTACGATGCCATTTGGCCTTAAAAATCCTCCAGCCCCCTTTCAGCGCCTACGCGGATTGATTGAAAAAACTTGTCTTGTCTACATGGATAACGTCATTGTGATATATACATCTCTACAAGAGCATCTAGATAAGCTTACAAAAGTATTTGAAAGGTTCAGGAACTTTCAGCTAAAGGTGCAACTGGGCAAAACTGAATTTTTGAAGAAGGATGATTAATTTTTGAGACATGTGGTTAGCTCAGAAGGAAATAAACTTAACCTACGAAAACTCGAGGCCATAGAGAAATTTCACATTCCTAAAACACAAAAAGATATCAAATTCTTTTTGGGTCTAATAAGATACAACCGCAAATTTATAAAGAATTTTGCGAATGTCGCACAACCTTTAACGAAATTTTTAAAGAAAAATTAAAAAATTGATATTAACAGCGAATATTATAAAGTCATTTGAAACATGTAAACATATTTTAATTAAGAGCCATATTACCGCCTCCAGATTTTACGAAGGAATTTATATTAACTACGGATGCTTCCAACGTTGCACTTGGGCCTGTCTTAAGTCAAGGCGAACCGAATTCAGACCTGCCTGTAGCTTATGCAAGCCGAACCCTGAACGAGACGGAGGGCAGGTATAGTACAATCGAAAAGGAGCTACTTGCTATAGTATAGGCTGTACATTACTTTAGACCTCATCTTTATGGCAAAGATTCACTAAAATGACCGATCACAAACGACTAAAATGGTTACTTTTATTAAGCGCCCAATTATAAACTAATGGGATGGCATTTAAAGCTGGAAGAATATGAGTACGACACAGAGTATAAAAAAAGAAAAACAGAAAGTGCCGATGCTTTATCGCGTATAGTAATTAACCCTCTGGATGTTGATAATCATTCAATAATTAATAATGTAGATAAAACAGAACGGCAAAAAGATAATGAAGGCACCGATGAAGAAATCGAAAAACTTGGTATAGTTAATTCTAACCAGAAACCATACGCTGCACCGGGCATTCCTATTTTGGAAGAGGAAATTGTCAATAACAAATCTAATCAAATATGCTTTAGTTGCTCAGAGAATCCAGAAATTCTACAAGTCAGAAAAGACAAGAGAAATTTTATTCATGCTAAATTGAATTTAGAACATCCAGACAATATATCTGAATTTGTAAAGCAACACTGCCTCCAAAGAAACACTATTGCCTATTTGTTATTGAGAGACAATATGAATCAGTTGGTTCGGCTATCAACCAGAACTTTAATAATGCGCATGCTCCGCAATTTTATAGATGTGATAAAGTTTTGGAGAAAATTAACAGTGAGGGTGAATCAAAGGTTCTTATAGTAGCATATCGTAAGAGTAAAACTAATCATGGGGGTCCAGATGTAACGTATTTAAGGATGAAACAGAACTATTATTATCCTAGTTTAAAACAATACATTTTAGAATCTATTTTAGACCATGAGATATGTAAACAAGCAAAATACAATAGACACCCAATTAAAGTACCTTTAGAACACACTTCAACTCCTTCAAAACCCCCAGAACTAATTCACATAGACACATATCAAATCAAATCATCTCAGTTCTTTACAATGTTTGATCCTTTGACCAAATTTAGTCAGGCCTTTGCGATTAAAAGCAAGAATGCTATATAAATTTCTAAGGTATTAATAAGATATTTTTCACGATATGGAACACTAAGAGGCGTCGTTTCCGACTCTGATACGGAATTTTCAAATGACACTTTCAAAGAGCTCTTAAAGTCATATCAAATTAAACTTCAAATAACTACACCTCATAATCCCAACTCTAACAGCCCAGTGGACGGATTTTACAGCACATTGATTGAACACTATAGAATTTTTAAAATAAAATAACCAAATCTAAAACTCCTCAAGTTGATACCCTACTGCATCCTAGCCTACAATCTAAGCATTCACTTTTAAACTCTCAAACCACCTTTCGAGTTAATATTCGGATACATCACAGAAATCTTTAACTTCGACCCAGAAGTTACACTCACTCAAGAATACAACCAAAAACATAAAAATTTTATGAAAATAGTTTATGATATCGTATTAGGTCGGATAGAGAAATCGAAAGAAAAAATGCTCCTTAGAACTAACGCTGAAGTTAATCAGCCATTTAAAGAAGGTCAAACAGTTATAAGAAGATACCTTCTGGATTTCACAAAAAGAAAAAAAAACATAAAAACCCCTACACACGCCCATACACAATAATAACCCTGCTAGAAAATAATAAAGCTTTACTCATAAACAACAAGATTGACGAGCAATGTGTAACTCATTTAGGAAATCTTCGCCTTCCAGGTCGGCATGCGGAGGGCATCCACAGCTAGAAGATTTAGGGAACTACCCTGGGTTTTTACCTCGCAAATTAGGTAGAAGCTATTGCCAAAATAATATGGCGCCAGGTTTATAATATGGAGCCCTTATTTTCTGACTACAGTAAACGTAAATACAAATATTATCTTATAGCCCATACTTTAAGTGATCATTTAATATCTGAATACCATAATTGTATAATTGTCCTTAATTATACTGTAGATAACATAGAGGAAACTTTCTTTAGAATTTTTTCTGATAAATATAGATTTAAGAGAGAGACGTTTACCCAATACTTTAGGCATAGTTTTTAAATCGATTACTGGCAAATTACATTCCCATGCAGCAGTTCCCATCAGCATATTTCACGATTATACCGACCGCTGCAGATACGTCAGCAGTGCGAGTTTGTCAAGAAGCAAGGTAAGCGTGTTCTTGTGAGAACCTGTAACGGACACATGTTTTTTTTTTACTATATAAAGCGATCGTTCTGTTTAAAATTAGTTCAGTTATATTTTGGACAGAAAATATGTCAGTTCCTTCTTTACTAGTTTAAATAGGTCAATACATTTATTAAAAAAGCAACCTAGGTACAAGTGTTGTTAATCCTCTCCCGCATTAATAGTAAAACTACTTACATGGTCTAAATCCCCAGTTGCTAAGCAAACCATTGTTTACCGTGCTACGACTTTCAAATTCAAGGGTTGTAAAAACTCCCTATTCTTTTCCTGGAAACACAACTAAAACTTTTAGGCAATTGTGTCCGAAACATATTATGCTGCTTATTCATCTTCTAAGGATGTTACAGCATTTTAAGAGGCGAGGTAGATTATGGCTTTTACCCTTAACCTCTGATCATCTAAATTATTAAAACTAATGGTAGATGACTTCCTCTATCTAGTGAAATACAAATTTTTGTAGTATTTTTAAATTTTACTCTATTATTGGCAATTTTTAGAATATCTTTGCAATAATGTGTAAGTTGGTACAGATTAATCTACATCACTAAAGGACTCTCTCGGTAGCAACTGGCACCTTTATGCAAAAACCAACATAGATCTTTCTGTGGTCCAAAATCCATGGATTTATAAAGGGCAGATCAGAGAACTGAGTGATGTCAGGGTTATCTCAGATGCATTCGAAGACAAACCTTGACCTGTATTGTAGCCAGAAATATTTTTAAATTATTATTACTATTAGACTTTTGTTATTAAAACTTGGTGGATGTTAAGCTAGAAGTTAAAGGAGAGGGTTGAAACCGAGCTAGTTATCGGAACTCCGTGTTTTTCGTATGACCAACCGGCTGCCCACCAACTTAGAAAATTTAAATGCCTAGTGGAACGCTGTCGTAGGAAACAATATCAGATTATGGATGTCATTGTCACATCACATTGTCTGGTGCAGCAGGGACACCAACAAAAGTTGTGAATTTTGTTGGATTATTTATTGATAAATAATATATAGATTATCAATTAGAACAATGAACCGACCATTGCGGACATCAGATGAAGAAATGTAATTGATATTACTATAGACACAATTGCAACATGCAATTTTGTGGAAAAAGTGCATGTTTCAGAAGAACAATCACTCACTGTTTATTGATATATTTGAATTGATATCAAACCGGAAAGACCACTTTGGAAAAAATGCAGGGACTCGAAGAAAGCCAGCTAAGATTCGTACAGAAGAGAACCAAAGGAAGAACTTGCATGGAAGAAATCCTTGCATGGCAATCATTGGGACGTTTGAGGAAAGCTGCTCTGAGTTAGAGAGTGTAAGCCGCTCGGGAATGCCGGCAAGGAGGTGTAGTTTCTCATCTGTTATGGTGCTTATTGGTGTAATACGAATTGTAACACACGAGGACCATAAAGTGAACGACAAGGCAAAAAACCGTCAAGAATAGCAGGACCAGTGATGGGCCAAAGAATATATAAAATAACCTTTACCAAAATATACAAAAGATGTGCGGGGAGTTTATACACATACTTATCAGAAGCTGGCTATTTTAAGTTAAAGTATAAAACAACAACTGACTGTCTGAATACGGGACTTTAGCCCGCCACCACATAGGCCGAACCCTACACTTACTCGCCCGGAAAACTCGGCTACTTATTTCAGCTTAAGTTTCAAAGCGTATAAGCTTTCAAGCGTGGCTAAAAAAACAATTTTATGAAAAGATTAAGGCTTAAAAAAATGTGACTTTAAAATAGTTTGAGCTACTTATAGCAAAAATGAATTGTTTCTGTACTTTCAAATGTTTTCAAAACATGTTTTACCTGGTAACTTCAATGGTCTGCGTAAAATATCCTTCATAAGGTATCTGCACAACATATCTCCAAATGCCTTGATAGTTCTTCGCAAACACTGGTGTAGCATACTCCACTTTGGCAGGACATGGCGTAGGTGGCCCTTCGTACCTTTGGTTCACTACCTCATCCCGTCTTTCTAGTGGAAGATGTGAGGATGAAACAGCAGGTGATGAAGTGGGTGTTTCACCATTAATGGCGTTGTACAACATACACAGTACACCTCCTTGATCACAAAATTTGCGTGCCTGTCTGTGGGGTTTAGTTTTCTCTTCATACGTGAGCGTTTCGGTATCGTTTTTCGGTTCTATAGAAGAAGCAGATTCAGTTATGTTCTCATGTTCTGTAGTATCGCGTTTGTGGCGGTCGTTGCTATTTTGAAATGGTGTGATCCTGCAATTTAAAAAGTATTAAATAGTTGCTTCTTTGTACACTTGAAAAACATATAATTAAGGTTAATAGGTATCTCCTTTTAGCGAGTTTTCCTAGAAAAGAAGATGAATTCACAAGAATCCAGACCCAGTTTGAATATATATATATATATATATATATATATATATATATATATATATATATATATATATATATATATATATATATATATATATATATATATATATATATATATATATATATATATATATGCAAGGGCGGCAACGTGAGTCTAAGAAAGATAAAGCACATAACTATTTTTCTTCTGTGTGTTTAGAGGTTTCATTGACTATCCTCCAAATCTGATAAGTTGTTGAATTGTGTTTACAAAACGCCAACTGATAGTCTAGTGAAATAATTGGCCAATAGACTTTTTTTTTGGCTATCTCTTCAGTAAAATCCTATAGAATATTTGGAAAAAGCCTGGTACACTGTAGGTTTTGCATTTTTGTCAGTTCTTTCCTGGTTTCTATATAATTATGATTTGGTCATCTTTTCATGGAGGCTGAAAATATCATAGGTCAAGCATGCTGTTGTAGATGGTGGTAAGCAATGACTTTAAGAAGTATCATTTTTATCGCTTGTCCAGTTGGGAGTTCGTATACAGGTTGTTTCTTAAGATTTAATTTTCTTATTTCGAAGATTACTTCAGTAGACTAAAAGATTTAATGCGCAAAGACACCTTCCAACAAATACTCAAGAAGGTTTTGAATCCTTCTTTGCAATTAGAGTGAGCTTCGCCTTACTTGAACACGTCGGATAGACGCGAAGCGAATATGTTAACTTTTCCTTGAGGTAAACACGCCCACTCATTATTGGGCTTTTATTAAAGAGTTTAATATCTGTAGCCTTCTAAATCGTTTGGTAGCATTCCACAGTAGATATACGCATATATATATATATATATATATATATATATATATATATATATATATATATATATATATATATATATATATATATATATATATATATATATATACATATATATATATATATATATATATATATATATATATATATATATATATATATATATATATATATATATATTCTTGCAGCTTCCTCAATTTCTTATGGAATTTTTGGTCATGCGATTTAGTATTGCTTTATATTGTTAATGGCCATATCCTCTTTGCTTGGCTTTTATATGCGATTAATTTTTGGGTGTGTAAAGGTTAATTAATTAGTAGGCGAAAGTTCAGTAGATAAAGGGTAATTATGAAAATGTATTGCGCGAAAGACATCGGTAAAACTGACAGAAATATGCTGCGAGAAGAACATTATTTCTAAGAAGATTGCAAAAAGATAACTGGGTAGATAAAGCCAAACAGACGATCTGATCCCATTTTAAGACAAGAATTTGAGAAAACCCTAAAAAACACAATGGAGAAAAAGTTGATGATGACTTTATTTTGATCTTATTGTATAATTGTTTCCTGTAGGTACATGTAAAAATATAACTATTCGACATAAAATAAGTCTAAATAAAGAAAGGTACTTACGTATTCTGTGAGACAAGGTCATCTTGCAATTGTGCAACTTTTGGTAATGTTTCGTCTGCCTTTAGAATTGGTAACGTTCTACTTAAGTATTTCAGCGTCATGTTCCTGATTAAGTCGCTGCAATGAAATATTATACAAATATACATCAGTGAAGAATTCAAACCTTAAATGTAAATGTTTACTTCTAGTAAGATTTGTTCAAAAAACAAAATTAGTAATTAGAATAAGTATAGTTGGAGAACCCAAATCACCACAACACATTTTGAAGAACCTGACGATCGTTTTGCTAACTAAGTTAACGTCATCAGAGGATGAAAAAACTTAGAAATTCCTAGAATATCTGTAAGACCAGTGTCAGCGGTAATTTATAACTAGGGGTGTTTTTGAAACTGAATAAACTGTGTACCAGCTGTAAGTACGTCTATGCTTAATACACGTAGCGCAAGAGCCAATATGGACACACAGCTATTGGAAATAAAGTTGCAAGAAATGAACTGAGAAAAAGAGATCAAGAAGCCAAGAAGAAAGACGATGAAGCAAAAAAAGAATGAGAATAAGAAAAAACAAGAGAAGAACTGAGAAAAAATGAAGAACCAAAGAAATAAGACAACTAAGCAAAATAAGAAATGAGAAAGGAGATGAAGAAATCAGAAAAGAGACTAAAGAAGAACTGAGCGAGGGAGATGAAAAAATCAGGAAGAAAGATGAAGAAACAAAGAAAATTGTACAAGAACGGGTCATTGTAATTAAGAATATTAGTTTATGTGTGGACGTACGTATGAAGCAGGTGACAGACGACATCTTCCAACAAGGAGAGTCGAGTAAGAAGTATCAGTGACGATGTGCATGGCAAGCTAACGAGTATCCAGGAGGAAGTACAGTATACAATCCAACCTCTGGGAAAGAAATCAGATACCTTATCCAAAAAATATCAGGCTCGAAGATCATCATCATAATAATTAAGGCCCGCACATTTGATGGCTCAGTCCAATGGGGTACTTATCTACGTCAATTCGAAGCCCGAACTACGGCAAGTGGCTAGGGCGAGAGAGAGAAAGCAACTTCTTTAATTGCAGCTCTAAGAGGAGATGCACTAGATGTGCTCGAAGGTATTCCCAGGGAGGAACAGGACAGCTTCGATAGCATTAGACATTACCTACAAATGAGATTTGGCGACCGGTATATACAACAGCTCTATCAAACTCAGTTGAAAAGTCGCTGTCAGAAATAGGGCGAAACTCTCCAGTAGCTTGAAGCCAACGTTGCTAGACACAATCAGCTAACCCCACAGCTCCGGTAAAATTTTTGAACCAACTGTCGCTGCAAACATTCATTGGTGGCATCTGAGATACTGACATCTAACAGGCACTGATAATGGCGAGACCTAAAAACCTGAACGATGCTTTGGCACATGGAATAGAATTTGATGTCGTCAAGAAAGCTTTTGAAGGCAATGTGAGTGTTCGCAGTCTCCATGTCCAAGGGGAAGAGAATAAAACAGATTCATCTGAAGTCGCGTAACTAGTAAAAAAAACTGGTATAGCAGATGAAGCTCATGCCTCATAAGAAGCCAACGCAAGCTCATCGTGCAAGTGCCATAAGCTGTTGGAACTATGGCGAGGTGGCGCACATGAGAAGTGAATACCGGGCTCCAAGATCATCATAAACCAACGTATAAGAAAACTAAATGCAGCCCGCTTAATGGGGCGAGAGCTGGCTGCACTGAAGTCGACAACTATTTCACTGGTCAATGATACTGGCAACACGCTCGTCGTAAACGGATACATCAGCGACAAGAAGGCTAAAATACTTGTAAACGCCGGCGCATCCAGAACGATTCTCCGTCGTGATATCGTACCCAGATGGCGGGTAGGAGACCCAGAAAGAGTCTACAAAGAGACTTCAGCTGGTGGCGAACAGATTCGTGTATTTGGTGGGACTGACGTCAAGCTACAAATTGGAGTTTGCAATACCAAACAGTGAGTTATTGTTTCTGCCATATCAGACCATATTATACTTGGCCTAGATGTTTACAGGGTCACGATATCAAGTTAGGTCTCAAGAACAATGTTTCGAATATCGGTGATGAGTAAGTAGTTATGTTGACTGTCAATAACCTTGCAGTTTGGAAAGTCACGGCCAAAGAAGATATCATGGTAAGAGCCCAGAATGAGAGCACCGCCCCAGTGAAAATAGCTGTAGATAGTTCGGGACAAGGGGTGAGCATTGTAGAACCAGATGAGAATGATCTTTGCAAGAAAGCTCTACTGGTCGGTAAAGCTCTCATTTAAGCAAAAGAACGGGCAGCTCTGAGAGTAGCCAACCGCAAAAGCTTTGATCAGAAGATTCCTAAAGGCTCCGAAACCGGAACCTTCTCGCCGGTAACTATCATACGGCGCTGTCACTAAGACAAACCAGCCTCGTCCATCCTGGGTCAACCACTTCCAGAACATCTCCACTACAGAAGTAAGCAGTGGCTAAATTTCTGTACCAATATCGCAATCTTTTCGTAACCGACAAGAACGATTTTGGAAGAATATACCTAGTTTACCATCGCATTGAGACTGGGACATCTGTATCAGTGAAGCAACCACCGAGAAGGGTACCATTCGCAAAACAGCACAAAGTTGACAGGTAGATGGAGCAAGCAAGTGTTTCAGAAACTACAAGGAGCCAATTTGAAATAAAATCCGAAGAAATGCTGCCTCTGTAAAAAAGTCAATTATTTACGCCACATATCCACACTCTACAGATGGAGGAAGACTTGCCTCGAAAGACCCGCTTGGTCCGAAGATAGTGATAGGAGCGTTGCCACCAAAAGTTACTGGACACAGTGGGACTCTATTGAAAGCAAAGAATGTCTTCTGGTCAGGAATTGGGAGTGAGAGCATGGAACCCGCATATAGGCTTTCCGCGGCCAAGAGTTCGGGAGGTAATCGGGAGATCCAGGACGTAGCAGGTGGAGGCCATTTAGGGGTACAGAAAACTTTGGTGAAGGTCAGAGAACGTTTTTATTGGTTAAGATGTAAAGTTGATGTGGAGGAATGGTGCAAAACCTGCCAAGAATATGCATTCAGTAAGGGCCCCAAATAAAAAAACAGGGGGCGAATGAAGCAGAATTACATGGGAGCCCCATTTGAAAGAATAGCAATCGACGTAACTGGTCCTTTTCCTAGAACAGACGCAGGAAGTCGCTATATGCTTGTACCTATGGATTATTTTAGGAAGTGGCCACAAGTGTTTGCAGTTCCGAATCAAGAGGCCACTGCCGTGGCAGAAGTATTGGTAAACAAGTTTTTCTGCAGATTTGGCGTATCGGTAGAGCTCCATTCCAGCTCCACACCAAGGACGCAACTTCTAGTCGGCTGTTTTCCAGAAGGTTTGCGAGCTGATGGGAATCAGAAAGACGAGAACTACGTCCATGCACCCTCGACCTTACGGAATTGTAGAAAGGTTCAATGCTACATCGGAGTCCCGTTTGAGAATATTTGTTAATGAACACCAAACGGATTGGGGCAGGCACATTCGACTCTTCCTCCTGGCATACCGCTTGGTCGTTCATTAGACTACCAGATATACCCCAGCCAGCGTGGTCTTAGGGCGAAAGATAAGACTTCGCCCTGATCTCATATTTGGAAAACCCACAAATGCTCCACGTTTAACTGATTAATCGAAGATTTGGCAAGAAGAATGGAAGCTGTCCATTCTGCTGTCAGAATGTATATACGTGCAGAAAGTGACCGAATGAAGATCAGTTATGACGTGCGAGCTAATTTAGCTGGTTTTAAAGAAATAGGGTGTGATTTTACAATCCAGTACGGCGCAATAGACAGTCAGTGAAACTACAGAAAGGCTATACCAAGAAATGTCGACCGGGACGATCCAATGTAAGAAGGAGGCAGTGTTTCTATGTCATCAGTCTTTATAAGAGTTGAGTTATGAACCCTATTACTCCTATGGCCACAGGCAGCTTAGAGTGTTGGTAACAGCGAATATTCTACAATTATATTTCGAGAAAGAACCAGAAGTGACAGATATGGAACAATGTGGAAGGGTCTAGATATACTCTATGGACAATATAGATAAACGAGCCGCAGACAAAGCACTCAGTATTAAGTGAATCAGTGTAGTGTAAAATAATAGCGGCGAAAAGTAAACTATAGACATTTAGTAATAGAAAAACATGTTTTAATTGATGTGGTTATTGTCGGAAAATAGTTGGTTATAATAACTTAGTAGTTTGTAAAGCTGTGTTTTGTTAGTCAACAAATCCAGAATCCAGAAGAACTTAACATAATATATGCTTTCGAAAACGTTTGAAAGTAGTTCTACTCCCCAAAAATCCTCAATTTTTACATTGGGTATAAGAACTATTGCAGATGATCTTTGCTAAAGCCGCAGCCTTGAATTTATGTTTCGGGTTAAGAGTTTGTTTTCACCACAGCAGCTTGTGTTGGAATATTGTTCTCATGCCTGGGATGATACCCCAACGACAACCTTCTCCCTCCTTGATTCTGTTCAGAAGCGAGATGTTCGCCTTAAAGGATTTCATCTGTCACAGTCAACCTTAATTCATTCGACCACGAGAAAGCTTGGAGCTATTTATCTCTACTATCGATATTATTATCGACATTGCTCCTTTCAAATTGTTTGGTTAGTACCTTCGACTACAACCTTTAATCGGGCAACCTGTTTTAGTTGAGAAGCACGCGGTTTTGGTGGCAAACTACACATTTGTCAAACGGTTCGTTAAGAATCTTCGTTATTTTCTAGTGCATCTAAGCTTTAGCCAACCCCCTCTGTAAATCATTTACAGAGTTTTATCCAATAATAAACATATGTACCTTTGATCTTTAATTTCTTCTCATAAACCAATAGGTATGATATCAACGTCTTTGAAACCAATTATGTTTGAATGGGAATACCTGCAAGAGCATAACTAATGGTAACTTAATTGTCCAAACTAAATTTGTGATACGTAAAAAAATTTAGAGGTTCTTGGAGTTTGGTTTGTTCAAGGGAGTTCAAGGAAGCCTTAAAAAAACCAACAAAATGTAGTTTTAAATTTATTCAATAAGGGGTTAATATTTTTCAGGCAAAATTTTCTATTATATAAGAGTCGTAGTTGAGAGCGACAAATATAAGCATTAATGCGTAAATCCAAATAAACAACCAGGGTGAGATAATAAAGTAATTCTCCGAATCCCATAAAAAAATAATTGTTGACAAACACTTGTAAACAGTGACGTAGTAGTTGAACACGCGCTATAGCTCATATATAACGAGATTTTGCGATCGAGAGGCATTACGTTGGCGTTGAAACGAGCAAATAAATACTGCGGAAGCAAGGGCGAGAAACTGGACACGAGCAAGTTGTTGCGTTTTTTTCTGCTGTGTACCTCCGTTCAAATAGGTCACACAGATAAACCGTGGAAGAATATTCACAAAGCGAGGCTATGTATTAAGTGTGAAGTAGTGCCTGACTGGAGCAATTAACATGCCTTTCAAGAGGATAAGTCGTATTATCTAGATTTGCAATATTGCAATCATTACAAGACATTATTTTAATTTCTAGTAGATTTTGGGACATGGTTAGAGTCCATGATTTCTACCCTATCGCCATTATCTAAGGTGTTAGAAGTTAGGCAAAGAAATCTGATTCTTATTTCACTACAAGTATCTAATGTTGTTGAGACATACTTAGTCAAAAAAAATGACTTTTAATTTATCGTCGCTATCTGAGTGTTGGGTTTTGGGCAGAGGCCTGGACGTTACCACTACTCAAATAAAACATAGCTTCCAACTGCAGAGAGCTACATTCCACGCCGATTTCTTCCTTTTGGAGGTGACCAATTGAATCTGATGTGCTACTAAATTTATGTGTAGTTTACAAAAATTTTTAATTTTGATTCTAACAATTTCAGATAGGATTTAGCTTTAATTTCGTTATACAAATCTGAATACACTTCGTTGAAACGCCTGCAAGTTCTGGTCACAATCGACAATTTGTATGGATTTTCCATTATATGAATTTAACATTTACCTAATAGTTTTTCATACATTGACCATTAATAAATGCATGAAAATACCCAAAACCTTATGTGGTGGACATAAAAAGAAATTGAAAATCAAAAAATTTCGAATTATTAGCATGACCGCGAACGTTCTGTTATTGGTCGTGACGTACTTGGACCATGAATAAAACGTGTTTACATTTTATGATATGATGATAAGTACGGTCGCTTGTTCTCAACATCGTGGTGATCTAAACACATAGAAGCAAGCTCATTATCATTGTGGCATTACCGTTCAGTGACGTCACAGATTATGTGGTGTTTGAACTCAATTATGAAATTCGCATTTTTAAATATTTTTTGTGTCGTCATTTTTATAGTATGTGAAGTGAAAAAAATATTAAAAATCATCTTTGTGGAATGTTTCAGATATGATAAGAAAAAATACATGCAAATTGTCTATTCTGCTCCATTTACCATGAATATAGATTAATTGCAATATATTGGCGTTGTAATAATTTTCTTGCATTTTGAATTTAAATAGGTGAAGAGATAGATGTTAGCGAGTACTTTGTCAACCACTAGTCAAAAACAGTCAGAACTAATATTAGCTTCGTTTCTGGAATTTATTACTGTCATAGCACAATACGCATATAAAAGTTAATCAAATGTCTAGAAAAATATTGAGGAACCTAAAACCAGAACTTGTCAGGCATACAAAATTGTCTCGCATACAAGTGAAATGGGTAAATATATCAGATATGTCTAACAAATATACCTTGCGTCATTTATATATGCCATAATGAGTGTTTTATGTAAAAATCACCATTAACTCCAAAATTACCTATTTAAGGTATAGGAAATGCCAATAAAGGGCAATTATAAATTGCATTCATTGAAGGTATAATATACAGGGTATTCTACTTAAAACATTTTATCTGAACTTCTCGAAATATGGAAGCAATTTTTAAAACACTCTGTATATGAAATTCACTTTTGCATACATGCTATACAAACTTGATATTTCTATGATGTGTAATGTGAAAATTGTTCTTTAAAATCATCTACACGACGAGTTATGACCTTCAAAACGGTTACGAATTTGTTCGATAATTTTCGAAAAAAAATTGATATATGTGTGAAATTATTGAATTTACGTATAGCAAATACTGATCAATGTTACTTAAAAATGAACGACAAATCCAAAAATGTAATAATATACAGGATGTTCTATTTGAAAGTTCATGGCAGTTTCCGGTATAACCGAAAGTCGGGCATTTTGTTAAGATTTTATATGTGAATTTCATACACAAAATAACCTAACGGGTTAAATTAAATATTTTGTTGCTATTGATTAAAATGTGTTTTTTATTTAACTAAATCCTTACACATTCTTCTTTTTAGGGGAATATTTTTTATGGCAGAGTACACCGTCTGCTGGTCTTAATATAAACAACGTAAACAATTAATGTTTTACTGGTGGTGGCATTCCTTATCTTTATCTAGATGTCTTAAGACAACTACCTTTATCTCTTTATGTGCACATATCATAGGGTACTCTATAGTTTGGTGGGTATTTTGTTCTGGTAAATTTTGACTAAATAAAAATAAAACGGTATCAAAATAGTCTTTTATATAATTTAAAATATTATGTGACGTTGCATACGTGCACGTTGGCAATTAGCGCTAGCAGTTGTGAGATAACGGATCGTTGAAAGTTGAAACTTATTAGAAAAACTACTACACGTGTAGCAAATAAATCTATATATATCCCCAAAGCTTCTGCTAACAATCCGACAGGGGTCTCTGGTTGCGGACGCGAGAACGGTTCCTATTGTATGGACTTGTAAATATTATTTTGAAAACTGAAACCACCTCTATCGTATTTGCTGAATCGTACATTACCAGTTAAGTTGCATGCTTGCACCTGCAATTCCTTTACTCAATTTTCTTATTTGTTGTGACTGTATGATTGCAAAATCGTATATAAGACCTAATCTTGTTGTATATTTACAGACAAAAATTATGTTAGTTACATTTTGACACTTCAACTACATTATTCGGAAATTGAATTTTGAAATCGCCAGTTGTCAGGCGACACCTTGTAATTCTAGGGTAGTGAGTTGATGGAAGGAGGGTCAAATTTTCCAGGAAATAGTATCACCTTCGAGCAACTTTTGAAAACTATAAGTCTGACAAATTTATTTTCAAGGAACTCTTATCTTAGAACCCAAAAACGCTACGAAGTTATGCATCAACCTAAAACCAGCCAAAATTTCATTCGTTAATGGATCTTAAATTAACTTTCAAGTTTATCATTGAGATAGACAATACATTATACTTACAATGGGTACCGCGAACCTAACACGTTCTGACCCATGGGGTTTCTTGGTATAGTTCCTTTGTTAAGATCACCACAAATGTTGTAAGGCGATACATGCGGTGACTTGTCTTCATCTTCTTTACATTCAATGGGAGCATAGGGATAAGGGGGCGGCCTTACACGGGGTGGCTCTGCATTTGGTGACTCTATAAAAGCATAATATCCTTCAGGTGGTTCGTCTGAACTATTTGTCCCCAGCTGATTGGTCTCCAGTGTCTGATATGACGGTAAGTAGCAGCACATCAGCTAAAATAAATATATTTGTTTTATGTAATTTTCAAGACTTATATGACTATACTAATTTAGTATAGTACAGTACAGTACAGTACAGCACAGCACAGCACATCACAGCACAGTACAGTACAGTGCAGTGCAGTGCAGTGCAGTGCAGTGCAGTGCAGTGCAGTGCAGTGCAGTGCAGTGCAGTACAGTACAGTACAGTACAGTACAGTACAGTACAGTACAGTACAGTACAGTACAGTACCGTACAGTACCGTACAGTACAGTACCGTACAGTACAGTACAGTACAGTACGGTACGGTACGGTACGGTACGGTACGGTACGGTACGGTACAGTACAGTACAGTACAGTAGAGTACGGTACAGTAGAGTACAGTACAGTACAGTACAGTGCAGTGCAGGGCAGGGCAGCACAGCACAGCACAGCACAGCACAGCACAGTACAGAATAATACCTATAGTACAGTACAGTTCAGTCAGCACAGTACAGTACAGTACCGTAGGGCAGCACAGCACAGCACAGCACAGCACAGTACAGAATAATACCTATAGTACAGTTCAGTCAGTACAGTACAGTACAGTACAGTACAGTACAGTACAGTACAGTACAGTACAGCACAGCACAGTACAGTACAGTACAGTACAGTACAGTACAGTACAGTACAGTACAGTACAGCACAGCACAGCACAGTACAGTACAGTACAGTACAGTACAGTACAGTACAGTACAGTACAGTACAGTACAGTACAGTACAGTACAGTACAGTACAGTACAGTACAGTACAGTACAGTACAGTACAGTACAGTACAGTACAGTACAGTACAGTACAGTACAGTACAGTACAGTACAGTACAGCACAGCACAGTACAGTGCAGTACAGTGTAGTATAGTATACTGTACTGTAGTGTAGTGTAGTGTCAGGTGGTGTAGTGTAGCGTAGCATAGCATATCATAGCATAGCATAGCACAGCATAGCATAGCATAGCATAGCATAGCATAGCATAGCATAGCATAGCATAGCATAACATAGCATAGCATAGCAGAGCATAGCATAGCATAGCATAGCTTAGCATAGCTTAACATAGCATAGCATAGCATAGCATAGCATAGCATAGCATAGCATAGCATAGCATAGCATAGCATAGCATAGCATAGCATAGCATAGCATAGCATAGCATAGCATAGCATAGCATAGCATAGCATAGCATAGCATAGCATAGCATAGCATAGCATAGCATAGCATAGCATAGCATAGCATAGCATAGCATAGCATAGCATAGCATAGCATAGCATAGCATAGCATAGCTAGCATAGCATAGCATAGCATAGCTAGCATAGCATAGCATAGCATAGCATAGGATAGCATAGCATAGTATAGTATAGTATAGTATAGTATATTAAAAGTATAAGACAGATTGTCAGCGGTTTGCCTTAGGTTTTTTGTAGAAGCGTTCGAAAATTAGTTTAACTACTCGTCATGGCAATGCTGGACACAGTTGTAGGCGCAAAAGGTAACATCAGCGCAACCAATAATATGATACCCAATACAGCCTTACAAGCAAATACTGCTAACTCTGCGATTAGGGGCTAGGCAAACTACAGAACATACAACACTTCCTAACAATATTTCTTCATTCACTTCTTCATGGTTTAGTTTCGTTGGTTGTCAAGCCTACATGTCAAAATTATTGTGCCTTAATTTGTCATAGTTTTAAAAGTATTTCGGCTTTTTATGCTAATATAGTGTTTTAAAATAATAACTGAATGCTCAAAATGGTTTTGTTAATGCGACTGGCGAAGTAGAAGTTCAAGGAGTGGAAGAATACACAGAATTAATGTAGTGGCAGTTGTTGTCCAGTAGTGTTTGACATCCAATTATCCTGTGAATTCTAATAAAAAGTGTAACTCACACAAACACATGCAGAAACTGTTTTGTACCGTACGTTGTATAATCATGATTGACAAATAGACTTACCATTATTATCCTGACATGCCGTTTTCACTTACTCTAGATTCATATACCTCCTCGCACAATTTCTTCACTGCATTTCTCCTTCAGATTTACTGAAGTACTACTGTAACACTTTCACCTTCAAAGCATTAATTTTTACACCTTCCGTTTTCAAACAAGCTCCTTTATAAATTTATCATAAATATGTAAAATAACCATCCTATTCAATTCTGATTCAAATAGTCACTGAACTTTATGTTACTTGTGACATATAAGCTACTGACATCATATAACGGTTTAATAGTTAGAATTAGAAATTTCTACAGATAGATTTTTTATTACAAAAACCCTACGCGTTTCAGCTGCATCAAGCCATCTTCAGGGGTTAATACCTAGAATAAAAGTTGGTTGTGTCAGAAACTAGGTTTCCGGTAGTGGGGTATATGTAAGTACGATACAAAGTTAAAGAAGCAGTTACAGAAAGAGCAAAAGTCTACCAAGCTAGTGTCAGGCATCAGGAGACTTTCCTTTCAACTTTCTTAGTATCAAAGTGAATTTTGGGTATCCGTACTCGATTAAAAATTCTATTACATTGGTTGAGAGACGTCGGGACGCCCAGGTTGATGGTGGTACTCTTTTGTTTTTTTATGTTTCCAATCTTTTTACGCATTTTCGCTGCATCGAGTCATCTTCAATTGTTAATACCTAGAATAAGAAGTTGGTTGTCAGAAACTAGATTTCCGGTAAAGCGACATATGCAAGTATGATACAAAGTTGAAGAATCAGTTACAGAAAGACCAACGCTAGTGTCAAGAATCAAGAGGCTTTCCTTTCATCTTTCTTAATATGAATGTGAATTTTGGGTCTCCGTACTCGGATAAAAGTTATGCTGCGTTGGTTTAGAGACTTCTGGATGTCCCGGTTGATGGTGGTCCTCTTTGGGTTCTTCTGATGTTTCCAATCTTTTTAGGAGTGTCTCGGTGAAGCAGACACTTCTACTTAAAAATAATTCTTGATTCTTCTTTCCTTAGTACGAAAATTCAAAAGGCACTTCATGCCTTAGTGATGCCTAACACAGAATTTCTTTTCTATTAATATGGAGTTTACATCCAGAGGACGATCTCCCAATGGGTAACTCGTTAACTACCCTGATGGCCTCTTTCTAAAATGAACTGGCGTTCCGAGAATATAATCCATAAAAGAACTTTATTTCGTCCTGGATACGTTATGTAGATGATATAGTGGTGGTTAGGTCAGGTACCTTAGAGCAACTTCATCTATTCCTGGGTTCGCTGAACGATCTACATCTCAGCGTCAATTTTGCAATGGAGTTGGAAGAGAATGGGTCATAGTTTTTTTGATGTTGAAGTTGACGAGAAAAATCAATTAAATCGTCTTTCATATTTATAGGAAGCCTACACGGACCGACCATCTACATAATTCCATTTAAAAAGGGCCGCCACATGTCCCGCAAGCTGGCACCAATAAGATATTTGACAGGTAAGCTGTTCAGAAACCCACTTTTGGTGACGAACTATAATAACGAGCTTAATGTTATTAAACAACTAGCGGTCAACAACGATTACCCTGTCAGCATAGTAGACAAGCAAATCAGAAAAAAGAGTCAGCTGTTAAGGAAAGTGAGCTCTAGTATTTTACCTGCCCAATCTTCAAGTGTTTCATATTGGCCGCTTACATACTTTGGCTTATCGCTTTAGGTATCAGAGTCTCTGAACATCTGAGAAGTAGAAACATGTTGACAATGCCACATTAGTTTTCGGCTGTTATCTGAGAGATAAAGATAGTGGTGGTAGTTTTGATAAGGAGAACAATGCCAGAATCCTTCATTTCTTCAATTTTTGCGACGAATAGTTTGTCCTAGAGGAGATGAACGTCGTTTCAGGTGAATTTTGTTGCTTGGCAACAGAAATATTAAAATGGAGGAAATAAGGTTGAATTTCTTACGTTTACTTATCGCCCTCTGGTGACTCTTACAAGTACTTCATAAATATTTTATATTTAGTTCTTCTTTTGGTATTATTGCCTTTGCAAATGACATTTAACTTCTTGGATTGACGTTGACATATTATTCTTTTATAAAATTTACAGGTTCATTTCTTGTTTTGTAGATATAATACACTTTTTTAACAATTATTGATGTATTACCTTTGGTTTACTTGGCGTTGGTCAATCTACCTCATTCACTGTTTCTACTCAATTTATGTACAGGCATTCTTGATTGGAGTTGTTGTATAGCTGTTTATTGGTAGGTATAACCTATAAAATACTTTCACTATAGTTTTTCATGATTTATATTAACTTTTTTGAACATTTTCTGTTGCTGCAATCTACTAGCTTCTTCTTTCTACCAGCGTCTTCTTCTCAATCTCTCGTTCTTCCTCCCGGAAGTACTAATTTTTATCTTTTGTTTTGTAACTTCGAATCACAGTTCTTAATTGTTATTTAAACTTGTTTATCTACCAATCACCATTTTCTGTTTTCAGATAAGCCAATAACATGATTTAACTACATTAGTCAAAAGAAAGTCATTTCCTGCATATAATTCAATATCCCGATTTTATACATATAAGTCAAATTGTGTTTGTTTTAAAATTTATAACCTATCATTCATTAACACATTAAATCTTATTTTTCTAGAATAATTACTAACACATAGTTTCCCTAATTGATAATTAACAAATTTTTTACTTATTTTCTATACATATTAACACATTTTGTTAAAATCCCTAATCACATTCTTATTTAAATTCACTTTGTTCTGTCGAAGACAGTTTATAAATTTGGTCTTTTACCAGCTTGTTTGTGTTTGTAGCTGTCTATACCGGGTTTATATCACTTTGGCAGTTCATTCATTGTGAGTTTAATTGTTTAATGTTTTCTGATACAAAATGTTTTTTATGCCTTACTTAATAAATTTAAACTATGTCAAAATCTATTCATTGACGAATATATTTATATTTAATTGTTTTTAATTTGTAGGTTCAGTAGGATAAAAGGCTGCAATTTACCACCTGTGTCTGACTATAGCTAGGACAAATAATTGGATTTTTACTTCCAGGTATGTGTTTATTTTAAAACATTTTTTTAAATATATAGCCATGTCTGTGCATGCAATAAATTTCCCCAATAAATAATTTTAAATCTGTTCGAGAATTGAAATTCTTTATTCAATACCTATTTTACATGAAGTGTTTATTTTCAGATTGTTCCAGTCATTCAAGGCTAAGATGTATCTGATATTTATTGTACAAAATTGATCAACTCTGTCGTCAGGTTTATCAGCTGCTTCAAGATACTTGCCATTCAAAATGAAATATACTTGCCATTCAAAAAAAAAATTTCCATTGAAAAATATTTGTTATAGAAAATTGTTGTTATTCAAGACATCTGCTTATTGAAAATAACTACGCTACCCTGCCCTGAATCTATGTTTCTACCAACTTTCTATATAGTGTGTGTTTGTGTTTTTAGTGCTTCAAAAAAAATCTTAGTGTCGTGAGAAGTGCTTCGTTATCCTTTCGAAATGGATATCAACAATTATTCCTTTTTTAACTATATGCCTTTTTGAAAATCATGTTTGCAGAAGCAACATTAGACTTAATTTTTAAGTTACATGCTTTATATAGATATCTAAAGCAAATTTCGATTAATCGCTGAAATCAAATGTCAAATTGACCTTTACGTCAATATTTAAATGCATGCTCTATTTGTATATAGCAATTTGCAAACTAATGTTTAATAATACGTTGTTGGATTGACTTTAAGCCAACGCTTATAACCTCAAATTTACCCTCCTGTATAAATGATTCATGTGTGTGTGTATACGTCTTTATCTCTTGTTCGTTAGTCCATCGTGTATGTGTATATGCAACCAACATTACTTTTACCATTCATCTAAGTTCTTTCTGTTTAGTTATTTTAAGTTCCACACTGCTTTCGATTTCATTTAGCACTGCTTTAATATTGTTCATCATGTTTTTGCCTCTGGCGTTATTGTTTCAAATTTAAATTACCCCCTTCTGAAGTTGTTCATTTTAATTTTAAACCCTTTCTATTTCTTTTAGTATTTGCCAACCATCAATCTTCCCCAAACTTGTATATATATATATATATATATATATATATATATATATATATATATATATATATATATATATATATATATATATATATATATATATATATATATATATATATATATATATATATATATATATATATATATTTACTTCTGTATATCTACGACTTTCTTCTCTTTTATTTACGGTCTTCTATTTTCTTTATATCTGGTTTCTCTTGGCTTGTTCATAAATTTATTTTCATTAAACTACAATGACGTTTTATTTTATTCAACTTTACTTTCTCGGATTAGCAGCTTTTCAATTATCTTATTCTTCTGGTATTTATTAATATAATTCTTATATGGTTTCCATCTTCTTTAATCAATCATCCATTCCCCTAATATACTTCATTTCATTTTCATATACATATATAAATATTCATTATTCATTTTCATCAGAACCTCTCATTAGGCCTATTTTCTTCTATTTACTAGTAGCTACACCAACTTATTAACTCTTCTCTTTCCATATTAACACATATCTTTAGAATTCTGTCAATTTTCATTTTCTTAACCATTTTCATATATTTTCTCTTTTTGCTTGCTTTACCGTCCTCTGTGTTAATTGTCATTATTGTTGTCATTTTCATACTTCACTTTTCTTATATGCCTCGAGTTTTTCAAATACGTTACTTTTCTCTCTTGCTTACAGCCCATTTCTTTAGATCTTATTTCTTTCTTTTGCCTTCTGGCCTCTTGATTTTCAAAATTAAATTGCTTCTTTCTTACAAAATCATTCAATTTAATTCAAAATCCTTTCGCTCCAAGTCTTTTTGTATTATTGGCACTGCCCCTTTGAAATTTCCCATCTGTTTGCCTCCGGCCTCATTCTTTTAATTTTCTCTTCCTTTCCTAGTCTTTTTGTAATATTTTGAGTTTGTTTATATATATATTTTTTTTAAGTCGTTTATGTTAAATATACACCTATCAGCTTTTGTTTTTGGGTCGATTAGCTCATATCAATGCCATTGTCATTTAGTAATCTATATGGCTGTTTTAATTTTGAATTTTGATCATTATTTTTCTAAATATCTTCGGTTCAGTTTAAATTCATATAAGTTGTTTCATTTTAATATCTCCACGAACTTATTTTATTTATTCTTTATTTTTCCCTTTATAAAAATTAACCCTATTGATTCCTCATTTTCTTCAACCTCTTTATCGTTTTTGAATATTTCCCTTGGATGTTCATATATACATGTATTGTTGGTTGCGTCGTGTATGTCATTGTCGTCATAGGTTTTTGTGTGTTTACAAGTTTTCTTCGTCGAGTGGATATATGACTGACCTGTCTGTACTTGGTGTGTTGCTGTTGACATAGTCGTCCACTGTTATTATACCATACAATATTTTATTTTTTTCTTCATCACTCTTTTTTCTGATTCTCATTACATTTGTTTTCATTTCCTTATCTTTTCTATCCTTTTGTTCTGTACCATTGTTTAGTTTCACTACCCTATCGTTTTCCCTTTTATTGTTTTGCCTTAGCCGTTGGTCGTTTATATCATCATATTCTCTTCTACGTCGGGGATTATATTCCATATTAAAATTGTCATTGTACTTATCCCCGTTCATATCGTACTTATACCTGTTCCTGCCGCCGTTGTCATACTTTTTTTCACGTCGATACCTATTCTTTCCTTTTCGTTTAAATTTGTTTCTCCTATCCTTGATTTCTTCTAGGTTTTCTCGTTTCTTTTTATTTCTTTTATTCCCCATTCCTTCCCTCTCTGCTCTTATACTTTCTCTTATTTCCTGCCAGTCGTATACGTTTTTTGCTTTGTTCATTAAGCTATTTATGAAAACTTTAGGGTGTAATTTATTTATGTGTCCATCAAATTTAAGTCCTGTCTCGTTTGTGACTGGGTAAACAACTCTTTTATTCCCCATACCTTGCCTTATCTGACGTTCGATTCTTTCTAATTTCTGTTTCATATTTTCTTCTACTCCTCTTATTCTCACAGTCTCTAAATTTAATCTCATCTCTGTCTCATCTTTCAATCTTTTCATCTCATCCACACTTACTCTTGTTACTTGTTCTACTCTTTCAACGTTCTCTTTCGTCTCAGTCAACTTTCCATTTATTTCACTTTGATAATTTTCAATCTTTTGTTCCATTATCATATTCATGCCAATCGTACTCTGATATCTTTCATTTCCTACCTGTATTATACTACTTATCTCATCCTCTGTCACTTTCATTCACTCTAGCACCATCTTTCCTGTTTCCTTCATATTCTCAGTTATCTTGTCATCCACCTTTCTTTCTATGTCTATTTTCAAGTCTTGCATATCTTTCTCCATTTTTCCTGTTATTTTCTCATCCATTTCTTTTAGTCGGTCGTCCATCTTCTTGATTCCCTCATTCATTTCCTTCTTAATCTCTCCTTTCAGACTATTTATATTTTCATGCATCATTCTCTCCTGGTTTTCCATTTTCTCATTCATGTCATTCTTTAAACTAGTCATATTTTCTCCAATTTTTTCTACTTTCTTATTTATATCTCGTTTTATACCACTTATACTTTCATTCATTTCTTGTTTTAGGCTATTTATATTCCTTTCTTGTTTGTCCATTTTCTGGTTTATACTTACATTCATACTTTGCAGTAATGTTAACATTCTATCGTAGTCAATGTCAGATTTTTGTTTGGGCGTAATTGTTTCTTCTACCTTGCCTCCGTAAAGTGTCTGTTCTTCTACTACTGTTACTTCTCTTACGTTTACCATTTCTTCGGCCTGTTCTTCTACATTCTCACTAATATCTTGCTCATCTCTTCTCTCCTGATCCATTTCTATACTTTCTTGTGGTTCTTGTTCTCTGTCGTCACCCCTGTCCTGTCTGTCTTTTGAAGTAGTTACTTTTCTCCCTCTAGGCATTTTTAGTTTTGTTATTTACGTTATTATCGAAGTTTGTAAGAATTTTCGAAGCCCTCACGTTTGTGGCGACAATTATTGTGTTTCGGGGGTGCGTATTGTATTGTAAGGGTGTTTTAATATATATTGTATTTTTGTGTATAGTGTATTGTGTTTTATTGTAATTTTGAAATTGATTATTGTAATATTGAAATAAATGTGTTATTAAAGTTTTTGTTGGTTTTATTATTTTTACTGTATTTTTATTTAAATATAGGTGTTGATATTTGTGTTATTTGTTTTATTATGTTTTTGTTGGGCGCCTTTTTTTTTATATTATTATACTGAATTAAATTATGAGTTTATTAAGAAAAATATACATATATATAATTTTATCAAATTAAATATCTACCTGGTTTTTGATCTACTTACTATGCCACAGCTATTTTGTTGATACTATTCTTACCTACAGGGAATGTTTAATAGTTGAGTTCACCAATGTCGAAAATTCTTACTCTTGGTGCATATATATTATATTTGCTGAACTTTTTATATACTGCTAGAGGATTAATTGGTCATTGGACAGATATGTGTGACATTTACAGAAAATAAAATAATGAGCAATATATAATTTGAAATTTGAAAAAAAAATATTTATTATTATTATTATTTTTATCAAAAAGCTTTTTGTTTGGTTATTGACTTAATTTTACAAATTTAAATTCCTACTTGGGATCCCGTATATTACTAATTTTAACATACAAATATGCCAGCTTTATTAATGCAATTATGACTTATTATTGAGAATTTTATTTCCAATGCTTTGTTTAAAAAAAAAGTTATGACTTGCTATGAGGGATCTGAATAGTTTCATTGGCATTTATTTATCACCATGGTAACGTCGTTTCAGGTGAATTTTGTTGCTTGGCAACAGAAATATTAAAATGGAGGAAATAAGGTTGAATTTCTTACGTTTACTTATCGCCCTCTGGTGACTCTTACAAGTACTTCATAAATATTTTATATTTAGTTCTTCTTTTGGTATTATTGCCTTTGCAAATGACATTTAACTTCTTGGATTGACGTTGACATATTATTCTTTTATAAAATTTACAGGTTCATTTCTTGTTTTGTAGATATAATACACTTTTTTAACAATTATTGATGTATTACCTTTGGTTTACTTGGCGTTGGTCAATCTACCTCATTCACTGTTTCTACTCAATTTATGTACATGCATTCTTGATTGGAGTTGTTGTATAGCTGTTTATTGGTAGGTATAACCTATAAAATACTTTCACTATAGTTTTTAATGATTTATATTAACTTTTTTGAACATTTTCTGTTGCTGCAATCTACTAGCTTCTTCTTTCTACCAGCGTCTTCTTCTCAATCTCTCGTTCTTCCTCCCGGAAGTTCTAATTTTTATCTTTTATTTTGTAACTTCGAATCACAGTTGTTAATTGTTATTTAAACTTGTTTATCTACCAATCACCATTTTCTGTTTTCAGATAAGCCAATAACATGATTTAACTACATTAGTCAAAAGAAAGTCATTTCCTGCATATAATTCAATATTCCGATTTTATACATGTAAGTCAAATTGTGTTTGTTTTAAAATTTATAACCTATCATTCATTAACACATTAAACCTTATTTTTCTAGAATAATTACTAACACATAGTTTCCCTAATTGATAATTAACAAATTTTTTACTTATTTTCTATACATATTAACACATTTTGTTAAAATCCCTAATCACATTCTTATTTAAATTCACTTTGTTCTGTCGAAGACAGTTTATAAATTTGATCTTTTACCAGCTTGTTTGTGTTTGTAGCTGTCTATACCGGGTTTATATCACTTTGTATTTTGTTAAGCAGTTCATTCATTGTGAGTTTAATTGTTCAATGTTTTCTGATACAAAATGTTTTTTATGCCTTACTTAATAAATTTAAACTATGTCAAAATCTATTCATTGACGAATATATTTATATTTAATTGTTTTTAATTTGTAGGTTCAGTAGGATAAAAGGCTGCAATTTACCACCTGTGTCTGACTATAGCTAGGACAATTAATTGGATTTTTACTTCCAGGTATGTGTTTATTTTAAAACATTTTTTTAATATATAGCCATGTCTGTGCATGCAATAATATATATATATATATATATATATATATATATATATATATATATATATATATATATATATATATATATATATATATATATATATATCTGACTTCACAAATAGCCTCTACGTCTGTACTTAGTATAAAACTGTTTCACCAGGTAAGTACAGAAACAATTAATGAATTAATAGAGTAGGAAATGTTATCTGCTTAATGAAGATTGAATTTGACTATGGAGCTAAATTTCCTTGATATAAGTCAACGATTTGCTCTTTGGTTTCTTTCCTTCTCATTTTTTTTTCTCCCTTATGGCTCGTCCGCGTCTTTGCCGCCCTAATAGCACCGCAGCCTTTGGCTTATTGTGCATGCTCTTTATCTTTTCTATTCCATCCATTCCAAAATCACTGTGCCTTGAACTAGTCTGCACAGCAGTTGGTAGGGTGAAGTTTTATATTGCTGTGTCTTCGGTCTAGGCTGTCCGTAGATCAGTTGTCTTTTGCGGTCCAGAGCTTTACACTCGCACAGTGGTGGGCTGATTCTTCCCTCTCGCCGCAGAGTCTGCATGCCAGGTCCCCCTCGAACCGACCCATTTTATGCAGTTGTTTCTTGACGGCCATGTGTCCCGTTAAGAGACCTGTTTTTTTTTCTGAGCTGTCCTCTCCTAAGATTTAGCAGCTCCACAGCGATCTTTGAACTGGCTTCCTCAATTACCGACTTCGCATGTATGAGCCCTGGACAGTCTCCCCAGTACACCTTATGTTCGTTTCTAACCCAATTAATCCCCTGGCAGTGCCATTTGTCACGCACAGAACCGGTTCTGGTCCCATAAATGGTTCTGCTGACCCTCTCTTCACGAGGCGGTAAGCTTTTTCATTGCCTTTGACCCCCGAGTGACTCGGCACCCAGATGAGGGTGTATGGTCTTTTATATAGCAACCATTTCTGCAGTGCATATTGAAGCCTGTTCTGGTAGCTTGTAAACTGTTGAATTGTTAAGCTGCTCTACGAAAAATACTGCTCCCACACCATGCTGACTTTTGGATCCGTCTGTGTATATGTATGTGTAGCTTAAGTAATTGTCATTTAGTATGCTATTAAAAATATTTAGATTTAATATATAATGATCGATGTAAGAAGGAATGTTGACGTCCAAATCATTAGTTCTATCTTCGTAACGAAATTGAAACTTTGTTGAAATCGGATTAGCGGTTATATATGTTTCAAATTTTGCAGTGTCGTAATACGCGACTGCTAACGGGGGGTT
The DNA here is from genome assembly GCA_964006375.1 of Tillus elongatus. Taxonomy (NCBI): domain Eukaryota; kingdom Metazoa; phylum Arthropoda; class Insecta; order Coleoptera; family Cleridae; genus Tillus; species Tillus elongatus. The sequence continues at coordinate 104,409,622 of OZ023264.1, forward strand.
CTGTTCACTTCTCCAATATTTATTTCTAATTGTGTTTATACATAAGGAGTGCATATCCTGTATTTCGGTTTGGTCTCTGCTTCTCAGTTTAATAGTTTGTCTATTTGCCAAGAGTTTAATTTTTAGTAGCAGTAACTGAAACACCTTTAATGTTCCGTTTACTACTATAGTAGCTCCAAATAGTAACATTGACTTTTTCAGGTATGGGAAACATTACTGCCACTAGAATATATCATCAAGAAGTTCTACAACTATTAGGTGTAATATGAAGAGGCCGGCAACGTCGCCGAAACTATTAGTGCTAATTGAAAGTGGCTGCAACTTTGATGTAGCATTTGAGTAACGTAAGTTAGTTTCTACTGTCATGTGCTACCTTCAAATTCCCGGAAGTTTTGAGTCGTCCTACGAGTAACGACTACGTTCCGAATACCTTAAAAGCAGCTAAGAAGTTGCGTAACTCCAAATAAGTTATAAGTGGTGAATGTTACGTAATTTGACACTGCCAATGTGTAATATAAAGTTATTTTCACCACAGAGTGGTATAATTAATATCAATCACGTAACAACTACTCTTCTTTTCAAGCTTCGATCTCAATTGCCGTTACTTTGATGCTTGTTGGGGCAGAACTTGATTTGCCGCCAGTAACATTGTTTAAAAGGGTAAATAGAGTTGCGGCATGCGGCAACGTCGAATACAACTCGCATCGTTCACTAAAGGTTAATTTGCATTAAGTATCGGCCACAACCATCTCATAGTTTGGTAACAACTGACAGGAGTGAAATGCAATTCAGACCGCGCTGCTAATACATTGTTTTTTGTAGTAGTTAAATTTATATTTATTATAGTTATTATAAGTCGGTCGACATCACAAAACAGTTGCACGTTAACATAGTGTAACGTTTTTTGCGAAATGTGTTGGGACTACTAATCAGCGTATCAAAATTGGGAAAGCGTTTTCGTTTTCAAGGTGTTTTGATATTCATGATTGTATCATGAACTGTAAACACAAAGTACCAACTTCGTCAAAGGCGTCCCATGGAAACCATATGTCCTACAGATCCCGTTTACGTGAAGCTCTTCAGCTGTTGTTGCGTTATCTTTAAATAACAATAATAAATATCATTGGTTACAGAGAGAAAACAAACTGTAAACACTTGCTATATTGAATTGATTAGAGGATATTATATAATAAGTTTTAGTTTGCCGGTGATTATACAACGTGTTTCTTGCATGATTTTCAACATGCTTCTAATAACATGAAACCGTTCAGTGTGACAGGTTTCATTCTGGTTCCGTAACAGACTGGAATAATATCTATAGCAAATTTGCTTACTTCTAACAGTATTTTATCATATTATTTATCCAGTCATGTGGTTGTGTAATAAAGAAAGGAAGAAATACTAAATACTTTTAAACGGCGTTACACTTTTGCCAGCTGCGGCGCATGAGCATCTAAAATGGGTGTTTTAAATAGGCAATCGGTAAAATCTGTGCGTTATTCAATAAACCCGCTACAGTTAATTTTACTTATGAACGGCTTCGAGAACTATATCCGTTAGTGGAATGGATGATTTATTAGTATCTATAATTTATTTGACTCTGCCTGAGATGCGAGTTGTCCATATCCCAAGAAACATATCACAGTTGACAACCAGACGTTAGCCGATTTGCCCACAGATCGACGTCGGCTTTCACGGTCAATTTTAGTTCTTTTTTTGGCATCTCTGGATTTTAATAATTTACTTATATAGTGTTTTTACTAGCCCTAAAGTCTAAACGCACATGATATTACGCGGTTGTTTCACGCAATGTTAGTTCTGTTCAAAATAAAATATAGGAAAATTAGAGTGGATTTAAAAAATAGGTTGCCTATATTTATTTCACCCAGTCTCAGAAATAGCAATCATGACAGACAGAAGTCACGGTTCAAACGACAAGACGATATCGTATTTGGTCGGTGATGATGATATTCATTATTACTTTATATATATATATATATATATATATATATATATATATATATATATATATATATATATATATATATATATATATATATATATATATATATATATATATATATAACCAAATTGGTCTCGTGCTCAATTTATAATTATTAGAAAACAAATTTTTATGTCAGCAAGACGGTGGCCTGTTTTTGTATTGTAAGGTTTGCGTATTTTGTAGTAAGGCACCTGAATTTAGATTAGATGCTTCTTTGATTATATCATCTATCAAATTCATTGACGAGTTTAACGATTTTTCAATAGTGGATACCTTTGCTTGTATCCCTAACAGATTAGTTTTTACTTTTTGTAGTTTATTAACTAAAGCAGCTACCTGAAACATTATATAATGAAAAATAATAAAGTCTGAACACAGCAAGTGCGTTATGGTAGTGAATTTTCAAAGAGATGATTTGGGACCAAATATTTTTTATAACTTTTTTTCTTTTAACATAGAAATATAAATTTTGGTATATAGTTTCCCTTTATCATCGTTAACTTACGTACCAAATTTGGTTACCATAGTTCTTCTATTTTTTGAGATAAAGATTTTTCCCGAAAGAAGACCCAAAATTTTCCGGAAAACCTGGTTCGATTTTCCTGGATAACGAACTTATCCAAGCCACTTATAAAAGAAAGGCACATGCTAAATTTTATCAAAATCAGTCCATTATTTTTTGAGTTATCGGTGATATATATATATATATATATATATATATATATATATATATATATATATATATATATATATATATATATATATATATATAGATATATATATAAACAAACATATAAAAATTGAAACTGTCCCCGGATATAGGTTCTGGGGGTCCTAGATCGCGCTCATTTGAAGAAATTTTTTCAAAATTCAAAAGTCGGGATCTCCTCATTAGTGAATTTTTTCTAAAAAAAATTCACTTAAATATTTTGCCACTGCATGTGCGTTATGGAAGCCTTTAAAATAATAAAAGCTACATTGGCGTTATTTAATTCGCAACTTCGGAAATTCATATAAAAAGTCTGGTTGCAGCAAGTGCGTTATGGTAGTGAATTTTCATAAAAAAATATATTTAATAGCAAATAAACCCTTTTTAATGAAAGCAGGCATAAATGTTGGTTACCAGTATAACGCATATAGTAGAAACAATGTACCATATTTTATCAAAATAATTTTATTGTTTGAAAATGGACAAAAATTTTCCGAAAATTAACTTGAAATGTTCGCGTAAAAACTAGTTTCTTAGCCAACGAACCTTAGCTTAATAGCAATAAATAGCGTCCTTGAAATTTGAAGCATTTAATAAAAATTCGCTACCATAGCGCACTTGCAGCGTCCCGATTGTTTTTCTTACAAACATGCTTTATATTTCGCTGGAAAATGCAACCCTGTAATAACATAAGGCGCGTTTGATTAAAACAAAAGAAAATTTTTATCACCAACGACTTATGGGTCACCTGTGATTCTAAAAATAATGTTATAAGTCGCAGACCCAAAGGCCTATAATTAACGTATACATTTTTTTCCCTTTATTCTATAAAGAGGGATATATTGAGCTTTACCAAAGAAATGCGTCAGCCTGTATATATGTCAACAGATAAAACCTGTAACTTACCCCGGATCTGGGTTCTAGGGGACCTAGTTCGCGCTTACTTGAAGAAAAATTTTCAAACCTCAAAAGCAATTTGCGGAGTTTTTCTGTGAAAATAGCTAAAAATTTAAGACTATTAAACCAAAAACACTATAACTAAAACTACTGCCAAAGCATCAGAGCAAGGGCCCAATCGAAATGAATGTTCTGCAAATATTTTAGTAAAATGAAGGACGCAGTGGCGGTTGAAGCTGAAACTTAAGGTTTTGCAAAACAAACTCGTTGCCACAGTTTCTCTATATAACCCGTATTCATTTCAGGTTCTTTGCCTAAAAGCAGCCAATTTTGACGTTTCTAATACGGGTTCAATAGACTTTTTAAGAAGAAAAAATTTAAAATGTTCATAACCTTTGACTGTAATATACAAAAGATTTTGTTATCGATACAAAATGTTTTCGTTTTGTGCGTTTCTCGGGTCATCAGTAGCACCCAAAATTTGTTTTTTAAATGTCTATAACTTATATATATATATATATATATATATATATATATATATATATATATATATATATATATATATATATTCGCTAAACAAGACACATGCACGAAACATTTCAAAATTGACAATAATCATCCACATTTAATTTCAACTCCTATGTAATGCTTTTGAAATGTTCGTCTCAATGTGACAATGTGTCACGGAACGTTTCAATGGTAGATATTATTGAGGATTTAAAACATTGAGTATAATCGTGCAGTAATGTTTTAGAAAAAAATATGTGCTGTTAAATCCTTTACAGAGATGCCCATATAGAAATCATACGTTTGACTCTCAAAAATTACGAAAAAGTATAGGAAGGAAAAAGAAGAAAGCAATGGCTCCACCACGTAAGCAATCTGCGATGGTTGTGCTGTAGTGCTGTTAATAACTATAGGTACATACATAGTTGTGTGATTTTGTTATATATTATATTTTAAATTCTGTGTTTTGTTTTAAAGAAAATTTACTTGAAAGAACCTCAATACAGTAATGGAACCGCAGGTAAGTGGAATATGATGTTTGCATTCTTAGGTTTTTTATTCCATGTATTACATATTTTATAACTATTAATATCACTACTTCTGAACTTTAAATACAGTTTCTTGATTTTTTCCTTAGTATTAATAGATTACAAAGCATCACAAACAATTATATGTGAATTTTTTTATGTCCATTTTATATAATAGTTTGTTCGTGTGTCTTAACCTTACATTTTGCGGTTTCTAGTTTGTTGTATGTTGTAGATATACATTTTACATTACTTATTTATTTGTAGGTGGAACCGAAATGATGAATTCATCAAAATCTGTTAAATGTTCTCATTTGCGTCGCATGGTAAAGAATGCAATAGCACAGGAATATGAAAGCCTAAGCAAAATTGATACAACTATTGAAAATTCAACATTCATTACCTACAATTTTCGATAGATATGCTTATAAACAGAGTGATCTTGGAGGTACCTTAAGCACCAACTTCACTCCTGTATCAATTTTACAGTCATTAATATTTTTTTCAGAGGCTGTCAGCAAAAATAATCTTTACCACCACATACCACCTTTTTCAGGAAGTTGTTTCCAACTGGCTAAGGCATAATCAAATTTTAGAGTCCGAAGAAAGAGTTTCAAATTAAATTGATGTTGTTGTTGTTCAGAATATTCATTTTAGTTTCTTTTTCAGAAAATCTTATTGATTTATTATGTTGGTTCTTTTCCATTTGAACAAAATTGTAGAAATGTTGGTAGTTTTATTGCATTTTTAAATTTATGAACAATAGTGATTGATTTTTGGTTTATGTGATAAATATGTTTATATTTTCCTTTGTATTCCTTATATCAGTTCGAACTAAGGTGTTTTCTGTTTTATATGAATAAATTTATTTACATGTTTTTCTGATAGTTATTTTTTACTTACCTACATATAAATATAAATAAATAATAAACATAAATGCCTATATCTTTTCTGTATAATACAATATGAACTAATTTCTCAAATATTTTTAGTGTTTTTTTTTAATTTCTATTATATTTATTTACTAGAGATTAGATAATATGTGCAAAAATTAGACATAATTCAAGTCTTGAAATTCAATTGTCAAGACTTGAGTTTTTTGAAATTTTACACTATTACTAAAATATTTGTAACATATTAGTCTCATTAGTTTTTGTGTTGTTTTAGAAGTGATACATATCTGTATTTTAAAACATTAATAAGGCATTCTTTACCACTGATCAGAAACATTCTTGCAACTTTCTGAAAACATTGCACAGGTATGTTTGAAAACATTGCAGAAACATTCGATGGAAATGTTTTAATGAAACAAATTTTAGGTAGAACATGGGTCGTTTTCAGAATGAATGAGAAACATTTGGGTCACTTACCAGAGAATGTTTCATGTTTCTAAAAACCATTTCTGAAACGTTTTCTAGATATTAATTTGTTTTCTGGGTATATATATATATATATATATATATATATATATATATATATATATATATATATATATATATATATATATATATATACAAACATATACATACATATAAACATATAAAAATTGGAACTGACCCCGGATATGGGTTCTGGGGGTCCTAGATCGCGCTCATTTGAAGAAATTTTTTCAAAATTCAAAAGTCGAGATCTCCTCATTAGTGAATGTTTTCTAAGAAAATTTACTAAAATATTTTGCCACTGCATGTGCGTTATGGAAACGAATTTAATAAATACTTTTATTTGTAATACCTCTGCAAATTCACTAATGAGGAGATAGCGACTTTTGAAAAAATTTCTTCAAATGAGCACGAACTAGGCCCACTAGAACACATATGCGGTCACTTTCAATATATATATATATATATATATATATATATATATATATATATATATATATATATATATATATATATATATATATATACCCAGAAAACAAATTAATATCTAGAAAACGTTTCAGAAATGGTTTTTAGAAACATGAAACATTCACTGGTAAGTGACCCAAATTTTTCTCATTCATTCTGAAAACGACCCATGTTCTACCTAAAATTTGTTTCATTAAAACATTTCCATCGAATGTTTCTGCAATGTTTTCAAACATACCTGTGCAATGTTTTCAGAAAGTTGCAAGAATGTTTCTGATCAGTGGTAAAGAATGCCTTATTAATGTTTTAAAATACAGATATGTATCACTTCTAAAACAACACAAAAACTAATGAGACTAATATGTTACAAATATTTTAGTAATAGTGTAAAATTTCAAAAAACTCAGGTCTTGACAATTGAATTTCAAGACTTGAATTATGTCTAATTTTTGCACATATTATCTAATTTCTAGTAAATAAATATAATAGAAATTTAAAAAAAAAACACTAAAAATATTTATAACATATTTGAGAAATTAGTTCATATTGTATTATACAGAAAAGATATAGGCATTTATGTTTATTATTTATTTATATTTATATGTAGGTAAGTAAAAAATAACTATCAGAAAAATATGTAAATAAATTTATTCATATAAAACAGAAAACAACTTAGTTCGAACTGATATAAGGAATACAAAGGATAATATAAACATATTTATCACATAAACCAAAAATCAATCACTATTGTTCATAAATTAAAAAATTCAATAAAACTACCAACATTTCTACAATTTTGTTCAAATGGAAAAGGACCAACATAATAAATCAATGAGATTTTCTGAAAAAGAAACTAAAATGAATATTCTGAACAACAACAACATCAATTTTATTTTAATCTCTTTCTTCGGACTCTAAAATTTGATTATGCCTTAGCCAGTTGGAAACAACTTCCTGAAAAAGGTGGTATGTGATGGTAAAGATTATTTTTGCTGACAGCCCCTGAAAAAATATTAATGACTATAAAATTGATACAGGAGTGAAGTTGGTGCTTAAGGTACCTCCAAGATCACTCTGTTTATAAGCATATCTATTGAAAATTGTAGGTAATGAATGTTGAATTTTCAATAGTTGTATCAATTTTGCTTAGGCTTTCATACTCCTGTGCTTTTGCATTCTTTACCATGCGACGCAAATGAGAACATTTAACAGATTTTGATGAATTCATCATTTCGTTTCCACCTACAAATAAATAAGTGATGTAAAATGTATATCTACAACATACAACAAACTAGAAACCGCAAAATGTAAGGTTAAGACACATGAACAAACTATTATATAAAATGGACATAAAAAAATTCACATATAATTGTTTGTGATGCTTTGTATCTATTAATACTAAGGAAAAATCAAGAAACTGTATTTAAAGTTCAGAAGTGGTGATATTAGTTATAAAATATGTAATACATGGAATAAAAAACCTAAGAATGCAAACATTATGTTCCACTTACCTGCCGTTCCATTACTGTATTGAGGTTCTTTCAAGTAAATTTTCTTTAAAACAAAACACAGAATTTAAAATATAATATATAACAAAATCACACAACTATGTATGTACCTATAGTTATTAACAGCACTACAGCACAACCATCGCAGATTGCTTACGTGGTGGAGCCATTGCTTTCTTCTTTTTCCTTCCTATACTTTTTCGTAATTTTTGAGAGTCAAACGTATGATTTCTATATGGGCATCTCTGTAAAGGATTTAACAGCACATATTTTTTTCTAAAAATTACTGCACGATTATACTCAATGTTTTAAATCCTCAATAATATCTACCATTGAAACGTTCCGTGACACATTGTCACATTGAGACGAACATTTCAAAAGCATTATTACATAGAGGTTGAAATTAAATGTTTCAATGTGGATGATTATTGTCAATTTTGAAATGTTTCGTGCATGTGTCTTGTTTAGCGAATATATATATATATATATATATATATATATATATATATATATATATATATATATATATATATATATATATATATATATATATATATATATACATATATATATATATAAGTCATAGACATTTGGGTGCTACTGATGACCCGAGAAACGCACAAAACCAGAACATTTTGTGTCGATAACAAAATCTTTTGTATATTACAGTCAAAGATTACATTTTTGGCGCAAAACTGTCAAGAAGTACCAGAAAAAATACTTTGAAAATTTAAAATTTTTTCTTCTTAAAAAGTCTATTGAAACGGTATTAGAAACGTCAAAATTGGCTACTTTTAGGCAAAGAACCTGAAATGAATACGGGTTATATAGAGAAACTGTGGCAACGAGTTTGTTTTGCAAAACCTTAAGTTTCAGCTTCAACCGCCACTGTCCTTCATTTTACTAAAATATTTGCAGAACATTTATTTCGATTGGGCCCTTGCTCTGATGCTTTGGCAGTAGTTTTAGTTATAGTGTTTTTGGTTTAATAGTCTTAAATTTTTAGCTATTTTCACAGAAAAACTCCGCAAATTGCTTTTGAGGTTTGAAAAATTTTCTTCAAGTAAGCGCGAACTAGTCCCCTAGAACCCAGATTCGGGGTAAGTTACAGGTTTTATCTGTTGACATATATACAGGCTGACGCATTTCTTTGGTAAAGCTCAATATATCCCTCATTATAGAATAAAGGGAAAAAAATGTATACGTTAATTATAGGCCTTTGGGTCTGCGACTTATAACATTATTTTTAGAATCACAGGTGACCCATAAGTCGTTGGTGATAAAAATTTTCTTTTGTTTTAATCAAACGCGCCTTATGTTATTACAGGGTTGCATTTTATAGCGAAATATAAAGCATGTTTGTAAGAAAAACAATCGGGACGCTGCAAGTGCGCTATGGTAGCGAATTTTTATTAAATGCTTCAAATTTCAAGGACGCTATTTATTGCTATTAAGCTAAGGTTCGTTGGCTAAGAAACTAGTTTTTACGCGAACATTTCAAGTTAATTTTCGGAAAATTTTTGTCCATTTTCAAACAATAAAATTATTTTGATAAAATATGGTACATTGTTTCTACTATATGCGTTATACTGGTAACCAAAATTTATGCCTGCTTTCATTAAAAAAGGCTTATTTGCTATTAAATATATTTTTTATGAAAATTCACTACCATAACGCACTTGCAGCAACCAGACTTTTAATATGAATTTCCGAAGTTGCGAATTAAATAACGCCAATGTAGCTTTTATTATTTTAAAGGCTTACTGTTGGTTTTGTATATGTTTAAATTCAACTAGAGGTTAATACAAGTGAGCAGATAATTAAAAGCCTTGCTTGTTAAAGAAGATGAAAGGTGTTTTGTTGTGTGGTTTTTGTTTCTTTAACGTCAGTCTATTTCCGCGACTATGGCCAATCACCGACGCCAGAGAGCACTCACTATCCTGAAAATTTTGCCGAACCTCTACCTTTCCGTGAGAAGGGTAGAGATCTTTAACGTACCCAACATCGTATGGACACGGAACCGACCACTTTACGTCCCCACCGAAACGAGAAACGTGCAGACGTTCAACTTGCTCAAATATACAAAGCCACCCCCGGTTGATGTTAATGTTACAATATGTGCTGAAAAAGTGAAAAGAGGTCCCTGGGATCTAGCCCAGTACCCTTCGGTTCAGATGCACACGTTCTTAATTCAAACCCACACTGTTTAGCCGAAAAGCCTTATAATTTGGATTCCATTAACTGCTTTTATAAAATCGCTTGTCGTTATTAAATTAAACAGTGGTGGGTTTGTTTGTATACCTTGTCAAGTAACATATAAATCTAGCTTTAATCTGTTAAGTTTATTCATCCCTCTAATGACGCTAACTTTGTCAGGAGTACGATCGTCAAGTCTGAAAACTGTATTGTGATAAATTGGTTTCTCCAAATATACTTATCAGTGCTCATGTGATCACAGGTTCTAATCTTCGCTCATCATATATGGGTTATCCTTTCCATATGGGCAATATAACCCTCCACTGAACATTTCTAAAGAATTCCTTGCCGGCACATGTTTTTCCTTCTCCTCCGAACCTCCAAACCTTCAAGTCCAGAATGAAAAAGTTGCCTTTTCCTCCTTGTCGACATACACGGTAGGATAGTATTTAGGCGGTGAGCCCTCGTGGTGTGTTGTTAAAATAAATAAAAAGCCATAGAATTTCAGGTGTACTACGCTCCTAGTTGCAAATCTTTTGGCAAGGTTAATTGAAGATTAAATACATACCCAAGTATTTATAGTATTTAACGGAAATGCAACGATTATTTCTTTGTCATTTAACATTTATTTAACGAACAATAGAAAGAGTTTTGTGAAAAACTAAACAGTATTGAATTGAACAAAATTAATTACAATCGATAATTAGTTGTTCAAAAAATTGTATTTATCACCGTTTTTTAAACGGGCGTTATAAATTCGAAGAAATAGACTATATTTCGTTAGTTGCTGGAATTTTCAAATTTGGAACGTAGTAATGCTTCAAATTTCGTCAAAATAACATGATTATTTTTGAACATACACATTTTTTTTTAACTAGATATTTTTAGGAGAACTGTGTCCGACTGGCAAATTTGTCTAAACGACTAATAAAAGGAATATCTCGTCAAATTTCACCCAAATGATTACTTCTAGAGCAGTCTTTCTCTCTCTCTTTCTATATATATATATATATATATATATATATATATATATATATATATATATATATATATATATATATATATAGTGTAATTATAAAAAACGTTTATGGTTGGTTTTAGGAAAAAGTAAGTACCACACTGGATTCGCGATTTTTGAAAAATGTTACCTACCAAATTTCATAAAAATATAACTATTATGATGAACTATCAACGTCAACAACAACATCTCAAAAGTTGAAGAAAAAGGTTTATAAATGCTGTGACATATGAAAATAGTTTTAATAGGCCATGATCGAATGGCGTCGGAAACAATTTTCACAGGATCTATAGACTTCTTCAATTTATATCTTTTGAGATCACGTTAAAAAAAACGCGTTATAAATACAAAAATTAAGGGGTGTTTCCATATGAGAAGTCTCACACAAATAAACCTCTCTGAAATGGTTAATAATTTTTATTTTTTGATAAAATTTGGTACATATCTATTTTGAGGGATGTCGAATGCAGTAGTGTAATTATTTTCTTCGTAAAAATGACCATAGCGCTTTTTCCTACTTTTAACATAGAAAAACTGCATTAGTATGCCTTGGTGAGGTGACATAGGGAACAAGTTTCACAGCATTAATAGATTGTTCATCTTATATATTTTGATTTTTCCATCCATATTAAATGGGCCACACTATATATATATATATATATATATATATATATATATATATATATATATATATATATATATATATACATATATATATATATATATATATATATATATATATATATATATATATATATATATATATATATATATATACAATTGTGTCCACGCATTGAGTGTGGGTAGGGTATAAGTGACAAAATTTTTTTGAATTAGATTATGATATTCTTGAAATCGCTCCTGCTTTGTCTTAAACTAAGATGTTGAGGAAATGAACAAAATCAATTAATATACAGGGTGGTTTATAACTGATGTAATAACATGTATTAAGAGTAAACTACCTTCGTTTATGAAGATACCGCAAAAAGTTATTAACAAAAATTGTTTAGAATTAAAATTTATGACAGGCTCTCAATTTTCAAATAGATCAGCCTACTATGATTTTTTTAGCTGAGACTTTATTTAAATGACGTTCGACGGCTTCTGTGATTAGGTGTACTTTAAAAAATACTTGAAACTGTATTAGAAAAAGTCTTTACCATAATTAAACTTGGGGTAGGTTTGCTTTCATCTCAACCAATAAAAAAGTAAAGTAGACGCATAATTGGACATTCGAAGCAATAATTGGCGAGTTGCATGGCTACTTGAGCTCTGCTTGTTGTGCGTTTCCCGGGATAAGACTTATTTGGAAATTTGAAGCGCAATTTTATTTGTCACGAACGGCAAGCTTCTGTAGTTAATAATGTTAACAACAGAACAAAAAGTGTTTATTGTGCAGTGCTATGGTTTGGGTGAAGAACATTCTTATCAGGGAGTGATAAGAAAATTCCTTGAACGCTGGCCAAATTATTCGGTTTCCGCTACTGGTGTAAAAAAAGTTGTTACAAAATGTATGCGTACTGGGAGTGTTTTAAATGTTAAGAAGACAAAATCCGACCTAAATGAAGAAGACAATGCTACAGCTGTATTAGCTATGGATTCTGTTAGGCGTTTTCCGAAATTATCATTAAGAAGAAGGGCTTTAGAAATTGGCAATATTAGCATATCGCATTTGCAACAAATTTATCGTACCAACAAGGTGAAACCTTTCAAAGCAAAACTTATATACACTTTGGAAGAAAATGACGAGTCAAAACGATTAGATTTTTGTATATGGTACAGCGAGCAATATCTGCAAAATCACAATTTTGGCAGAAGTATTATTTTTTGGGACGAATCCACTTTCACCACTAATGGGGTGGTAAATTCCCAAAATGCGCGGCATTGATCTATGGAGAATCCAAATTATAGAGTTAATGCCATAAAAAAGTAAATGTGTGGTGTGCTGTTTCTTACACTGGGATAATTGGGCCATATTTTTTTGAGCGGAATATGAACCAGTACAGTTATCTGGAAATGCTGGAAAATATTCTTCAAGACCATTTGCATAACATGTCACTAGAAGATAGACAAACAGCATACTTTCAGCATGACGGCCACCCAGCTCATGCAACAGGAATCGTTCGAGAATGGTTAGATCGCGAATTTCCTGGGCGGTGGATTGGCCGATATGGGCCAATACCTTGGCCTCCCAGAAGTCCCGATCTTACCTTAATGGACTTTTATTTATGAGGCTATATCAAACAGAAAGTCTACGCGGCTCTATTAAACAACGATCTTGATTTGTTGAAACTGAGGTTGAGAGAGGCAATTGACGGTATTTTAATTCAACATATTCAAAATGCCTACAAAGCATTTACTAAACGGGCTGAGTTATGTGTATCGGTTGGTGGCAGCACATTTGAATAATTTCCTTATTTTTAGTTGTTCGTTTTGATTTTTGTTAGTAATAAGCGTTTTGTATTTTACTAATAAATTATTATTTAACATTGCATGGTTACTTACTTTGCGCACCTGCGTTCACAAAACCACAGGTAAAAAGCTCCATGTTCATCGGGAAAAAATGTTAATAATTCACTTGAAATTTCAAAATAGGCTGATCTGGCTGAAAATTGAGAGCCTGTCATAAATTTTAATTCTATACACGTTTTGCTAATAACTTTTTGCGGTATCTTTATAAACGAAGGTAGTTTACTCTTAACACATTTAATTAAATCAGTTCTAAACCACCCTGTATATTAATTGATTTTGTTCATTTCCTCAACATCTTAGTTTAAGACAAAGCAGGAGCGATTTCAAGAATATCATAATCTAATTCAAAAAAATTTTGTCACTTATACCTTACCCACACTCAATCCGTGGACACACTGTATATATATATATATATATATATATATATATATATATATATATATATATATATATATATATATGTTCTAAAATTGATTAAAATTCGACGTTTCGGCTTGTGTACTGGAACCATTTTCAAGGGGATGAGGAAACATGAAAGGAAATGAACGCTAAGGCCTCAATTTGTCTACTAATTAGAGCGGTGGATAAGGTGGGTTGGGCTGCTGTAGCTCGATTACAGCATAATCAACAGTAGTTATGCTGTGGCTCGATTACAGGGCCTCAATCTGCATACTGCCAAAATCTTACTGGAGATCGCCTCTCGTATTTTCTGAACCTCTTAAAAATATTTCCAAAACATCCAAGAGCCGAAACATCAAGTTTTAATAAATTCTAGGCGCGGTTTAACCTGGGAACCAAGTATTTCTCATATATAATATATATATATATATATATATATATATATATATATATATATATATATATATATATATATATATATGTATATATATATATATATATATATATATATATATATATATATATATATATATATATATATATATATTATAATATAAATTTCGTGTTTAAGGCTGCTATTATTTTAGACGTTCTGCTTTGAAAGCACATATTTGAAAAAATAATCGGTAGAATTTAAAAATGCAGCTCAAGTTTTGAAAGTAAATATCTAACAAACTTAACGGTAGATTTGAAAATTACAACTTTAAATAGAGAATCAAAAGTGTTTTTCAAAAATATGCCGTTCGACCCACCTTAAATTAAGGGGGTGAAAGCCACCCTAGTTAGGGGCTCAATGCTACAAATTCTGTTAGGGTTCAAAATGGGTCCCCCTAGCAAGCAAAATAGACTTGTTTCAGCGTTTTTTGAAATTCTCAACAGCTCGCGGGAAAACCCCGGTGCAATATCCTATATAAGACACAATGTATATAAGTATATGTATACAGTGTGTCCCAAGCTGGATGGGAATGTATTGCTATCTCCTTTATTATTAGAGATAGAGAGACGGTTAAATAAGCAATGTTTTGTAGAATTTCATGCTCGTTTCAAATATGACTTGTATTTTGCCCTGCCTCTTTTCGTTTTCAAGTTATTTGGAAAACAACAAAATTTGTCGATTTCTTTTTTCTTAAATATCTAAGTAGGCGTTTTTTTTTCGTAAGTCATTAATCGGCTTTTTATTGAGTTCTGTTAGCAAATTTTGTTATTTACTAGGTTTATCTATTTAATTAAATTATAACAATTTTTTAGGATAATGTTGTAGTGTAAAATATAATTTGTAATAATGGCCCGATTCATTGGTGTGCTCGAAGTTCCTATTTTTTTATCGTGATTCATTACGGAAAATTATGTTAAAAGTAGAAGTCTATTGTTAGACTCCATGGCCTACTGTTTTTTGAACACTTTTTTTGTTATTTGTTTTTTGGTATTGGATTTCATAGCCTACTATCCTCAAAACGGTTTTTCTCAAAATTGTCAGTGCAATTACAAGATTTCTCAAGCATGTTGTACATCATTAGAAAGCGCTTTTCACACGAGCAAAAAATCCAATATGGCTGCCATAATAAAAACAAACGTTGATACCTGTAGCTCAAAAACAAATGAGAATCCAAAGTTGAGAATAGCACAAAAAGATTACTCTGTAAAAAGTGTCCTGATAATGTGCAAGTCTTAGACATGTCAGATCAACGCCTACTTAGATATTGAAGAAAAAAAATCGACAAATTTTGGTTTATTCAAAATAACTCGAAAACGAAAAAAGGCAGGGCAAAACACAAGTCATATTTCGAACGAGCATAAAATTCTACAAAACATTACTACTTTAACCGTCTCCCTATCTCTAATAATAACGGAGATAGCAATACATTCCCATCCCAGTTTGGGACACACTGTAAATATATATATATATATATATATATATATATATATATATATATATATATATATATATATATATATATATATATATAAAGGCTGTTTCATAATAAGACGTAAATGATTTTAAGAAAAAAAATTAAATGAACGTATGGCCATTTTGGCTTTCTGTCTGAGATACATAAAATCATTTCCGTTGGATTTTCTTTTGTATAACTGAGAACAGTCATTGAATACTTTTATGAAACTTGGTGGGGGGAATTAGCTGTAGAGACACATCTTTGAGGGGAAACAAATTTGTAAATGTAGCTAGTGGCGCCACTATTGAGGCGACCTTAAATATTTTGAATAAAAGCATGATACGCCGCTACTTAAAAAAATTGAGTCATTTTCATATTACTACTTGTTTTTGTAAAAATAAGATCTGAAAGTTTTTCGTAACTTTAAGCGGTTTCCTGAAAACAGACAAATAAGAAAAAGTTGCGTTTCTTATATTAAAAGAGGGGATTTTAAAATCATTTATTAGGCTGTGACATCAAACACAGTTAAATAATATCTCTTCTGTGCTTCAGACGTCACATGTTAATTATTTATGACAGTTCCGGCTTTGTATCTTAAAGTGAATCTGCAGCTATTTATAAAAATATCGGTTTCGCGTCTCACGTTGTTATATTGAAAAAAAATTGTTAATTTTACCAGTGCGGAATTTGCACATATCCATTTCGTTTAAGCCTCGCTGATGGCAAAGCACCAGAAGCTGCGCAATTATATCCAGAGTTCTTCCCAAACAGAGTCAGGCCAGATAGTCGAACATTTTCAAATAATCATACAATATTGAGGGAAACTGGTACTTTTAATCCTAATTATAATTCAAAAGCTGCTAATCGGACTACATTCAATAACCGATGGGTAGGTCGTGCTGTACCGGAACTATGGCCTTCCCGGTCACTTGACTTGAGTACTTTAAAAATTTTCTTATAGGGTAATCTTAAGTCTCTGGTTTACAGCATTTCTGTTTACACTGGGGCATTTTCCAAAGAATGCGCGATAATATGAGAAAAAGCTGAGCCATATATTCTTGCAGGTAGAAGGCATCTTCAACACCTTATTTAATTGTCTCTTCTTTGTTCTGCTTTCTTTTTAACAAGCTGCTGTTATTAATTTGTCAACAGCCGATTAATATGTACCATAGCTAATTCACTAAGTACATTTTTAAATTAGTTATCAGATCATTTTTCCTTATTTCGATAAATAATGCAAATTTTCCTAAAATGTAAAAAATAGTCGTTTTTATTATCTTTTCATAAAAACGTTACGGAAAATGTCAGGAAATGTTTTTTTTGCAAAAATGAATAATGTAAAAATAACTTTCATTTTTGGAAAAAGCAGCAGCGTATCATACTGTTATTCTAAATGTTAAGGGTCACATCAATGGGACCGCCACTAGTTAAATTTCAAAATTCGTCTTCCCCTTCAAAGATGCGCCTCTGCACCTTATTCACCCAAACCAAGTTTCATAAAAACATGCAATAGCTGTTCTGAGTTATACAAAAGATAGTTGACTTTTTATTTTATTACACTG
This sequence comes from Tillus elongatus, assembly GCA_964006375.1. NCBI lineage: Eukaryota > Metazoa > Arthropoda > Insecta > Coleoptera > Cleridae > Tillus > Tillus elongatus. The sequence goes on from OZ023264.1 coordinate 104,427,161, forward strand.
TGTCACAGAAAGCAAAAACGGACATATGTTCATATAAATGTTTTTTCTTAAAATCATCCATAGGTTCACTTTTTTCAATATTGACATCTTATTATGAAACACCATGTATAAATGAATAAATTAATTGTGCGGGTGTAGGTTACATAGAAAAGACAACGGATATACAGCCAAAACACAGTGATATAAACTACCACCACCAGGAATAGAACCCGGACACTCCGTGTAGCAGCCGAATACTCGTTCCACTACACCACAGGGGTGTACAAAATGTATATGAACATATGCAATTTTCAGCGGAAACTAAAAATGGGTTCTACGGATTGGTGCTTATTTCCAAACATGTTTGGAAATTCATAAGTTGTTCCCTCTCTATTAGAGAATTTTTGTATGAAAATCTTTTAAATGGCAATCAAAATATGAATCTTTAGCATCTAAACATTTGTATAACAGTAGAAGCAAAACTGCAAACCGATTGATATTTTGCTCCAAAAGTTCAATCAATGATATACAAATAGGTAAATCATTTTCATAGTAGGAATGTTAAAATTCCTGAGAATCAGCAAAAAGTGACCATTGTTCTTTCAACAATATGATTTAATAAAGCAATGCGCTGGGACCAATTGCTAAAAAATGTTCGGGACGCAGCAAGTGCGTTATGGCAGTGAATTTTCATAAGAATAATATATTATAGTGATTTAGCCTTATATTAAAAGTCTGGACACTGCAAGTGCGTTATGATAGTGAATTTTCTTTAAAATGTTTTAAATAGCAAATATGTTTTTTTTTTAAGAAAGCAGACATAAAGTTTGGTTACCAGTATAACACATATAGTAGAAACAGTGTACCATACTTCATTAAAATAACTTTATGTTTTGAAAATGTACAAACTTTTTTCGAAAAAAAAGTTGAAATGTTCCCGAAAGCTGGTTTCCTGGCCAACGAACCTTATAGGTTAATAGCAAATTGAGCTATTCACATTTGAGGCATTCAATAAAAATTCGCTACCATAACGCACTTGCTGACTCCCGAATTTATTTTCTTACAAACATGCATTATAATTTCGTGGTTGAAATTCCATACATTTAAGGTCAGCTCAGAACTGACACTGACCGGGGGAATCCATCTGTCTAATTATAACAAATCATTGTGTAATCTATTTCAACTGAGCAGATTTTCCTGGCTAACGAACTTATCCAAGACACTTATAAAAGGAAGGTACTCACCAATTTGATTAAAATCGGCCTATTACTTTTTGAGTTATCGGTGTGACACACACACACACAAAAATAAATAAATAAATATATATATATATATATATATATATATATATATATATATATATATATATATATATATATATATATATATATATACAAACATATAAAAGCTAGCTAGTGCTCATTTGAAGGAATTTTTTCAAGATTCAAAAGCCGAGATCACCTCATTAGTAAATTTGTTTTAAGAAAATTCACTAAAAGTTATAAAACATTACTTTATATAATTAGGAACGGTAAAAAATGGGGTAAAGAAGGGCAGGCAAAAGCATGATCTCTAACATACATATTGATACAGTCATTTGGACAGAAAACTCAAACAAAACAATTGAATAACATGAAATATACTCAACAAAAATACACCAGAAAGCTGAACATAAAAAAAATCTCGTGGTTCATGCATTGAGGGTGATTGTATACATACAGAAAGGGAAGAAGAACCCCCAGGAGGAAGCGGCTTTCTGCCCCCTCACTCAAAGACAAGGGAGGTTCTCCTTTCCCTTGTGCATGCAAACAACTACCTTCAAAGCATAAAGCACAAGAAAAAGTTGTTGGGAGCAACCCCCAAGAAAGTAACTGGACCTGGGCGGATATGGGTGTTCTGCGGGATAGACGGGGTTTAAAGGAGGTATTGCTACAAAATGTGAAAACGCATCTTTTCAAAGTCCCACTAATCGTTTTTTTATCATTTTCCGCTTATATTTCCTCCCCGCCCAGCACTCTATTTATTCTTGGTCCCTTAACTTTCTTGGGGGTTGTTGGCAACAAATTTTCCCTGTGGCTTGTGCATCCAAGGAGGGTTCTAAGCATCTTTCTGAAAAAAAATTTCTAAAAACCCTCCGTGCAGTAAACTGTTTATTTACCTAAACTACTTTCCACTTCGTCACCTATATTGTAATTTTCAGATAATATCGAATACAGCACCAAAGTAAATATTTGGCTGTTTCACTTCTTTTTAGTGAATTTTCTTAAAAAAAAATCACTAATGAGGAGATCCCGACTTTTGAATTTTGAAAAAATTTCTTCAAATGAGCGCTAATTAGGCCCCCAGAACACATATCCGGGGTCAGTTTAAATTTTTATATGTTTAATATATATATATATATATATATATATTTATATATATATATATATATATATATATATATATATATATATATATATATATATATATATATATATATATATATATATATATATATATATATATTTATATATATATATATATATATATATATATATATATATATATATATATATATATATATATATATATATATATATATATATATATATATATATATATATATATATATATATGTATCACACCGATAACTCAAAAAATAATGGGCCGATTTTGATTAAATTTGGTGAATAAATTCCTTTTGCAAATGGCTTGGATAAGTTTGTTAGCCAGGAAAATCGGTCCAGGTTTTCCCGGAAAATTTTGTGTTTTCTTTCGAAAAAAATTTATATCTCAGGAATTAACAAAGTAAGGGCAACCAAATTTCATATGCGGATTTATTTCACTATAGGCAAGTTACCTACCAAAATTTAGCTCCGTAGGTTAAAGGATAAAAAAGTTACAGGCATTCAAAGAAAAATAAATTTGGATTTTCCTCAAAACGTCAAAATTGCGATTTTAAACGTCAAAATTGGTGAGTACATTCCTTTCGCAAGTCGCTTGGATAATTTTGTTAGCCAGGAAAATCCGCCGAGGTTTTCCCGGAAAAATTTGTGTTTTCTTTCGCAAAATATTTATATCTCCAAAATTAACAAAGTAAGGGCAACCAAATTTGGTAAGCTGGTTTATATCGTTATAGGTGTGCCACCTACCAAAATTTAGCTCTGTAGGTCAAAAGACAAAAAAGTTATGGGCATTTAAAGAAAAATAAATTGGGGGTTTCCTCAAAACGTCAAAGTGACAATTGAAAACGTCAAAATTCGCAACATTTAGGCAAATAACTTGAATCTAATACGATCTATGGAAAGAAAATGTCTCAAGAAGAATGTTTTACATACACCGAACTCTTAGTTTCAACCGTCATTGTCCTTCATGTTACTAAAATATTTCCAGAAAATTCATTTCTAATAGACCCTTTCTCTGATGCTTGGCAGTAGGCTTAGCTATGGAGTTTATTGTTTAATGGTATATAATTTTTGTCGAATTTTCGTAAAAAATCAATAAAGCTCAATATATTCGTTATTATACAAGATATGAAAAAATATTGTATACATTAATTATACGGTGTTTTGAGCTACATCTTTAAAAATTATTGCGACAATCACAGGGTGGCCCATAAGTCGTTGGTGATACAAATATTATTATTTTTTGTCGAAAACGCCTTACTTTTTTGCATTTTCCATCGAAATATAATGCATGTTTGTAAGTTAAGAAATTCTGCAGGCAGCAAGTGCGTTGTGGTTGCGAATTTTGATTAAATGCTTCATATTTGAAAAGCTCAATTTGCTATTAACCTATAAGGTTGACCAGGAAACGGATTTTTTCAGTAACACTTTTGGTTTACTTTTGGAAATTTCTGTACGTATTCAAACAATCAAGTTATTTTGATGAAACATGGCACATTGTTTTTACTATATATGTTATACTGGTAATCAAATTTGATGCCTGCTTTTTCTATATAGGTTATACTGGTAACCAAAATTGATGTCTGCTTTCTTAAAAAGAAAACACCACATATTTGCAATAAAAACATTTTTATGAAAATTCACTACCATAACGCACTTGCTGCGTCCCGAGATTTTGATTTTTGCATTACATATATATGCACAAGCAAAGTATAATAAAGGGGGGCCCTTAATTAACATTGGGGCTACACAAACTTAAAAGTAGAGAAGACATTTGGATCGAGTCTAACTCTGTGCATCCCAAAAATAAGTAAAATACATTTATAAAATCTAACAAAAAATAACAGTTTTACGATATTATTTTAAATAAACCAATAGGAATACGTTTCGCGGCGTTTTTGCAATTCCCGAATGTATAAGTCTAGCTTTTGTCCAAGACTAAACTGAAATACGGTCGATGCCACAAGCAAGCAGCTTGTAAATTAAGTACAATAGGCTTGACGGTTAACAAACGTAGGTGTGACCAATTTTAAGCGGGAGACTGTACGTGTTTGAAACATACACTATGAGGAAATTGGTACACGACCACGTTTGTCTATGTTCTTTTAAGTTGTAGATTTTCGTTTCAATCACTTGAAGGATTTGAGAGATCTTGCGTTTTAAAACATATTTTTTTATTTTTTGTTAAGAAAAATTGGGGGTTAATATCTAATGAACGAACTCATCCAATCCATTAACAAAATAAGGGTGATTTCTAAATTTGGTCCAAATCAGCTAAGTATTTTTTGAGTTATCGGTTAAATACATACATACATATATATATAAACTTTTTAACTGGCCATGGCAATGGGTTCCAGCGGCCCTAATTCGTGCTCATTTGAAGAAATTTTTCGAAAGTCTCACAATCGATATCTCTCTATTTGTGAATTTTCCTAATGAAAATTCACTAAAAAGGTGGTAATTTTTGTATATTTCCAAAGCAACTTGAAGATTGGAAAGTCCTACTTTGAACATAATTAAATTAGGTTACTTTGCACAGAATTAAATAAAATATGCACACTTTATACTTTTATTCTTATTCGAACACCAGTATATTGCCCAAAGATGACCGCTACTCTGTCCTAAGTTGCAGAATAGGGTTAAAACACCAACGATGTTTTTTGTCCGTCTCTGCATCGTATTTAAGGGTACCAACAAGTTCAAAACCCTCTAACATGTTTACTTTATTGACAATATCGACAGACTAAACTAATTGTGATTTTAATAATCCATCTGTTGTTCCGTTAACCATAACTGCCAAATAAGGCGATTTGTTAATTTGCTGCAATTTTTCTCTGTGGCACTTTCACTATATTGCCCAAAGATGACCGCTACTATGTCCTAACTTGTAAAATTGGGTTAAAACGCTAACGATGTTTTCTGTCAATCTTTGCATGGTGTTTTAAGGGTACCAACAAGTTTAAAACCCTCTAACATGTTTACTTTATTGACAATATCGACATACTAAACTAATTGTGATTTCAATCATGCATCTGTTGTTTCGTTAACCATAACTGCCAAATAAGGCGATTTGTTAATTTGCTGCAATTTTTCTCTGTGACACTTTCAGTATATTGCCCAAAGAAGACCGCTACTCTGTCCTAACTTGTAAAATGGAATTAAAACGCTAACGATGTTTTCTGTCAATATCTGCATTGTGTTTTAAGGGTGCCAACGAGTTCAAAACCCTCTAACATGTTTACTTTATTGACAATATCGACATACTAAACTAATTGTGATTTCAATAATGGCATCTGTTGTTTCGTCAACCATAACTGCCAAATAAGGCAATTTGTTAATTTGCTGCAATTTTTCTCTGTGGCACTTTCACTTTCAGCATACAATCTAAAAATATCATTCTTGATATTTCTTTTGAAAAATTGTTGATTTTGTTCAAAAACTCTGCAAAATGTTGTTTTGAGTTCAGTGTGGAACTCTGTCTCTAAAAAATCTGTGGGTTGCCAAATTCCTCCAATTAGTTTCTTAGGTATTCGTTAGGATACGCCACACACTTAAGACGTTTTATAATTTTTGAGAAGATTTGCCGGATTCTAGTAACGTTTTTGTCAAATTTCCGGATATTTAATTATAAAGACGGTGTTCCCAAATTAAATGTTTCCTTTTTATTTTGCTCTCGAGTGAACTAAGTCGGTCAAACCAAAACCGAAACACTGGATGTCACCACAAAATATCACACGTAGGACACTAGGAAACCAAAAAGAAAAACAAATTCTGTTGCAACCCAATATCTAATCATTTTGTCCCTTGAATAGAGTCCAGTCTCTTATTGAAAACATCAGGCGTAGGACAACCTCGTTCCCTTCATTTCACCCTTTTTATCAAAACAATATTTAGGAGAACGTTTTACGTAAATGAAATTATGATCACATACACATTTCGTTAAACACTTTTTTAAAACGGTCGTTCTAGATGCCTTAAAAATGTAAAACTGCAGCTTGTATTTTTTTTACTAGAAATGGTGTGCATATTTTATAGATGAGTGGGTATGCTCTGAGCAGCGTTGATGTCTTAAGTACTTTACAGCTTTTGAGTCCAATTTGGCCAATTACAGTTGTGAAATGTTACCGCGACAACGGGTACTATAACAAACTGGTCGATTTGACTAAACCTGTCGTTTCGCTGGTCAGGCATCTGATGCCCAAGGAAGCTAATATTATCCAAGAACCACTTCTTTATTTATTTCTGTAATATGAATATAATATTTATATCAAAATTATATTCAGTAAAGTGCATAAATCTACCGGTACTTCCAGCTCTGCGGCAAATTTTAACAAGAAGAACCGCCAGTATTACTGTTTTAGGTCACTATTAATAAGTAACAAATAAATTGCTAGCAAAAATAAAAACAGCTGTCTATTTAATTGCGAGGTACTAGGTAAAAATAAAGCAAAAAATATAATATATGTTGGTCTTGTTTCTTTTCTTTATGTTTTAGTTATTAGTATGCTACATAATTAAACATCAAATTTAACGAAATTTCATAATTTTTCCCTAAACATAGATACTTTTTTGGTAACTTTTACATGGTACTTAATATTTGCTAGTTACTTCGGAACGTGCAGTAAATGTAATAAATAGATTCTAACTTCTAACTTAAATATATAAAAAAGTCTGGACGCAGCAAGTGCGTTATGGTACCGAATTTTCACCAAAAAAAATTAAAATAATATGCCTTTTTTAATGAAAAACATCAAATTTGGTACTACTACTAAATTTATTAGTAGAAACCATGTACCATATTTTATCAAAACAACTTTATTGTTTGAAAAAGTTGGCAAATTTTGCGAAAGTTAGCTTGATATTTTTCCGAAAACACTGGTTCGATTTTCCTGGGTAGCATACTTTTTCAAACAATTTACACAAAACTACGCCTGCTACCAAAATTGTCTTAGGTAGTGTTACACAAAAATTATATAAAATATTTTAACGAAAATTCTCTAAAAATAATAATACACAAAAATTTTCTAAAAAATTTTTTGCAGGATAATTCGAAAACATTTTTTTCACATTTGTTACGTAGGTAGCCTAAATAGATATTCATTTATCTGTTGACGCTAACTTTGTTAGCAAAACGATCGTCAGGCCTAAAAACTGTATTGTGATGGGGTACTCCAAATTGTACTTATCAGTGCTGATCACAGGTTCCAATCTTCACCCATAGTCTAAATAGCACGTCCAAAATTTCAAATTCGTTTCTCTATGGAAGCCCGAACTTTCAACACTAAAAAAATTCCGGACGCAGCAAGTGCGTTATGGTAGTGAATTTTCATTAAAATGTTTTTAATAACAAATATGTGTGTTTTTTTTTTTAAGGAAGCCCGTATCAAATTTGGTTACCAGTATAACCTATATAGTAAAAACAATGTGGCATGTTTCATCAAAATAACTTTATTGTGTGAAAATGTACAAAAATTTCCAAAAGTAAACTTAAAGTGTTCCCGAAAAAACACGTTTCTTGGTCAACCTTATAGGTTAATAGCAAGTTGAGCTGTTCAAATATGAAACATTTGATCAAAATTCGCTACCATAATGCATTTGCTGCGTCCAAAATTTCTTTTATTACAAACATGCATTATATTTCGATGGAAAATGCAAAAATGCAATAACATAAGGCGTGTTTGATTAAAAAAAAAAAGGAAATTTGTATCACCAACAACTTATGGGCCACCTGTGATTGTAGAAATATTATTTTAAGATGTAGCTCAAGACACCCTATAATTAATATATACAATTTTTTTTCATATCTTATATAATAACGGATATATTGAGCTTTATTGATTTTTTACGAAAATTCAACAAAAATTATATACCATTAAACGATAAACTCTATAGCTAAGGCTACTGCCAAGCATCAGAGAAAGGGTCTATTTGAAATGAATTTTCTGCAAATATTTTAGTAAAATGAAGGACAATGACGGTTGAAACTAAGACTTTAGGGTTGTAAAACATCCTTCTTGAGACATTTTATTTCTCTAGCCCGTATTAGATTCAAGTTACTTGCCTAAATGTTGCCATTTTGACATTTTAAATCGCCACTTTGACGTTTTGAGGAAAACCCCAATTTATTTTTCTTTAAATGCCTATAACTTTTTTGTCTTTTGAGCTACATAGCTAAATTTTGGTAGGTAACTTACTTATAAGGATGTAAACCTGCGTCCCAAATTTGGTTACCCTTTTTTTTTTTTTGTTCCCTCAGGGCTCGTCCGCGGCCTTGCCGCCCCCGATAGCACCGCAACCCTTGGTTGATTGTGCATACCCCTAGTCTTACTCCACCCATTCCAAAATCACTGTGCCTTGAACTAGTCTGCACAGCGATTGGTAGGGTGAAGTTTTATATTGCTCTGTCTCCGGTCTTGAGTGACCGTAGATCAGTTGTCTGGTCCCATAAATGGTTCTGCTGACCCCCTCTTTGCGAGACTGTCAGCTTCTTCATTGCCTTTGAACCCCGAGTGACCCGGCACCCAGATGAGGGTCACCTCATTCTGCCCAGCCAGGTCGCTCGTCTCGTCTCGGCACTCACTCACACAGCCAGGAATTTACCCTTACTTTGTTAATTCCGGAGATATAAATTTTTTTAGAAAGAAAATACAAATTTTTTTGGGAAAACCTGGGCAGATTTTCCTGGCTAACGAAATCATCCAAGCCATTTGCAAAAGGAATTTTTTCACCAAATTTAATCAAAATAGGCTTATTATTTTTTGAGTTATCGGTGTGATACATACATACATATATATATATATATATATATATATATATATATATATATATATATATATATATATATATATATAAACATACAAAAATTGAAACTGACCCCGGATATGTTTTCTGGGGGGCCTAATTAGAGCTCATTTGAAGAAATTTTTTCAAAATTCAAAAGTCGGGATCTCCTCATTGGTGATTTTTTTAAAGACAATTCACTAAAAAGGAAATTTGTATCACCAAGAACTTATGGGCCACCCTGTGATTGTAGAAATATTATTTTAAGATGTAGCTCAAGACACCCTATAATTAATATATACAATTTTTTTTCATATCTTATATAATAACGGATATATTGAGCTTTATTGATTTTTTACGAAAATTCAAAAAGAAATTATATACCATTAAACGATTAAACTCTATAGCTAAGGCTACTGCCAAGCATCAGAGAAAGGGTCTATTTGAAATGAATTTTCTGCAAATATTTTAGTAAAATGAAGGACAATGACGGTTGAAACTAAGACTTTAGGGTTTGTAAAACATCCTTCTTGAGACATTTTATTTCTATAGCCCGTATTAGATTCAAGTTACTTGCCTAAATGTTGCCAATTTTGACATTTTAAATCGCCACTTTGACGTTTTGAGGAAAACCCCAATTTATTTTTCTTTAAATGCCTATAACTTTTTTGTCTTTTGAGCTACATAGCTAAATTTTGGTAGGTAACATACCTATAAGGATATAAACTTGCGTCCCAAATTTGGTTGCCCTTATTTTGTTAATTCCGGATATATAAATTTTTTTAGAAAGAAAACACAACATTTTCCGGGAAAACCTGGGCAGATTTTCCTGGATAACGAACTCATCCAAGCCATTTGCAAAAGGAATTTTTTCACCAAATTTAATCAAAATCGGCATATTTATTTTTTGAGTTATCGGTGTGATATATGTATATATATATATATATATATATATATATATATATATATATATATATATATATATATATATATATATATATATATATATATATATATATATATATATCCATACATATATATATATATATATATATATATATATATATATATATATATATATATATATATATATATATATATATATATATATGTGTGTGTGTGTGTGTGTGTGTGTTAACATTTATTATAAAATATGTGATTCAAAACAACATGTGAACAACTAGAGTTACATGAACGATTGAATGAAATAATGTTCTACAGAACTAACATAAATGCAAACGTCTGCATCAGCACTCTTACACAGGTCACTAAACTGATGATGCAAGGGTTTCAGGATTCGTCGTATTTTGTATGATGTTGAGAATATACAGGGATGTAACTATATATATATATATATATATATATATATATATATATATATATATATATATATATATATATAAACATATAAAAATTGAAACTGACCTCGGATATGTTTTCTGGGGGCCTAATTAGCGCTCATTTGAAGAAATTTTTTCAAAATTCAAAAGTCGGGATTCTCCTCATTAGTGAATTTTTTTAAAGAAAATTCACTAAAAGTGTCTGAGATTTCAGCTTATCACATATAGATTAAACACAAAAATTCCACATATTCGGTAGAACTGGTCCGATGTATATATATATATATATATATATATATATATATATATATATATATATATATATATATATATATATATATATATATATATATATATATATATATATATATATATATATATATATATATATATATATATATATATATATATATATATATATATATATATATATATATATATATATATATATATATATATATATATATATATATATATATATATATATATATATATATATATGTGTGTGTGTGTGTATGTGTGTGTGTGTGTGTGAATGTGTGTATGTATGTATTGAAACTGACCCCTGTGCGGGTTATAATGCGCTCTCGTTTTCAAGTAACTTTTTCATTATCCACAAGTCGCGATCTCGTCAATAGCGAATTTTTTTTTACGAACATTTGCTAACATTAAATAAAATTAAATTTTGATGAAGTATATCAAGGTTATATGCGACTAAAACTAAACGGTACAATTTGAAGCAAACTATCGTGGGATAGCTACTGTGTTTATCAGTTTGAAATAATAGGGATGTTGAGCATTTCCTCTAACATGGTGACATCGCGACATCTCAAAGTAAAAGTAAAAGTGATTTTTAAGTGTCAAGAAAATAAATATTTTCGCTTACAAAACGTTCTACATTATTTCAGGACCACTTAAAATTAAGACATTTGTAAGAAATATTTTAGACCTTGCAAACGCATATATGATGCAGCAGTTACCTGAGAGGCACGCGGCATTTCTTACCTAAAAAATAAGTCATTGCGTCTTTAATGGACTGACAAATGTTCATCGATTGCCTAGTTTTGATAAAATTCTTAAATTCCAAATTCATCTTCATCAGAAAAACTGTAGATAACAAAAACGAACCGAACATATATATATATATATATATATATATATATATATATATATATATATATATATATATATATATATACAGTGTGGAACAGCCAAATGGAATAAATTCGATAACGGATAAATGAGGGCGTGTTGGGAAAAACGCTTGGACACGTCGATTTGTATTTTTAACTGCGCATCTTTTTCAAGAAAAAAAAATTATATAGGGTGCGTCATGTGACAGTGGCCAATACCAACTTTCTTATTTTAAATACAAGCCCCTGTATATTATTAATTTTTTGGATTCTTCAGAAAATTCTAGACATAATTCATGTACAATGTTCTATACCTATCTTCAACTGTTTCGGAAATATTAAGTATTTTCAGATTTATTACAAAAATTAACATTAAAAATAGAAAATTATTTTATTTCACAAATTCGCTACATTGCATTCAATACTTATTTCCCATTCAGCTCTTGATAATGAGAAAGTAAACAAAAACCATTCCTGCGTTTCTTTTTACTGATATGAAATGAAACAAAAACAAAAACAGTTTTCTTTCTGTTCGTATAAAACTCGTAGCCTTAGCAACTTGTTGTCTGCCTGCATGACAGTAGTGATTAGTGTCAGTGCTATTTTCGTTTGAATTTCGTTAACTGTACGTAATAATATCAGAAAAATGGTTCATTTAACAGAAATGCACAAAATAACCATTCTACAAATGATTGGTTATGGAGATAACACACGGACACAGATGGAAGTGTCTCGCTTATTTCACGAAAAATTTCCAAATTTGCCGCCTGTATCCCAAGGAACAATTAGCAAAATAGAAAAGCAGTTTCGCGAGCTTGGTCATGTGAGACAGATAAAAAAAGTAGCTGCCAATGCAGTAAGTGATGATACAAAATTGGATATTACGCTTGAGTTTCAAGAAAACCCACATACTTCTGGTCGACAAGCAGCCCAACTATTCAACGTTAGCCACACAGCAATTTTTCGAACATTAAAGGAAAGTAAAATGCATCCCTATAAAATGATACCAACTCAGGAGCTCATGGAGGACGATTTCGATAGGAGAACGTATTTTTGTGAACAAATGATGGCAATGTTAGATAACAATGTGATCCAATTAGAAGATGTTTTGTTTTCTGATGAGAGCACATTTACACTTCACGGTCATGTTAATAGTCAAAATTGCCGCTATTGGTCTAATGAGAATCCTCATTGGATGAGAGAGGAACATACGCAATATCCTGAAAAAGTTAATGTTTGGGCAGGAATTGTTGGAAATCATATCGTAGGTCCCTTTTTCATTGATGGCAACTTGAATGGGGATAAATATTTAGAACTGCTCCAAAATAATGTCGTGCCAACTTTGACAAACTTATATCCAGATCCAGCAAACCCACAAGTTCCTGCCAATAAAATATGGTTTCAGCAAGATGGAGCACCGCCCCATTACCAAATCAATGTCCGGCAGTACCTGAACCAAATTTTTCCAAATCGGTGGATAGGGAGGCGCGGATCGATAGAATGGCCAGCACGATCTCCTGATCTGTCGCTATTAGACTACTTTTTGTGGGGATATGTCAAAAGTATTGTATACAAAACTAAGCCCCTCAACTTAGATGACTTAAAAAGACGAATCACGCTTGCGATTAGATCAGTCACGCCTGAGATGTTGAGTAATGTTAGAAGACATTTCTATACCAGATTAGCATGTTGCCAAGATGTTCGTGGCGAGCATTTTGAACATTTACTACATTGACATTAATTTTTTTTTGTTTTTTAAATTATTAAGAAATAATCAGTATTTCTTATTAGAATTTGTGAAATAAAATAATTTTCTATTTTTAATGTTAATTTTTGTAATAAATCTGAAAATACTTAATATTTCCGAAACAGTTGAAGATAGGTATAGGACATTGTACATGAATTATGTCTAGAATTTTCTGAAGAATCCAAAAAATTAATAATATACAGGGGCTTGTATTTAAAATAAGAAAGTTGGTATTGGCCACTGTCACATGACGCACCCTATATAATTTTTTTTTCTTGAAAAAGATGCGCAGTTAAAAATACAAATCGACGTGTCCAAGCGTTTTTCCCAACACGTCCTCATTTATCCGTTATCGAATTTATTCCATTTGGCTGTTCCACACTGTATATATATATATATATATATATATATATATATATATATATATATATATATATATATATATATATATATATATATATATATATATATATATTCGCAATTTACAAAAAACTACACCTGCCAAGGCATAATTATTCACAAAAGGCTGTTATGAAAAAAAATGTGAAAAAGTGTTTACATGAAGATTTGCAAGCAAATTCTTTTACGAAAGTTCGCCATTTTTTAAAATAAAAATTGGCTTTTGTAATGTTGCACGAAAATTATCTAAAAATCGTTAACGAAAATTCTCGAAAACATTTTTTACACAAAAATATGCTAAACACATTCCTTTCACAAAAATTGGAAAACAATTTTTTCACGTGAATTCGCAAACATTTTTTGCAATAACTTATTAAACATTAATTATTAATTACCAACACTTTAAATACATTTAACAAAAAATGATTTCTACGAAAACACCAAAAAAATTCTGTGAAAACTGGTTAAATACTTTTTACAAGAAAAATTGCTGGTAAGATACCTACATAAAATTCCAATTACGTAATTTGTAATTAAAACTGAAAAAAAATTGAGCATGCATAAAAGCTGTTATTTAACTTCACGGAATTTTGGACCCGTGGGTGTAAAGAGAAATATAAGCGGAAACATACTCATATTTTCCTGTTATCAGCCGTCAGAAATAAGAAGTCTATTTAGGTCTGTCACTTGAAGTTTTATTTGATATTTGTGAAAACAATTTATCAATGACTTATATATTATGAAAATGTAACGATAGATAATCCTATCAAATTAATTATTTCTTACCCTTTTTGTACCAAAGTTAATATAAATGTTTTAGCATTTTTCTTAGAAAATTTGCTAAATAATCAGAAAATCTGTTCGCTTACTAAAATTAAATAAAAAACTCAAGAACATTGTGATATGTACGACAGGGTCGCCATCCCGGTGTCGAACAATGTAGTATGTTATCACAGCAGCTCCAAATAACACAAAATGCTTTAAAATAGAGACTGTACACAACCAACTAACAGTTTTCTAAATTGTCAGCCCTGGCCATTTCTTCCCTAATATAGGGACAACGCATGTAAGGCTGGATGTATTCTCACCGTAATTAGAACCGCAGTGTATACCGTACTGATGAGCTCTAATTAGAGCGAAACCGGTCTGCGGTTCTAGTTATGGTGAGAATACATCTATCCTTACAGATAGATACAGATCTTTAACGTACCCAACATCGCATGGTACTCGAAAATAAAGGCTAACGCCCCCTTCAAAGGGCGGAATCTTTGCAAATTCAACTTGCTCAGACACAATGCCACAACCTCGCTTGATATTAATTTACAGTATGTACTGAAAATAATTTGACGTTTCTACTGGGAATTAAACGGTCCAGAGAAGAACGTTCTTACCCCTGGACCACCAGGGCTGTACAAACTCTCTAACTACTAGCAAAGCATCAGAGGAAGGGCCTTTTTGACATGAATTCTCTACAAATAGTTTAGTAAAATGAACGACAATGGTGGTTGAAGCAGAAACCAAAGGCTTTTTAAACTTCTTAATACATTTATTCTACATAACCCGCATTTATTTTAGAATATTTCCTTAAAAAAACGCCACTTTTCACTTTTCAAATTGGCGCTTTGACGTTTTAAAAAGAAAAAGTATAAAATTTTGAAAGTAATTTTTCCGGTATTTATTGACCTTTTTGCGCCAAGAAAACTTAATCTTTGTCTGTAATATTTACCATTTTTTCCTTATATTCTTATAACTTTTTTCTCTTACCTTAGAGTCTGAATTTTGGCATGTGGGAAAAGTTTTATAGTAGAAGATTTCCTGCTAAAATTGGTTGACATAGCTTTGTTGCTTTCGGAGATATAATTTTAACGGAGAAACTACCCCATTTTACTGAATAACGAACTGGTTTAAGTCAATTATAAAAGGAGGTACTTCCCAAAATTCATCAAAATCGGCCTATTATTTCTTGACTTATTATTATAATATATATATATATATATATATATATATATATATATATATATATATATATATATATATATATATATATATATATATATATATATATTTTTAACTTGTTTTGGCCTCGAGCAAAGCTCTTTTAGCCACGGTCACTCCAGGTCAACGACTAGTGCTACAGCGCCCTATTATAATATGATGTTTTACATTATAATAAAAAACAAAAAAAAAAGGATTCTCTATGCTATCGTCTACCAAGCTCAGCAAACAAACACCTAAATTTCCCTTACTTCATGTAAACCAATAATAATTTACGAAGATAGACTATGCCCATCATACTTTACATTTTGTTTTTGTGGGTAAGGTGTATGTATTTAAGTCTTATAAACTAGGATTAAAAATAAGGAAAAAAGACATGGGATCACAAACTTCACGCCTAGGGGTCCACCAAGGCGACTTTATTTGAGACAAACTAGACTGGACCACGGTAAAGATGGGTTAGACACAGGGACAGACAAAAGGAATCTATAATTATATGCCTATTAACTATAATGTCAATTTCTTCCACAAAATTACTATAAAAAACAGAACAAAATTTTATATCTTTTTACGTTGAGCTAAATTACCTCATGTAATTTATTACATTTAATGAAGTTCAAAAGTATATGCATCATCTCTCTTTCAACATAGAACGCTACATGCAACAAATATGATATATTTAATGGTAGTGGAATTCCTTGATCAAGACATTTTTTAATTAGATTGTTACATGCATGGATGTGTTTCTTACAATTAAAAAAGATATGATTAATATCACACACACTTGTTCCATCACAACTACAGAGTGGATTGTCTGCCAACCCCATTTTAAATAGTTGCTTTTTGGTAGCACCATGCCCTACGATGATTCTAGCAAGTGTTATGTATATTACTCTGTTAGTTGGGGCTATTTCTGAGATCGATTTAGAAGGCAAGGTGGGAAATATTTGGTGAAATTTACTTTTTACTATGGCTTGTTGCTTGCTCCATTGGTCTGACCATTCTTTCCTCATGTGTCGTTTACAGGTAGGGAGAAGATCTCTCGTTAAGAGTATATTGCAACTCTCTCCTATTATTGTTGCATTTTTTGCCAGTTTATCTGCTTCTTCATTGCCCTTGATATGTGCATGTGCTTTTATCCACATAAATATAGCTGTTTTTCCAGCCCTCACTAAGTTCAGGTAATTGGATCTAATAATGCCTATAAGTGGGTCCTTGAATACCTTAGAGGGCTTCTTCAGAGCCAATAGTAACGACTTGCTGTCGGTTATTATTATAAATTTGGAATGGGATTCTATTCCCATGGCCATTTCAAGAGCTTTGATAACTGCTACTGTTTCTGCCGTATTATATATATATATATATATATATATATATATATATATATATATATATATATATATATATATATATATATATATATATATATATATATATAGTTATGGTTACTAGGCCTACAAATAAAACTCAAAAAAAACACACAAACACACTGTTAACGTTAGTAGTATAAGGGGAGAAAGTACAACAAACAGAAAGTAATAAAAAATTGGTTACATTTTGAAACCAAATTTAGGTAGAAAGCCGTGGAGAAAGAAAAGGAATAATATCAATATCATTTTTTTTTACCAAGATATTAAATCAAAATATCCATATATGGAAAATAAATAAAAAAAGTAAAATTCTAACCGGTGTGAAAAATGTTAGATGATGTTAGATGGTAGAAATGTAATTAGTTGTTAAAATGGAACAATATGTAGTAATATAGTGTAGAGATAAGTAGTGAAAGTTTAAAATTGAAGAAAACTGTGCGTACACAAACAGAACCTGACAATATAGTGTGTATGCAACAAAATGAGTTTTGGTTTAAAAACGTTAGTATGTAAATGTAGTTTAATCGTTAATATAGCAAGCTAAGTGACTGTAAAATAAGAATTGTTAGTAATATTAAGCAAATTATGTAAATTATGATATAACTGGTATTCAAAACCACAAAAAAGACCCACATTTTTATCCACGTTATTGCTATTTATAATTTAATAGTAAACTTAGGCCAACTTATAGAAAAATTATAAGAATGACATTTGTCAAACAAGGGTGGAAATGTCAGAATAAATTTAATCAGTGAGGTAAAGAGAAAGAAAAGTTGCGAGGGAAACAGATTGCGATAGATTGTAGGAAAAGATTGGAAGGGAGAAAATAATAAACAGATCAAGAGATTGAAAAAACGTTTTTGGCATCGTGACAACAAAAAACGGGATGTATCTCCATTTGCTCCCGAGTCAACGCGAATTAAAATGGTAAAGTACAAGTTGAAGTAACCGCAATAATTGTACACACAGTCGATATGTATTTACGTACGTTGAACGAGAATGTCGATCGATCTTAAGTGGATATAATAATTGCAGCTTAGAATTTCGCAGATGGTAGTAATTGAACGGGTAAAGGAAACCTGAAACCTCAGCAGAACCTGCAGGTATAGTGAAACTTGACTTTCTAAACTTGTTAAAATAATTATTGATGGAATTTGTCTGGAGATTTTTTTTATGATTAGTTTTAGTAATAGTAAAGATATGTAGTGATAAGGCTAGGTGGAATGAATGGGCTAATAAGCCATATATAAATAAAAAGGATCCAATAATTTTAAAAGTCATTATAGGCAAATTTAAAGAAAAAAAAAGTAGATCAATAAAAATCAAAATTATTAAAGGTATTTATTTATTCGGGGTTTAAGAAAAATAGGTCATTTTACAGGGCATATTTTCTATGGACAAATTGGTGGATTTGAACCCACCCTTGAGACTAAAGAGGAGAAGCTGAGGGCAATTTTAAGATATATAGGTGTATATATATAAAGGTATGTGAACATAAAAAAATAGATTAAGAATTTGGTGAGGCATGGAATTATTTGTTTTACTTTCTCGTATGTACCAGTGATTATAGTAATACCAGAAATGCAGCCGTCATATACATAATATAAGATATTTATTCATTATCACAATTAATTAACTTTTGAGAAAAATATTCTAAATTATTATTAGGAACCACAATAATATATATATATATATATATATATATATATATATATATATATATATATATATATATATATATATATATATATATATATATATATATATGCCATACCAAAGCTGTTTTGTCACACACACACACACACACAAATATATATATATATATATATATATATATATATATATATATATATATATATATATATATATATACATACATACATACATACATAAAGAAGGTGATTCCTAAGTTGATACTTTTTTTAACTGTGTATAGAACCAAGATTCTCAAATTACTTTTTTCAAAAAACTGAAAAACAGGAAACACGTTCATTTTGTGCAAAATGCATCCAGTACGGTCCTGTTTAACTTAAATAATGTATAATGTGTTTCAAGTGTCACCATTAGCTTCAACACAACGGTTTGCTCGACGTAACAAATGTTCGGTAACGGCGCGCAGTAGGGAAAACTGTTTTCCTCTAATTTATGCCGCAGCCTTCTCTATGCAAACACTTAATTCCTATCAGGTTCTTAAAAACGTCTTGAAAAGTAAACTTTTTTAAATGTATACACAGTTAAAAAAAATATCAACTTTGTAATCACCCTCTGTTTATATATATATATATATATATATATATATATATATATATATATATATATATATATATATATATATATATATATATATATATATATATATATATATAACTTACTTCAAATGTGATTGGAGGGGGCCTAGTTCGCGCTCATTTAAAAAATCAAAATTCAAAAGTCGCGATCTCCTCACCAAAAATTTGCTAAAACTAATTATATACAAGTGTTCTGTTTAAAAACCATATGCTTAGTTTGAATCGCAACAACGCGATGTACAATTGTTTTTTTTTTAACATAGTTTAAACATAAAAGGGAACTCCCTAGCCCCTTTCTCTTTATTAGTTTCATATATAAATACAGAAAAGTTAAAGGGGTTAATTTTATGTAAATTACTTTGTACATACTTGTATTATGAGAATGGATATACTATTTGAGCACTTTCTTTTCAGCATAATGATCTTAGACTTGCACGTTCCAGTTACTTTAAACAGGTACAGTTTTAATTGATAGTTTGGTTCTATCAATGGTTTTCAAAGATACTATTACTATTTTTGTCTTAATCTGAACATATATTCTCTCGAACTTCTAGCTATACGCTCTGATTGTTAAGGAGCAAAATGCTGTTACCGAAGTTTACAGTTAGTTAATCATCAAAATGACAAAGTGACTAACGTGCAATTACAATCAAAACGAGATTCATATGAAAATTGGCAAATTAAATATATTTATATATTATACTGTTGGCATTTAATTTAATTTACTTGCCTACTCAAATTTGTATTCAAAAAAGTCTAGAGTTAAACATGAAGAAATAATTGGATTATGTGACCATTAAGCTAATAGCATAGTAACCTACACAAACAAAATGCTGAGGTACGGACTATTTAGATCTTTAATTAAATGTGAAATATGCAACTGATTAAAACGTAAAAATAAGCGGATTTAACATTATTATTCTAGCAGCCTCTGCAGTCTAGGGGTAAGAACGTCATAGCATATAAAATTGATAAATTTCTACAGCATTCACAGGTACTAACGAACATTCAGTTTGGCTTCAGCCAGAAGCATACCGCAACAAAACACATCAGGTCGTAATAATTGTTATTGACATCTCAATTAATTATCATTGAGGTCTGCAATGAAAGGAGATACTGGGCTCCCCATTGGCGGGCTTTCAGTTTGTTCAAAAAATACGCTGTTAAATTGAAGAAATATTTTGTTTGATACAGAGGTTGGTTAAGGTTAAATATTCTTTGCAAACCTCGCTTATGTTGTTCAATTTTAACAACTGTTTCAAATACGTTAGCGTTTGATTTGTGGGTACGTTAGGAAATAAAGACGCTACATCAAATAATATCAAAATCTCGCCTTCCACCGATTTAACATCTTTAATTTTATTAATGAATTCAGGTGAATTTGACACTGAATAACTTTTTTGTTTAATAGGCAAGCGTTCAATTTAACAATTAATTTTTTGAACAAACTGAAGGCACGGCAATGGCCAACCCACTGTCTCCTGTCATTGCAGACCTCTTCATGAGTAAATTTGAAACATATTTAGAAAATGAAAGTGAGTATTTTCCTAGAGTATGATTCGTTATGTGGACGATATTTTTGCAGTGCTTAATACAAATATATGCAAGGTAGATGAATTTATTCAGAAAGTAAACTGCCAATTTTATTCAATACAATTGACCCACGAAATAGAAGTTAACAATAAACTTTCTTTTCTAGATCTACTACTAGTTATTAAAAATAATCACTCGCTAGAATTCGATGTGTACAGGAAGGAAACCACCACTATAAGTTACATCCCAAATAACTCACATCATACGTTTGCATAAATAACAGCTAGTTTAAATTCCTTAGTAAATATATTAATAAGTTTTGCCTTAACTAAAATTAGATATAGTATCGAATTGAAGTACATAAAAAACGTGGCTAAATATAACGGTTGTTCGGATTGCTTAGTGGACAAATTGATTAATAGACATAGAACAAAGAAAATTATAGCCGAATACATGATATTCAAGAAAGACAAAATAGAAAAAAGTGTGTATGCCTACCTTTTGAACTGCGTATCACAAAGGGTCTGGAGAGTATTTTTAAGAAAGTCGACTTGCAGCTAACTTTTTCAACAAAAAATTTAATTTAAGAAATTTGTTAGGTAATACCAAAAATAAAGACAAAGCCAGTGAAATGTTGGGTATCTATGAGCCAGATTGTAAAGATTGTAATCTTAAATACGTCGGACAGAGTAAAATAAATATAATTCCAGATTCCGTGAAGACCTCGCACATTTACGATACGGCAGTGTAGACAAGTCATGCGTGCCACAACATATATGGGATAATAACCACCACATTGATAAAGATAACTGGAAACTTATTAAAAATATTAGACAGCAATCCATGCTTGATACGTATGAAAGCATATAAATTTGTAGATCAATTAAGAACGAAACTTCCTTGAATCGGCGGCTCCTCTCATCTCAAGCCCAGTATTTCTTTTTTGCCTGTGAATTAAATAAACACTCAACTGTCAGGTAGAGAGTAATAAAATAAGTTCAATAACCTCGTCCGTCCAACAAAGATACAACACACAAAGAGGCGCCTTCAGCTTAAAATCGCTCTCTTCGGTTTCGTTCTTCCACCTTAGAATCAATATATATATATATATATATATATATATATATATATATATATATATATATATATATGTATATATATATATATATATATATATATATATATATATATATATATATATATATATATATATATATATGGGTTGTGGAAAAGAATAGTTTATAATATTTTATACTCTGTTGAAGCTAACGTTGTGAGCAAAACTATCGTTAGGTCTTTAAAAGACGTTGTGGTGATTTGGGTTTCTCCAAGTGTACTTATAACTTAAGTTACAAATTATACAGTTATTAATACAATATAAATTAAATGTTGTAAAATATAAAATATTAATATAAGTAATCTAGACTGTTAAGGCTGGACCGAAGCGACTAATAACGTAAAAATGAATTGTTACATATATTTATAAACTAACTATGCTGATAGTCTTGAAAATGTCGCAGACGCTGAGTTAACAGGAAGTGAACAGGTGCATAAATGCAAGGTACGCACAATTGGTGGTCGATGCTTTGGCTTATGGGATATACCGGGTGGTGCAACCATAACTCCTCCGGGGCCAAATAAAAAATGTAGGGGAATCTAAATTTTCAAGGTGATATTCTTCAAAGAGATTTCTTCCAGGGAACTTCTTTCTTGTTGCTTTAATACTGTTGAATTCATGTGCTTCAGTTGTTTCGTAGCCTTTACTTCTAGACGTTGGTACCAGGAGCATAATTGTGTACAAGAGGATTGTCTAGATGCTAGTACACATACTTATACTTAGAGGTTGAATGGGTAGTAGAGGAGTAATGAACTTGGGCGTTGTAGTTTCACTGGGAAGGTCCATTATCCATTTGTTTACACTTATTGTCTGGTTCTTCACTTGTTTGACACTGACAGTGGTATTTCTAAACTTCATATTTCCATGTGAGCTTGACCTATATATATATATATATATATATATATATATATATATATATATATATATATATATATATATATATATATATATATATATATATCTGTGTGTGTGTGTGTGAGCATTTTAATACACTCTTATTATTGGACAAATACATTGTGAATAATATAAGTGATATAAAGTTAATTGAAGTTGCAGTTGTAACTCTGCTCCCAAGGGTCTGGGATTCAAATACCAGTAGAAACATCATGCTATTTTTATCTGCCTGAGAATGCTGTCAAGCAGCGAAACTAGTCACAGAAACGTTGAAGAACATCCGAGAACATATAGAATTCATAAGAGCCTCTTGCTCCAGTTAGCTTACGCGCTGGCTACGACCTTCACATACAGAAACGAACCCAACAGTGAAGCCAGAGAAGTAGTCTCCAAGCCTGTATGTAGTATTTTTTAGGAGTTAATGTAAATTAACATTCACAGAGGTTGCGGAATGCGGACTTGTGTTTGAGCAAGTTGAATGTGTGCACGTTCCGCCCTCTGGACGGGGCGTTTCATCCATCGTTCCCGTGTACTATGCAATGTTGGACACGTTAACGATCCATATACTTCTTACCGAAAGAAGGGATTCGCCCATAGTCGCCCAAAAAGACATCATTATCATCATGTATAAAGATGATGTCGGCTTGTCGATGACTCTCTGTCTCCGGTTATTTTTATTTCGTTGTAGCTTCCGCAGTTTATAAATTGAGTAAGATTTTCCGGAAGTTGACTTCCTGGTCTGCACCTTATTTTTTACAAGTATGCGTTCCTGAAATATTTTTGGCAGGCTGACATAAATATTCTGCCTTCTTCCTTTTAATGTAAGTCAATAAGCATCATTTTTCTCTTATCGTTTCTAATACATTTTTTTATTAGTACTACTTCTACTCTTAATAGAATCAAAGAGCAACACTCCCGATTTTGTAACATTGCCTCATTATTTTTGGCCATTTCTTTTTTTATTTTCTTACTAGAATGTTTTAAAAGTTCTGCTCTTATTTCCTCCACACCAGGATTTTTTTTTGCCTACGCAGGGCTTTCTCAAATTTACCCTCAGTTAGACTTTTAGTATTAAGCAATGTTTTTTTTTTCCAAGTAATACATATTTTACCTTGTAAATTATGTCTTTATTTTCATTCCTGGCTTAAACTGTACTTATCTTAATTGCTAATAAGGCTTTATCGGCATGCCATCTCTTGATGTAAACTTGAAATTTTTTTACTGTTTTACTTTGCATATATATTTTTCAGCTTCTCGGCATTTCTGTGGGATTATACTTTTTTGGATTTTCTGCAAGCTTCTTTCTTCATTCTCTATCGATTGCTCTTTTTTAGTGAAATTTCGCAGATCTATTGTATATTACAGTCAAAGATTAAGTTTTTTGCCACACAAAGGCCAAGAAGTACTAGAAAAATTACTTTAAAATTTTATGGTTTTCTTAAAACGTCAAAGTTGGTCTTTGAAACGTCAAAATTGGTCACTTTTAGGCAAAGAGCGTGAATACGGGTTATATAGAGAAAATGTGGCAAGAAGTGTGTTTTACAAAAGCTTAAGCTTCGACTTTAACCGTCGTTATCCGTCATTTTACTGAAATATTTGCAGAAAATTCAGTTCAAATAGACCCTTTCTCTGATGCTTTGGCAGTAGTTTTGGCTACCGAGTTTATGGTTTAGTAGTCTATAATTCTTAGCGAAGTTCCGTAAAAAATTGTTGATGAGGACACCGCGATTTTTGAATTTTGAAATGATTTCTTCATTTTCTTTTTACATTTTCTTTTTTTAAGTTTTAACTACGGATTATTTGAATTTTTGTATTATTTTAAGAAATTCTTGCGTAAAAAAGATTTCGACAGTTTCCGCAAAAAGTTTTCTGTTTCTGTAGAAATAAAATTATTTTGATGATAACCAAATTTGATGCCTGTTTTCATAAAAAAAACCATATTTGCTATTAAAAATTCACTAACATAATGCACTTGCTGCGTTTATACCTAAGTTCTCTTGTCAGAATCTGCACAGTACTTTCGATCTTTTGTGAATTTAGGCGAAGGTTATTTTATGAACTTTTTGTTCTATCTCTATCCTTGAGAGTTTTCCCAGTGTTTTCTCTTGGGTCCATATGTTGATGGATCTCCTTATGCTTGGGCTGGCTAGATCGCGAAAAGATTCGGGATCTATCAGGATAATGGACACGTCTGCCTTGACCAGTTGGGCTTTTATTAAGTTTATTAAGAGTCAAAGTCAACGCAAAGAGGTTCGAAACGTGAAGTGGTCGACGTTTATGCGCAGATCACTTACTTCCTTGAGGACGAACTAACGAGTTTATTTTTATTTTCCTTTTCTCTTTGTTAAGCTATTACTTGTTTCATAAAGATTTTTTATGGAGATTACGTCATGTGGATTAACCATAACGATATATTACTGAACGAAATTATTCATAAGTACTTCTGATGTAGCACACAGTTTTCCCGCTTCTAACTTTATCGAAAACTTAAGGTATTCTAGTAAAATTACAGAAACATGTTACCTTTATGAAGATTATGGTACGAGGTAAGCGCCAACATTTCCCTGCCTGACATAGCTCCAGGATATCATAGCGTGTCAAAATTTGGTAAGACATTGGTTCAAATATTATTAGCCTTGGAGAGAAAAAAATTGATATTATGCCAATTAGTTATCTTATAGTTGACACGTTTTCATCACGATGTCAGAAGTCACGAAATTTGATTATAGAGCTGTTATTCCTTACTGGAGAAGGCCTTTCACCTCAAAGCATCAAAGATAGGCTGGATGGGGTGAATAGGGAAAAGTCACCGTCTTATTATGTAGTAAAAGATTGGTCCAAACGGTTTCGACTGGGGCAGGAATCCTTGGAAGATGACACAAGAACAAGAAGATCGGTGGAAGTGGTGACGGAAAACAACATTTCCCTTGTTGAGGATCTCGTATTGAGCGACCGATGCTTGAAATTGAAATTCGTACCTGCGGCTTCTACCAAATTGGTCACGCTCCGTTTAGTCCGGATATGTTCCCCATGACTATTATCTATTTGGAAATTTTAAAGAAGTCCTTCGCGGGCGCTATTTCAGTGACGACGAAGGGGAGAAAGCTGCAGTTTGGACACATTTTGAAGACAAACCAAAAGAATATCTTTAGGGGTATCTAATTGTTGTTGAAACGATGCAAACGATAAGTGCATTGATGTTAGGACTATATTGAAAAATATAATTTAATTGTGAGCATACGCTGTTTCTTTCATAGGCAGGCCGTGAAATTTTGGCACTTACCTGTACGAGGTACCAAACAAAAGGAAATTGAGTTATATGCTTTTTTCTTTCAGGTGACCAAGTGAACACAGGATTAGTAGTCTTTGTATAATAAATACAATTTATTCAACTTTATTGAGCAGTCTCGGTGGTCCAGTGGTATTATTTGGAAAATCTGAACAGAAGAGTCCTGGGTTCGATTCCCAGTAGATGATCATTTTACTTTTTCCGTTCCTACTGTAAAGCTAACATCAAACGATGTAGTAGCATTGTGTTTTAGCAAGTTGAATGCCTCCTCTCCTTAGAGGGGGCGTATAGCCAGCGGTCCTGTGTACCATGCAATGTTGGGCACGTTAAATATTATTACCCTCCTTACAAACAGGCGAGGCTACGGCGAAATTTCTAGTATAGTGAAGAGAAACTGCGCCCTGGCGTCAATGATTAACTATAGTCGCGAAGATTGACCAACGTTAAAAGAAGTAAATACAATACAAATTTACTGAACAAAAACACAATTTCAACGAAAATTAACTGAAAGTATTTTCCACGAAAATTCGCTGATAAAGTGTTTCCATGGAAAATTCACGGAACGTTCGTTTACCAAAGGCCGAATAAAAGATTTTTCGAACAAACGCTAAAACAATTATTTACTATAAAAGTTTGTTGAAATCGGCCAAAATAGTCGTTACGTCATGAGTCTTGGTGGCCCAGGGTTCCCCTTTCACTTTGTCAGTACAACTGTAAACATTAACATCAACCAAGGCTGTGGCATTGTTTTTGAGCAAGTTGAATGTCTGCGCATTCCGCCCTTCGGAGGGGGCGTAAAAATGACGGTCCCGTGTCCATGCGATGTTAGGCACGTTATATATCCCCACCCGTCTTGCAGAAAGGCAGGGGTTCGGTAAAACTTTCCGGATATTGAGATGAAACTGTTCTCTGGCGTTGGTGATTGGCCATAATAAAAAATATGGAACATTTTTTTCACGAAAAGTATGTGATAACATTTTATGTAATTGAATTTTATTCATCGATAATTGGAATTTATTCGGCCAACGAGTAACTAAAAACTTATAGTGCTGTGTGGTTAGTTCATATAAATAGACGCTTTTCGAAAGGAATTCATCCGGTTAGTACATATATTAATATATATATATATATATATATATATATATATATATATATATATATATATATATATATATATATATATATATATATATATATATATATATATATATATATATTAATATATATATATATATATATATATATATATATATATATATATATATATATATATATATATATATATATATATATATACAGGGTGTTCAAATAAGGACACGGACCGGCTGTATCTCGAAAACCATCACTGCTGCAGCTTTCGGAAAAAAATTAGCATAAGTAAAGTGGTCATGAGAAAATGTTGGAAATTATCTTCAGCTTTCTAAATCTGCCGCTAGGTGGCGAAAATGCCATGGCTTACCTAAAATCTTTAATTTCTCGAGAATCTTGACGCATAACATAAGCTGGTTTTAGGTAATTTGTAATCAACGTACACTTGTCTACAACCTCTGTTAAAAAAAAATTCCTTGTGGA
Organism: Tillus elongatus; assembly: GCA_964006375.1. NCBI lineage: Eukaryota > Metazoa > Arthropoda > Insecta > Coleoptera > Cleridae > Tillus > Tillus elongatus. The sequence goes on from OZ023264.1 coordinate 104,454,981, forward strand.
CCAGTGGCGGAGGAAGGGGGTGAAAAATTTTTTTTACAAACAAATGCCTATAACTTGATAACCAGTAGACATAATTTTAAGAATTTTGGCTTGTTAGAAAGAGCTTTCATAAGAAATTCCAGGTATTAGTATTTTAAATCTACAGTCACACATGCACAAAATACAGAGGGCGCTAGAGTAGAGGAGAACTCAGTGAAAACCCAAAACGAATATGTTTTTCCGTTTCAGAGAAAACTCAAATTTTATGTATTTTGGTGCTTATTATGCCATTTCTCAAATTTGGATATGAATATAGCAAAATCTCTATATAATATTTGTTTTCAGGCATCGTTATACAAATTAGCATAGTTACCAATAACAATTAATCACTTTAATATAAAATAAATTTTTATTACCTTATCATAAAACTAAGATACAAGAGCCAAGAATCGATTTTAAGGTTGTATTCGTAAATTAAGTGATTATATTATGAAACCGAAACTAGATGAATGTAAAAAGCCTAAAATTTAATTAACATTTTATTAATTACAAATGTTCAAACTGCTGTCCTTTTTTATGTATACATTTAACTAATCTCTGACGAGCAGAGGCTACCGCTGTTTGAACTTCAGCCGTAGATATGCTATTAAAAGCAACTTATATCCTTTCCATCATATTTTCTCTAGTTGTTGGTCGAGTTTGATATACCAAATCTTTCACTCTCCCCCATATATAAAAATCTAAGCAAGTCAAATCAGGTAATCTGTGTGGCCATGGAAATAAGCTTCCTCTTCCTATCCACCGATTTGGAAATTGAACATTAAGATATTCGCGTACACTTTGCGCGAAGTGTGCTGGACACCCGTCGTGTTGCAACAACATTATTAATCTTGTTTCTAGAGAAATGTCTTCCAATAACATTTGTATGCTTTGAGTTAAAAAAATTAAATACAGATATCCGTTAAGTGGTTCGTCAAAGAAATATGTCCACCAATTTTTCCTTTAGCTATACTACACCATACGTTTAGAGTCCATCGATTTTGCCGATCTAATTCTCTCATTCAATGGGGATTACTGTCCGACCAATAGTGCATATTATGGAGATTTACTTTCCCACAATTTGAAAATGTTTCTTCATCTGTCCATACCATTTGTGATAGAAATCGTGGTGTTTCTTCTAGCATACTCAGCATACAATGGCAGTAATTCAGTCTGTGGTCACAATCAGTTTCATTTAGCGCCTGATGCAATACTATGTGATATGGGTGCATATTATGGTCTTTTAAATATTTTATACAGACCTACGGTCACACCTTAGTTTCTAGAAATTTGTCGTACACTAATATGTGGATTAGCAGTAACAAGAGCAATCACATTAGTAATGTTTTCTTCATTTCTAATCCTCCGAGCTCTGACTTGTCTTCTGGTGCGTCTTACCGATCCAGTTTCCTGCATATATCTTGCAATGCGAATAAACACATCTCTTGAGTAATGTCTATAGGATTTTGACGTTTATAAAACAAATTGTTCCAATTTCCTTACCTTCGTTGACAACACATGGACTACATTGATTGAAGTACAAAACTGCATATGAATTTCACATGGGCATTAACAAGTGTTTAAATGATTTTAGACATTGGTTGTATTTATTACTATATTATGATAAAGATATTATGTATGGAATGAATTTTCAAAATAAATACTGAGAATTTTCTCTAAACGCCTAATGAAAAGTGTTTTATTTTCATAATATAAATTAATTTTTTCATGACTTATACACTACTTCTGTATCGTAATTTTATAATAAAGTAATAAATTTATTTCATTTTAAAGTGATTACATAAATGCTATTGGTAAGTACGTTAATTTGTATAATGATTGTAATGAAGTTTAAGTTCATTCCGTGTCCGTGTCCACTTGGCAGACATGATATTCCAATTTAAAGTAGACACCTTCTATGATATAATCAAATAATATATATCGTATTGTTTTAGTGCGTAGGGTGTACATATGTAAAACATTCAAAATTCTGATGCCGGTACATGGCACATTATGTTCTGAGCATAGATGAACCTGCTCTGTGGTTCTGTGTGCCGGTATGCGCGAGTCGCACTTACTCGATTTAGTCCAATCACAATCACTGACGAGATAACTGTCACGTTCGACAGTGTCCAAATTTCCTATTTACGCAAGGGAGTGTTCTGTGTTCACGCATTAACCGTACACAGTTTATTTTCAAATTGCCTCTACTCGTCAGAGATTAGTTAAATGTATACATAAAAAAGGACAGCAGTTTGAACATTTGTAAATAATAAAATGTTAATTAAATTTTAGGTTTTTTACATTCATCTAGTTTCGGTTTCATAATATAATCACTTAATTTACGAATACAACCTTAAAATCGATTTTTGGCTCTTGTATCTTAGTTTTATGATAAGGTAATAAATTTATTTTATATTAAAGTGATTAATTGTTATTGGTAACTATGCTAATTTGTATAACGATGCCTGAAAACAAATATTATATAGAGATTTTGCTATATTCATATCCAAATTTGAGAAATGGCATAATAAGCACCAAAATACATAAAATTTGAGTTTTCTCTGAAACGGAAAAACATATTCGTTTTGGGTTTTCACTGAGTTCTTTCTAACTTCATTCACTTTTTGATAGTTATATTATAATACTATGCTGCCATTTGAAAATTTTCGTAAAATTTAATAAAACTAGACTCCTCTACTCTAGCGCCCTCTGTATTTTGTGCATGTGTGACTGTAGATTTAAAATACTAATACCTGGAATTTCTTATGAAAGCTCTTTCTAACAAACCAAAATTCTTAAAATTATGTCTACTGGTTATCAAGTTATAGGCATTTGTTTGTAAAAAAAAAATTTCGCCCACTTCCTCCGCCACTGGTCCATAAGGATTTTTTTTTAACAGAGGTTGTAGACAAGTGTACGTTGATTACAAATTACCTAAAACCAGCTTATGTTATGCGTCAAGATTCTCGAGAAATTAAAGATTTTAGGTAAGCCATGGCATTTTCGCCACCTAGCGGCAGATTTAGAAAGCTGAAAATAATTTCCAACATTTTCTCATGGCCACTTTACTTATGCAAATTTTTTTCCGGAAGCTGCAGCTGTGATGGTTTTCGAGATACAGCCGGTCCGTGTCCTTATTTGAACACCCTGTATATATAGATATATATATATATATATATATATATATATATATATATATATATATATATATATATATATATATATATATATATATATATATATATATGTATGTATGTATGTATGCATGTATGCATGTATCACACCGATAACTCAAGAAATAATGAGCGGATTTTGATAAAATTTGGTTCGTTATCCAGGAAAATCGACCCAGTTTTCCCGGAACATTTTTAAGAAAGGGCAACCAAATTTGGTACGCGCTTTTATGTCATTAAAAGTAAATCTCGTACCACAATTTAGATCTGTAAGTTAAGAGACAAAAAAGTTATAGGCATTTAAAGGAAAAAAAATGTTCGGGACGCAGCAAGTGCATTATAGTAGTGAATTTTATAAGAATTGTACACTATTTGTAAAGTAAATTATTAAAACTAAAATATGTGGGTCAAACTAGGAGAAACATAGCCACCAGATTTCGTAAACATCTCACACAGTTACGATATGGTACGGTGGACAAATCATGTGTAGCACAACTTATATGGGATAATAATCACCACATTGACAAAGAAAGTTTGAAACTTGTCAAAAACGTTATACATCAAACTATGCTTGATTCATTAGAAAGTATTTTTATATTAAGGTCTATTAAGAACAAAACTTCATTGAATCGTACGGCACCTTTAATTTCTAGTCCTTTATTTTCACTTTGCATTTGACCGCTTAAACACGACGAATTTGTCTGTAGAATAATAAATTATGTCAATAACTCGGCCGGTTTATACATATACTAATCTATACGTTTGATCTACGAATTTAATATAAATACTATCACGAAGAATTAGCATCAATATAAATACAGTTTTTATGTAGTATTTTAGTTGAATTATTTATCTTTTGTTAGAGTGTTAACATGTTGAGCCAAACACCCGGCATTAGTTTTTCTATTTAAAAAAGATGAGCGGAGTTGGTGTTTATCTAGCCAGATGTTTGTCGGCGTGTTCCAATATCCACATAGTAAATTTCTAGATCGAAAGCGAACGTGCAGATTCTTTAAATACCTCGGTTCCTTTAAAGCTATTATCCGTATATTAGATAAGGGCTCATAAATATGTCGACCAGAAGATTAAAAAGCAGGTCTTCGACCTCGTACTTTCACCACACAATAAACAAACGATCGTTCCTGGACGACAATTTTACTTCGGACTAGTTCGTTTACCGTGACGCGATATAAATACATGTAGCTAGTTGTTTAAGTTAGAATTTATCTTCCTCTGAAGATGTTGACTTTGTCAACGAAACGATCGTAAGGTCTCTGAAATAAGTGTTGTGGTGATTTGGGTTTTCTCAGTGTACTTATTAGTGCTCATCACAGGTTCCAGTTTTTACATAATTAAATATTTAATAATTTTGTCTACGTAGTTTTCTCTCATATAGACCTGAGCCAGATTTTGCATAATTTGGATTTAGTGTTTAGATAATAATTTTAATTGAGTCAAGTATGGCGTTATTTGGCTCACATACCTTAATTTTAAAATCATAATTTATTTTTTGGGCGTAGAACTTTACAACCATAACTACGATTTAGCGTAGCAGTCTCTTCCTTACAGAAACATCTATTTAAAGTGATTAATGCATAGCATTAGCAATTGTTTATATAATATACTGTTCATGCAGAGCTCTAAACCGAGGATAATATTCTAGTGTATATAATTAACTTGTAGAATAACTAATTAAAGTTTTTGTTTAAGATATCCTTATATTCTTTTAAAGTAGAAGTCCCCATTTCTTTGCGATTGATGCTTCATTTGATTACCAAGAAATGTTCCGATCCTCCTATGCGTTATGTAAATTTTCAGGCAAGAATTTGAACATACCGTTAATACTGAGTAACTGTTAACTGCCATGTCTTCATAATACGTATTGCCAAGATAGACAATTTGTGGAAGTACTAAAGTATTTGTGTGGCATATTATATAATATTTGTTTGTAAATGGTTTGCATATATGGTTACACAATTATAAGCAGATGCCTACGCAAAATGAACACCACAATTGAATTTTCATAATGAATTACGAACTATTTGTTTATTGTATTGTATATACGGTCAAAATATTTAAAGAACAACCAGCTCTGGACAATTCTTCGCTGGCCAACACACATTGTGGGTGGTCAAAACTATTTCGCATAATGATCTGTTCCAGAGAATGGTTGAGATTGAAATCAGCAGTTGTTTTGCGAATTAGTTTTAACTAGTTTTATTCCGTATAATAATACTGGAAATTGTATTTATCATAAAAAAACTATTAATCCTGTGCTCACTTGGTCACCTGAAAGAAAAATGCATATAACTGAATTTTCTTTAAAAAACTCAAATTTGGTATGTACGTGGTAAGCGCCAAAATTTCGCGTCCTGACTATGAAGGAAAAAAGTATACTCACAATTAAATTATATTGTTCAATATAGTCCTCTCTAACGTCAATGCACTTATTACATTCTTAATTTGTCATCAAAATGTACCCAACTGCAGCTTTTTCTTCTTCGTCGTCACTGAAATAGCGCCTGCGAAGGTCCTTTTTAAAATTTCCAGATAGATAATAGTCACTGGGTACCATATCCGCCTATACGGATCGTGATCAATTTGCTAGAAACCTCAGGCACTAATTGTGGCTGTGCAATTCCAGCAGTGTGCACGAGTGCACTGCCATGAAGCAAACGCACGCCTCTGGACAGTTTACAACGTCTTTTTTCCAAATACTTTGTCGTAATTTATCCAAGAGTGTTACATAATAGGCCCCGCCGACTGTGGTGTTGCGTTCTTTAAAGTCTATGAGGAGAATACCCTCACTATCGCGAAAAATAATAGCCATCATTTTCTTTGTCGACTGACAGACCTTGAATTTTCTTGGCGGCGCTTTTCCTTTATGTCTCCATTCCATCGACTCCCTTTTGCGCAAAGGATTATAGTAGAGAATCATAGTTTTATCCCCTGTGACAATTGTCCTCAACACGTCCACAGGGTTTTCTCCACAGAGGTTCAAAAAGGATAGGGACACATTCAACACGACGCTGGCGCTGCATTGCTGAAATATGTTTGGGGACCCACTTTGCACTAACTGAATGTTCGTGGAAGATTCGGTGAATGCTTGTGTCTAAAAGCCCCGAGATTTTTGATAATGCATTCACTTTCAAGCGTCGGTCGCTCGATACGAGATGCTCAACATGGGCAATATTGTTGTCCGTCACCACTTCCACCGCCCTTCTTGTTCTTGCGTCAACTTCCAAGTATTCCTGCCCCATTCGAAACCGTGTCGACCAATCTTTTACTACAGAATAAGACGGAGACTTGTCCCTGTACACCCCATCCAGCCGATTTTTGATGCTTTGAGGTGAAAGAACTTCTCGAGTAAGGAATTTATTAAGAGCTCTACATTCAAGTTTCGCGATGTCTGAGATCTTGCTGAACAGGTGTCAGCGATAAGAAAACTAATTGACATAAAATCCATTTTTCTTTTCTCCAAGGCTAGTAAAACTTCAACGAATGTCTTACCAAATTTTGACACGCTACGATACTCTGCATCTGTGTCAGTCTCGGCCATTTTGGCGCTTACCTCGTACCATAGTCTTTATAAAGGCAACATGTTTCTGTAATTTTACTAGAATAACTTAATTTTTCGATAAAGCTAGAAGCGAGAAAACTGAGTGTTACATCAGAACTACTACTGGATAATTACGTTCGTTAATAAATGTTACGGTTAATTCACGTGACGTTCCATAAAAATCTTCATGAAACAAATGATGACTTAACAAAGAGCAAAGGAAAATAAAAATAAACTCGTTAGTTCGTCCTCAAGGAAGTAAGCCGTCTGCGCATAAACGTTGGCAACTTCGCGTTTCGAACTTCTGATCTAGACTCGTTGATTGCATTGACTTTGACCCTTAATAAACTTAATAAAAGTCCAACTGGTCAAGGAGATCCATCAACGTATGGACTCAAAAGTGAACACTGGAATAGTGGAACAACTCCCAAAGATAGACATAGATCAAGAAGTTCATAAAAGAACCTTCGCCTAAATTCACAAAGGACCCACTAGGAAGAAGCATAAATGTTGATCGGTCAATTAACAGAATAAGCACCTAAGGCAAATGAGGCAGGTAGACGAAGTACTGTACAGATTCCCACAAGAAAACTAAAGCCTTGACGCAGGCAGTGCGTTATGGTAGTGAATTTTTAATAGCAGGTATGTGTTGTTTTTTTTTTAATGAAAACATGCATCAAATTTGATTACCAGTATAATCTATATAGTAGAAACAATATGCCATATTTCATCAACACAATTTTATTTTTACAGAAACAGAACAGTTTCTGCGAAAGTTGACTAAATCTTTATTACATAAAAATTTGCTGAAAGAATACATACAATTCAAATTATATGCCTAATCTGTAGTTAAAGCTACCATTTTGGAGATCCCCCGTCCTTATCTTGCACACACTGTATTTATATTTATATATATATATATATATATATATATATATATATATATATATATATATATATATATATATATATATATATATATATATATATATATATATATATATATATATATATATATATATATGTACATATATATAAATGCGTGTGCGTGTGTGTCACACCCATAACTCCAAAAATAATCCGTCGATTTTGATGAAATTTGGCAGGTACCTTCCTTTTTTAGGTGGGTTGGATAAGTTCGTTAGTCAGAAAATTCGTAATACAAAGCTATGGCCACCAAATTTGGTACGTACGTTTATGTTATAAAAACTAAACTATATGCCAAAATTTAAATATTTATGTTATGAGAAAAAAAGTTATAAGCATTTACTCAAAAAAATGCTTGGTGCCAAATCATTTGTTTGAAAATTCACTACCATAACGCACTTGCTGCGTCCAGACTTTTATTAATGTTGACCAATAAGTTTCTAAGGATAGAAATGTATCCAATGTTCATGATATCAATCAACATGACTACTATAACGAAAATAAAGCTCGCTTGCTATAACTCATCAAATATTCTTTAAACATAATCGCTTATGTAGAAAGGACGACAATAGGTATCTAATTATAAAACGCTCCACAACAAACAACAAATAACATGATATTGTGTATTTAACTTAAAAGCGCTTTATAATATAGTGTGTGCATGGTTTTTATTTGAGGAAGCAAGAAGAGTGTTCAATAACCTGTAGCGGTGGGAAGGTCGTGAGATAGATGACTTCCAAGGTCAGCAGAACTAGGTCTCCAGTATCAGGTGCTTTAGAAGACGATTACCTCACAAGGTTATGAATACGAGAAGATACTGAATACGATTAAGCATAATAACATGCAAGCGAATTAATCACTTCTGAATAATTAAGATAACGATGTTATTTATTGTTATGTAAAATAATATGATATATCATATAACTTACTCGTTTTGATTTTAGTTATATATATATATATATATATATATATATATATATATATATATATATATATATATATATATATATATATATATATATATATACATACATATATATATATATATATATACATACATATATATATATATATATATATATATATATATATATATATATATATATATATATATATATATATATATATATATGCACGCGCGCGCGTGTGTGTGTGTGTAGGTGTAGGTGTGTGTATATCACCGATAACTCAAAAAATAATGGGCCGATTTTGATGAAATATAGTAGGTACCTTTATTTTGTAAGTTGCTTGGGTAAGTTCGTTAGTCAGGAAAAATAGTTTTTCCGGGAAAATTTTGGGTCCTCTTTCGGAAAATTTGGTATCTCCGAAAATAACAAAGATATGGCAACCAACTTTGGTATGTGCGTTTCTACTATCAAACTTACGTGCCAAAACTCAGATCTCTACGTTGAAAGAGAAAAAGTTATAGGCATTTAAAGAAAAAAAATTGTGGGTGCCATTGGTGATCAAAGGAAAGCAAAGAACAAAATGTTTTATGTGGTTAACAAAACCAATTGAATATTACATACAACGGTTAAGTTTTCTTGACGCAAAAAGTCAGGAAGTAGCAGAAAAAATGTTTTGAAAATTTTATAATTTTTCGTCTTAAAACGTCAAAGTCGCGATTTTAAACGTCAAAATTTGCAATTTTCAGACAAATAATCTGAAACAAATACGGATTGTGTAGGAAAACTTTCGTAATAAATGTGTTTTACAAATCCTTAAATTTCAGCTTCAACCATCACTGTCCTTCATTTTACTAAAATTTTATCGGAAAATCCATTTCAAATAGACTCTCTTTCTGATGCTTTGGCAGTAGTTTCAGCTATAAAGTTTATGGTATAATAGTCTATATTTTAGCACATTTTCGTCTTATGAATTTGGAAAAGCTTTCTTCAAATGAGCGCGAACTATAACCTCTAACACCCACATATGGGGTAAGTTTCAGTTTTTGTCTGTTTACACATATACAGAGTGACGCATTTCTACGGTAAAACTCAATATTTAAAAGCTTATTTGATTATATACAAGTTACGGGTAAACATTGTATACGTTAATTACAGGGTGTTTTAAGCTGCATCTTATAAAAATATTTTGATAATCACAGGCTAGCCCATAAGTCGTTGGTGATTTTCTCTTTTAAATAGAACAACCCTTATGTTGTTGTATGTTTGCACTCGCCGAAAAATTTGAGCTATCGTATACAGGCACTCAAATAGTAGCTGAATTTGAAATGTTTTTAGTGTTTGCGTAGAAATCATTTGTTGTAACATTTTTGTGAAATGTTGGTAATTAATAATAAATGTTTAGTAAGTTATTGTAAATAAAAGTTGTCGAACTTTTGTGAAAAATATAATATATAAGTTTTTAAGTTTATTTTCGGAAAATGTTAGTACTTTTTGAACCAACAAAGCTATTTCAATGAAACGTGGTACATTGTTACTACTATATAGGTTACATTGCCAACCAACCTTTTAAAAACAATACATATTTGGCATTAAAAATATTTTTACGAAAATTCGCTACCATCATGCCCTTGCTGCGTCCAGACTTTTTTGAATTAATAAAGTCCTGATGTAGCTAGTGCGTTTTGATAGCAAATTTGATTAACACTCCGTCGGGCGTAACATGTTGTGGCACATGGCCGGGCGCATTGAGCCTAGCACTGCTTGATTTACAAATTTTTTGTATTTATATAAACTTTTCTCTTACAAAAAAAATTGTCAATTATTATTATTACACACCCACACTTTATAAGAATATTTAAGGAAAAATAAAACAGTTTTATATAGGTTTAGAAAGAAAAGTATGTGTATTTTTAAAAAATGGGAACACAATTATTTTTTAATAATTACTTGAGTTAGTAAAATGGAATAACCTAATGTAACACTGTGAGCGTGTGGGTTTTTGTTTCTTTAAGGTCGCTTTATTTTCACGACTATGGCCAATCACCGACACCAGGGAGCAGTTTCACCTCACTATCCTAGAAATTTTGCCGAAACCCTGCCTTTCTGTAAGGATGGTAGGGATCTTTAACGTGCCCAGCATAGCATGGACACGGAACCGACGGCTTTACGCCCCCTCCGAAGGGCGGGACATGCAGACATTCAACTTGTATAAATACAATGACTCAACCTCGGCTGATGTTAATTGTACAGCATGTACTGAAAAAGTGAAAGGAGGACCCTGGGAATCGAATCCATTACCTTTCGGTTTAGAGGCACACGTTCTTACCAGCGAACCGCCAAGGCGTTTCTAATGTACGTATAAGACGCTAAATAAAAGAGTTATTATAAGTAGATCTTTTTTCAAATTTGTTGCGACAAAATTGGTAAAAATAAATAAACTAAAATGAAAAGAAGACGTTCGCATTTGCATTTTGTCAAGTTGTAAAGTTTCCGAAAGTTATGTTAATCCTTAAGTTTTAAGTTGGCTCCATGGGCATACAATTAAGATAAACTGATTCGGTGAAGATTGGAACCTGTGATGTTCACTGATAAGTACAATTTGGAGAACGCAATTCACCACAATAGAGTTTTCAGACGTGACGATCGTTTCGCTAACAAATTAGATCCATCAGGCGGATGCATAAAATGACGATCCTTTGGCGAAAAAAGTTCTCATTATCAGAAGGATGAAAAAAAAGCTAGAATTACTATTTATATGTTCCTTGACAAGAAATTACGAACAGCGTCCTCTACGAAGGTATACAGACAAACCCCCACTGTTTAGATGAAAATCCCTGTAATTAAGATTCCATTACCTGCTTTTGTAAAACCGCTTGTTATTAAATATTACTTGTAAGAGGCACTGGTTATTAGGATAACAATTCAAATAATGAGCTACACAGGGTCGGACCTGCTCTGTTCATAGAAACAGTTTTGTTCAAATTTCTAACGATATACAATATACTTTCGTAATCATCTAACTGTCGCGAGTTAACTTTCGGGTTACCACGATTGACTTTTTGAAACAATTTTATTTAACTATTACAAAAATACACTAAGTTATACATATAAAATATAAATAATAAAATACCGATATCAACAAAAATGTGTTATAAAATAGCGTAGCAACGAAATGACTCAGACTAAACTGCGACGAGAAGTGAACGTCCAGTCTTCGTGCTATCTCGTTTATAATATTATGGATGAGGCTCCAATTGTTCTTGGATGCAGGTGTCTATATCTGCATCAGATATTCCATTGTTTATTGATTGGATTGTTGGATCAGCTCCGTGATAAATCCATGAGAATGCTACCTTGCAGTTTCACTGTGTATTGTCTTACACTTTGTTTTATAATAGGCTATTGTTCCCGATGTTGGTATCTCCTCCATCCTATAGTGAAACGAAGTTAAAGATTCGTTCCGGATTTTCATGGGAAAGCTGGTTTGAGTGCTTTCTGTAGTTCCTGCCTTGGTTTTCTTAACTTTTCTTCTTATAATTTGGTTCATTGCTGCAGCTATGACTGCTATTAGTATTTATATAGCAAGATTGTCCAAATGCTGGTGTGGTCAATTGGATGATTTATTTCTCCTGGAATTCTACCTTTTATTAATTGAAGTGGTTGCTTAATGCTGTTAAGTTCGTGTAATGGCACATTTTCTAATTTGAGTTCTGGTAGTTTATTTGGAAATACAGGTTCTTGGTGAGTTCTTATATCCAGTTCGGGAAGGTTAAATAGTTGTTGTGTTTCTAACGTCATTTGTATTGAATTGTATTTCTTATTGATATTTTGGTTTCAAAGTTACTAGTTTTGTGCGAGTTATTATTTTGGTTTCTTCTTGCTCCTCGAAGCTTATTCTAAGTTTAGTTTCTCCAGGTGCTACAATATATACTGGGTATTCACATATCTTGAAATGATTTTTTAAAATTAATTTTGACATTTTCTTGGTTACAATTATTGATTGGTTTTTGAAATTTGATCAGTTTCATTTCACAAGGTTTGTTTTCGTTGAGTTCTGTTGGGTTGTCGTCTTCATAAAAGTATAGCCGGTCTTTTAAATTTCTGCATTAGTTATTTTATATGCATATTGTTTGCTACTTAGGATACGGTACTTGGTTCCGGGTATAATCATTGTGAATACGTCAGGAATTTTAGGAACAGGTCATGTATATAGTTAGTAATATATAGAATCTGATTTGTTAATTAAAGGTACGTGTATTTGAAATATAATTTTGTAATTCATTTAGATTGTTTTAATTTTAAATATTTTCTTGTAAAGTGTACTATCATCTCTGGTAACAAGGCGTAATTTAGTGATATGGTCTTAGATATTGTTTAATTCATTTACTATGAATTTTGGCTTTAGTATTGATCTATCATAAGTATTTAATTTAGTTAATATTATTTCCTAAATGTTACTTAATAGGTAGCTTATTTGTGTTAAAAGTTCTAAATGTTGTACTCTATGAAAATTTGTTAAGTGTTCGCTTTTTAAGCTGTCAATTGTATATTCTAAATCAGTTATTCTGTTTACTATTACTTCCTGATTATGATCGATTTCTTCTATGGTCTTATTAAATTCTGATATAGCCTATATCATTAGTGACGTTTGAGCGCTTAACAATTGGTGCAATTTGTTTTGATCTTTACTTAGGATATCGAGTGCACGATAAATTCTTTCTCTGTCTTCTGCATCTAAACTGGTTACATCCTAATCCGTTTACGATACATCTCCTTTCCTACCATTAATGTTATTATTCTTATTATTATAATTATACATAATATTAATATTGGGAAATATCCTATAAAATATATCGTCTATGTTAGAGATAGTAAAATTTATTGTCAATATGAAATTTTGATATTCTAGTCTGTAGTCGTCGTTCATGAGTTTTATAGTGTTTTGGAAATATGTTTTAATCGTGCCCTAGTCAGTTGGTAACTGTGTAAGGTCATGTATATGTATAAGTCTCCATTTGTCGGTTTCTGAATATGCATGTCCTAGTTTTCTGGGTAGTATGTCTGGATAGGGTACTGATTTAATGAATTCCCCTTTCTTGGATATTCTTCTTCCTAATTAAATAATGCAAAGAAAATAAAGTCAAAGACAATAAACTATGTTTTCAAAAAGTTATAATAAGATAATGAATTGATGTATATCGATACTTTCATTCTATAGAGTCTACTTTATTACTGTTATTGTTTAGTTATTGTATTGTTGTAACTGTTATTATAGTTATTACTGTTATAGGCTAGTTCTATTTTTATGTTAAATAATGACATACATCACGTAGACATTTTCATCCGTCATCTGTGTTTCATTCTGTTTTCAGTTTTGATGCATTTTTTGATCAAAACATCATAACATTGTTGATCTTTATTTGTAGTTGTCATTATTTCGTATTAATTCAATTTTTATCTGTCTGAGGATGCTGTCAAGCAGCGGAAATAGTCACAGAAACGTTAAAGAACATCCTAGATCATAAGGGCCTCTTGCTCCAGTTAGCTTACGCGCTGGCTACGCCCTTTAACTACAGAAATGAATCCCAACAGTGAAGCCAGAGAAGTAGTCTAGAAGTCTGTATGTAATTTTGAATTTATTATCAACTTAGCAATTTGAGATTTCATACGCCAAGAAATCAATCAAGTGATTATTGTAATTCAAAAAAGATACATGAAGCTCTCCGCATCCTGCTGTTTCAATCGAAACTCTAATCAAAATTTTGCCAAAATTGGGAGAAAATTCTATGGAATGTTAAATAGAAGAGGCTAAAACAGTAGACGAAAAAACTGGAGTTGATCCTATTCTGACAAATAAACAAATTCTGAAGCACAAATAACATTTTTGGAAATTGTGCGAGAACGAGTCACAAGACTGCAACCTGTTCAAAGAATTTTTACAGCAATAGGGATTGTATTTGACGAAACCTTACCAGAAAATATAATGAAGATTGACAGCGCTACCACATTAAATTTAAATCTTGCATTTCTCAATGGTCGTGAAATGTTGAATATGTCGACTGAGCAACTGCATAAGAATCGATTAGATCTAGTACGAAAACATCGACGAAACTTACATAATTTTCAAATCTGCCAGGAACTCCCTGTTTTAAAGAACAAGCTACACTTGTATTCGGCGACATAAATAACTAGTTTTCTATCTCTTTCAACAGACCTACACCAATGATTTGAAAACGTCTCTTTCAATATTTGTGTTGCACTGCGGATGTACCTTACGCTGCCGCACACATCCGCAAGCTTTTGGCGAAGTTTTGGCAAACTTAAACCTATTAAAAATTATCTGCGATCATCAACGAGCCAGGAACGTTCATTGAAAGAAAATCAAGTCGCACATCAAACTAATTATAACGGGGCCATATTCACAGATGTAGAATAAAAAGGCTTTCAGAGTAAAATTAAAATGGTAGTTACTGACCTCGTAATATTTTAATAGCATTAGTGATTGAGTTTTTAAATATATAACTTTTGTTTTGGTATGTATTTTTCCATTGAAACAAAAAAATACAAAAAAAAGATTTTCTTTGTATAAAATGATATTTACGATTTATCTCAAATCCGATCCTACTTAAATATGCACGTGTTTGTTAAAAAAACCAGAACTTGGTAAAAAAACTTAAAGTAGAATGAGCGATGGACGAGAGCGGCAGTTTTAAGTTTTTGCCCCGCCACGAAAAAAACCAAGATCCGGGGCTGGGTGCATGTACAATATTTGCGTTCCATCCACTACCAAACGCCCCTTAAGGGCTGCTAAAAAACAATGTGAGTTTAAAAATGTTTTGCTAATAAAACTACGCCAAAAAAATTTATTTTGATGCTACCCAATTGGAGATATTAGTCCATAGTAAGATTTTTCAGACACCATGTAAATATATATATATATATATATATATATATATATATATATATATATATATATATATATATATATATATATATATATATATATATATACAGTGAGCGGCAAAAATATGAAATAAATTCGTCAACTGACACGTCAACTCTAGTTTCCAAAAATACACATTTTTGCATTATATTTACATTTCTCTCACTCCCGCTTTTCAAATATGACGTCGTCGACATTTTTTTTACGAGAACGCACTTTTTTTTTAAATTTTGATAGACTATTAAATTTTCTAGGCGCTACCATCAAAATTTCGGTACCTCACGTTGTTACATTTTCGAATTAAAATCATTTAAAGAGTGGAAACATGACTAAACTCTATTCAAAACAACAATCAACAGATAACGAATAAGATAAGATTATTTCCTGTAAATAAAATGTTCAAACTTGTATCCACAAGTACGTACCAATCAACAATACAGAAGAATCAAGTGTACGTTATTGTCAAATGAACGTTATTCTTAATAACATAAATCTCTGTTGAAAGTTAATTAAATATGGCACATTAAAATGAAACCCAGCGTATATAAATTTTAATTCTTGTTGACTGCGGTGATAAAACCAGAACGCAGCAAGAAGTGTGCAATTTTTTAAATATGAAATATACGGATAAACTTAACAGTCAATTTACTGTGAGTAAGGCGTCCTAAGAAAACTGATGAAGATGTAAAACTTGATATTTTATTAAGTGTGGGTGAGAATCCTCATGTTGAATCTCGATCAATTGCAGACTATGAAATTCCTCAGAGATCAGTATTACGTCCATTAAAATTAGAAAATTACCATTTTCAGACAATACAGCTGCTGCACATATTAATGAAGATGACCCTGACCGACGGCTGCATTTATTCAAAAAAATGCAAGATTTATGCAACCGTAGTCCAAATTTTATTCACCAAATGCTTTTTTCGGACGAAACATTATTTTGGCTAAATGGAACCGCAAGAAACCAAATTACAGGTATTGGAGTAGAGAGAATCCTCAATGGATTAAAGAATACAAAACACCCTCGTAAAGTTAGCGTGTGGCCAGGATAGAACAATAGGTTTCTTCTTCGACGAAACTCTCACTGGGCAGCGAGGTCATAATTTTTTAAGGAACAAGCTTATTTCTGCTCTTGCTGCAAGTTTCCCAAATAGATGATCCTGATAAACCAAATGGTGATATTTGGTTTCAGCAAGACGGTGCACCTCCTGTTCGCAAGTTTAATTGATCCTAGCAAGTAGGATTGGTAGGCGTGGACCAATAGAGTGGCACCCCAGGTCCCCAGACCTTACGCCCCTGGATTTTTATGGGGGCATTTAAAATCAAAAATCTATGTTAACAAACCAAATAACCTAGAATATTGAAAAAATCGAATTAGATATGAAATGAGTCGAATTAGCCCTGACGTCATTTGCAGTGTACAAGAAGAATTTGTCAACAAATTTGCTTATTGTCAAGAAGTCAGTGGATTGCATTTCGAACATTATATTTAAAGGAAACAATACTTTAATTTGTTAAATAAAAAATAACCTTTATCCCTGGATTGTTGTTTTTTTTTACGTTTTCCACGCTTTAAATTACTTTTATTCTAAAATTTAACAATGTGAGGCTGCAAAATTATGGTGGTACCGTGTAGACAATTCAATGACCTATCAAAATAAAAAAGGGGTTGTCATTTGAAAAAACGTCGAAGACGTCATACTTGAAAATCAGGAGTGGGAGAAAGGTGTATTTTATGCAAAAATGTGTATTTTTGAAAACTAGAGTTGTAGTGTCCGAGCATTTCGTCAAAAGACAAATCGCTTAAATTTTGGTGAATTTATTCCATAATTTTGCCGCTCACTGATATACACCGACATTTAACAAAATTTTGAAATGATGGGCCAATTTTGGTAAAACTTGCCAAGTACCTGCGTTTCGTAAATAGCTTAGATATGTTCGTTGGTCAGTTTGATGGGACCAGTTTTTTCTGGAAAATTTGTTAATTTTCTTTCGAAAAATATCTTTATCTTCTCTCAATTACTTGTATAAGTTCGTTGGCTAGATAAATCAAGCCAGCTTTTCCGGAAAAGTTTAATTAACCCAAAAATGTTTGTTTCTCTGGAAATAAGAAACTTATTTTGAGAAGACTCGGTACATAGGTTCTAATATTATACTATCTATGAAATTAATGTTTTTCAGCTGAAGAAATACCGGCTTATTAACGTTAAGAACATTTTTATGAACATTAGGTACCATAAAAATGACTGATTGATTGAAAATAGACTTGCTTCGTTCAGCCTGTTTAACTTTTATAGGACTTAAATATTTAAAGAAAATTCATGACAATTCAATTATAATGCTTTTGGTGCGTTGAGACTTTTTTATGGTAGCAGAAATTATTTATTTCGTAAGGAAAGGTAGGACGTTACATTAACAAAACAAAAAACATATGTGCTATGAAAAACTTAACACCTGTACTGATGAACCGCGTGCAATATTCTTGCGAAACAAAAGTGCATTTGGTAGTGCATTTCGTGCAGAAATCAAGAAGCATTATAAACTCTTAGCCAAAACGTTTAAGTGTAGGTAAATGTCATAAGAATACGCAAGAGTATTACTCTCGTATTTCTTGCTTAAATCTGTCATACCAATTATTTTATTGATGGCGACATTTTATAAACATTGAGATATAATTAGGAACCTAGGTGGTCCAGGGGTAAGAACGTGTACCTCTGAACCGAAGGGTACTGGGTTTGATTCCCAGGGTACCCCTTTCACCTTTTCAGTACAAACTGTTATAAATTAACATCACCCGAGGTTCTAGCATTGTGTTTGAGCAAGTTGAATGTCCGTACGTTCCGCCCTTCGGAGGGGGCGTGAAGCAGTCGGTCCCCTGTCCATGCGATGTTGGGCACGTTAAAGATCCCTACACTTCTTACAGAAAGGCAGGGGTCGGCAAAATTTGCAGGAGAGTGAGGTGAAACTGCTTCTTGGCGTCGGTGATTGGCCATAGTCGCGGAAATATGCTGACGTTAAAAAAAAGATGTGAATAAATTAATGATCTAATACGGATTATAATATTTAATTAGATATAATCAGTTTTCTGATCTTGACTATCGATTCAAATTGTGAAAGACTTTGTCGTAAATATATTTTGGTTGTTGTTTTTACATAAACATAAATGTTTTTTATACCTTAAGGTGCTTCCTTGTACGTATTTTGCACAGCAATTTATGTACTTATAGAGGATTATAAGGGAAATTAAGTATATCTATGGCATCTCTGAAAGACAATGAATTTTTGTATTCTTTTAGTGAATCAGAGAGGTATCGATGGTAACACTTTTGGAAAATTTCTTCAAATGAGCGCGAATTAGGGTCTAATATGGGTTATAATATTTTACAATATTTTATTAGATATAATCAGTTTTCTGTTCTTGAATATCTATTCACATGATGAAAAACTGTTGTAAACGTATTTTGCTTGTTGTTTTTACATAAACATAAATGTTTTTATACCTTAAAGTGCCTCCGTGTACGCATTTTGTAGAGCAATTTTGTACTTATAAATAAACTGTTTTTAGATTAATCGTTACCTTACTGTGTATATCTATAATGTATTAGAGTCTTATTCTTAGGGATGTGCAGCTGCTGTTCCATTTCTTGTCTTTCTGCTTCATTGTTCATATTTTGGCGACTTTTGTTTATATTTATTTTCAAGGGTGGAATTTTCCTACTTCTTCTTCACTTGATGTTTCAGTTTTGTTTTTCATTTTTTTTGTCAATTCACCAAATCACCCCCCATTCATCCCCTACCTGCAAAAGCAATTTTACCCAAGAACAATTCGAACCGTTCGTCTGTTGACTGGTAACTGTATACCAAATTTAAAGACGATGTTTCAAATCGTTCTAAAGTTTCCGTGGCTACAAACAGACAGACATACAGACAGACATATCGACTGACCAACAGACCGACAGACCGACAGTCCGATGGACCAAAAAAATTCATTCATTTTCTATATGTTTTGATACTTTTCACGACGTTTAAAATGAATAAACATTTAGAAATTTTTGTCGCCGATGCGATACTTCCACACGTTGTAACGATGTGGAAGTAAAATCTGTTATAACACAATTGCAAAAGAAAAGGTGCGTTAAAATAAACTTGATTTAATTCTGTTAACACTGTTCATACACGTTAAATAAGTGTTCAGCATTTGTCAACGTTGAATGCAGTAAACATATTTTCACCAGTGCTACATGTTTCTTGAAGCACCCTATATAAGAGTATGTTAATATAAATATATGTAGCTGTTATACAATGTGATACAGAAAAAAACTTCTGATTAGGCGTGCATATGATACATTTCTAATAAACTGTTCTCTCATTAATTTTGTGAAACGGTTTTCTAGTTTAACTCTAACTTTTTCGTTTATTTACGTAAGCACTTTGAACTTTTGATTTTTACTTTAATATCTTTTCACCAATAGCTTTGGAAAGTCACAGAATGCTCTAGACTTTACCTAGAATCATTACATACGAAACTGAGGACAATTCTCTTGTACTCTAGTTGAAACTATGTAACTACAAACACACTTTACAAATGTGGAAGAAATAATTACTATTTGATTGGCCTCTTTCAATGGCTTAGTCATTGTCACCTCGTGTTTTATATAGCGTCTTTTATGCAAAAAAACTAGCTTTCTCCACCGTTTCACACAGAGACGATTCCAAGAAATATAATTTTGTACGTAAACTACCTAACAGTAAACTTGCAAGATCTACTAATTAGATTTTATAACCATAACAAATATTAGATAAGATATAATTAAATTAATGCATCCGCTACAGATAGAGCCATTTTATTAATTAAGCTGAGTCTTGTTAACATACCTGCCCATATTCGCCAAGATCAGATATAAAATATATTATACAGTGTGTAACAGCCAAATGGAATAATCTGAGGATCTCAATTATTGTGCATATTTAGAAAAAATCCCGAAGGACGGCAATTTTAGATTGAAAAATGACATCCTGTAACGTGATAACTTCACCCCCACGTTCAACCCTCTTCAAGAGTCAGTTGCAATACCCAAATTTTTAAATAGGAAGTAGAGGCCTGTGATACATCATTCTCTATTCAAAAATGCCATGGCTTTAAAATTTATTGCAAAAATTAACAGTAACAAACAAGAAATTCATCTGATTGACAGACTAAGCTACGACACACTAATCCCGTTTCATTCCTGATAATACGAAAAAAAAATCATGAATCTTAGCGTGCAAGATGTTCAAAATGCGTGGCTTAAACGTCTTGGCAACATCCAAAATCGGCCCAGGTTTTCTCGGAAAATTTTGTGTTTTCTTTCGACAAAAAATTATTTCTCTGGAAATAACAAAGTAAGGGCAGCCAAATTTGGTTCGCAGGTTTATATTATTATAGGTAAATTACCTACCAAAATTTAGCTCTTTAAGTTGAAATACAAAAAAGTTATGTGCATTTAAATAAAATAAATTGAGGTGTTCCTCAAAACGTCAAAGTCGCCATTTAGAACGTCAAAATTGGCAACATTTAGGCAAAGAACCTGAAACTAATGCTATGGAAAGAAAATATCTAAAGAAGAATGTTTTACAAAGCCTAAAGTCTTAGCTTCAACCGTCATTGTCCTTCATTTTACTAAAATGTTTCCAGAAAATTCATTTCAAATAGACTCTTTCTCTGATGTTTTAGCAGTAGTCTTAGCTATAGAGTTTATCGTTTTTAATGGTATATAATTTGTATCGAATTTTCGTAAAAAATCAATAATGCTCAATATATCCGTTATTATACAAGATACGAGAAAAAATGGTATACATTAATTATAGGGTGTCTTTACCTACATCTTAAAAAAGATTTCTACAATCACAGGGTGGCCCATAAGTGGTTGGTGATACAATTTTTTTTTTATCGAACACGCCTTATGTTATTGCATTTTAGCATTTTCAATCGAAATATAATGCATGTTTGTAAGAAAAGAAATTAGGGACGCAGCAAGTGCGTTATGGTAGAAAATCTTCTTTAAATGCTTCAAATCTGAATAGCTCAATTTGCTATTAACCTATAAGGTTGACCAAGAGATCAGTTTTTTCGGGAACACTTTAAGTTTACTTTCGGAAATTTTTGTATATTTTCAAAGTTATTTTGGTTAAATATGGCACCTTGTTTCTACTATATTGGTTATACTGGTAACCAAATTTGATGCCTGCTTTCTAAAAAAAGACACATATTTGCTATTAAAAACATGTTTCTGAAAATTCATTACCATAACGGACTTGCTGCGTCCAGACTTTGTTGTTTATTGTTTGCAAAAGTGAATGGGTTGACTAAAATAGAACCGTCAAAGCAATCAATAAGGAAAAACATCTGCCATGTTTATAATTTGACAGGTACATTCCCTTTGTAAATAATTATTTTTTTCTGGGAAACTTTTGTAACTTTAATGAAATTTGTAACACAATTTTTTTAAAGGCACTTGCAGTACTTACATATATCTAAGACCAAATTTTAATTTTCTAGCTGCATATAAAATATAATTTTTTTTCAAATAATCGCTAACTGGGACTCTAAAACCAACCTCCAAGGTCCATTTAAATTGAAAGAATTAGTTTTAACAATATATCTTACTAATAGTGTACAATTCTTATGCAAATTTATTAGTGTAACACACTTGCTGCGTCCGGAATTTTTATATTTATAGTATACATTCGCATGCTAAAATTACCGGCGTTTGAAACTTTGTCCTGGTATTAGGAAATAAATGGTCCAAGGCTGACCTTACACAATTCTTAGTTGAATGTACAGCTCTATCTATTATATTTTGTGTAAACTAGAGCTGTGACAACATACTACCTGGTCCTGCACCGAGATGGCGTCCCTGTCATATCTCTGACAACGTTGTCCGGGCTGATAGCCTGCGACAACCTCTATTGTTTACATTTCTACCTATGCTATATTTAAATAGCATAGCAATACATACAACGTCATCTGTCTTTGTCCAACATTGTAGATATTGCATTATAGAATATGAAGGGATGTCGAGGATTATTTTATTATTAATTTCGAATAACTTTATTTTCCTTTGATCAAACGACTTGAAAATTGGTACACAATCACGTCTTTCTATGTTCTTTTACGATGTAAATATTCGTTTCAATCACTGAGACAATTTGAGAGATATTGCGTTTTAAAAAATATTTTTTTAATTTTTTACTAAGAAAAATTGGCCGCTAAGATTTTATGAACGAACACATCCAAGCCATTAGTAAAATAAGGGTGATGCCCAAATTTGGTCGAAATCAGCGAAATATTTTTTGAGTTATCAGTTGAATACATACATACATATATATATATATATATATATATATATATATATATATATATATATATATATATATATACACATTTTAACTGACCATGGAATGGGTTCCAGAGGCCCTAATTCGTGCTCATTTGAAGAAATTTTCCCAAAGTCTCACCTTCGGTACCTCTCTATTAGTGAATTTTCATTAAGATTATAAAACTTAAATGGACTTTAAACAAAGGTTCCAAGTTCTTTATAGTCTACATACCACCGTAAGCTAATGATTGGCAACTCTTTCTTTCAAGTTTATTGGATAATCAAATTCTTTTGCTACGTTTTATTTATAATACGTAATGTAACAAGTGTAACCTTGAACGTCCAGTGGTAAGAGCTTGTGCCTCTGGAACCAAGGGTCGCGGGTTCAATTTCCGGTAGAAATGTCAAATTAATTTTCAGTACATCATGCAAATTAACATCAACAGAGGTTGTGTCGTTGTGTTTGAGCAAGTTTAATGTCTGCATGTTCCACCCTTCGGAGGGGGCGTTGAGCCATCAGTCCTGTGTACCGTGGGATATGGGCGCGTTAAGAATCCACCGTCCTTACAGAGAGGAAATGATTCGGACAATGTTCCAGGATAGTGAGGCGAAACTGCTCCCTGGCGTCGGTGATTGGCCATAATCGCAGAAATAGACTAACGCTAAAGACACAAAAAAAGCGTTATGTCAACTTAACATAAATAAATTTTTTTATAATTATTTTTCTTATTATTCAAGTAGCAAATTGGTATTATCTAACAAATTCTAGACATGTAGTGTAACGTAATATTTTGAGCAACCGCTTACCATAGAAATAAATAAGTACCTAAACTGTTTGTTTAAACAGTTATAAAGGCGACCATAAGGAATGTCATAATTTATGCCGTGTAAATATACAGTGCGTCAAATTTAGTTACGGTCGGGCTGGCCACTGAATACCGCGTAACTGTAAAATGTTAAATAGCCCAACAGGTGGGTGTATTACTGGGTTAATAGTTCTTACCTCATACCCAAACAGAGAATCCAGACCACTGTTACTTTATTAAAATCATTGAGCTGAAGAACCTTATAAATAATTGGAATTATATTTATCTACCGCTTTACTGTAATAACTAAATATCTAGTAAGTAACAGTAAAAAAAGTATCGACGCAGCAAGTGCATTATGGAAGTGAATTTTCAAAAAATGTTTCTAATAGCAAATAAGTCTCTCTCATGAAGGCAGGCATCAATCTGGTTACAGGTATAGCCTATATAGTAGAAACACAATGTAGCATATTTTATTTAAATTACTTGTTGTTTCAAAATGTACAAACATTTTCCGAAAATAAACTTAAAATGTTTCCGAGAAAATTGGTTTTCTACCCAACAAACCTTAGGTTAATAGCAAATTGAGTTATTGAAATTTGAAGGATTTAATGAAAATTCGCTACCAAAACGCACTTACTGCGTCTCTATTTTTTTTCCTCACAAACATGCATCATATTTCGATAAAAAATGCAAAAATGCAATAATATAAGGGTGTTCGAAAATAAAACAATTGTAATGATCACCAACGACTTATGGACCACCTTATGATTGTCAAAATATGTTTATAAGATGCAGCTTAATACACCCTATAAAACGTATACAGTTTTTCTCGTGTCTTGTATAATAACACTTACATTTGGCACGTGAGTCACTATTTATAGTATAAACACGCGTACCCAATTTGGTTGCCCTTACTTTGTTATTTCCGGAGATATAATATTTTTTTTTTCGAAGGAAAACACAAACTTTTCGGCGAAAACCTGGGCCGATTTTCCTAGCTAACGAACTTGTCCAAGCCGCTTGCAAAAGAAAGGTACTCAGAAAATTTGATCAAAATCGGTCCATTCTTTTTTTAGTTATCGGTGTGATACACATATATATATATATATATATATATATATATATATATATATATATATATATATATATATATATATATATATATATATATATATATATAAATTGAAACTAACCCTGGATATGGGTTTTAGAGGGCCTAGTTCGCGCTCGTTTGAAGGAATTTTTTTCAAAATTCAAAAGTCGGGATCTCGTCATTAGTGACTTTTAAGCAAATTCATTAAAATCACAAATATATAATATTATGGTTCAAACGTAACGTTCAATTATTATTATTATTATTATTATTATTATTATTATTATTATTATTATTATTATTATTATTATTATTATTATTATTATTATTATTATTATTATTATTATTATTATTATTATTATTATTATTATTATTATTATTATTATTCTTTATTGACAAAAAATTATACATCATGTTAATACAATAAATCTGATGTGACTTGTGCTGTATCATATAACACAATTTAGAAGGTTGAATCCTAAATAGTTTCACAGTCATACACCAAATTCCATAAACTTCAAATTTTGACGTACCAAATTTAAATTAATTTTGCTCTTCTATTTCGCACCTTCTAACCCATATTTTCACCAAAATTTTTAAATTTGTGGGAGATAAAAATTACTTTACTTTGACAAATGTCATGTATAGGAACAGAAAAAATGAAGTTTAATATTCAGTATGAACGTATAGACGCATCCATGCAGTATGAACGTATAGACGCATCCATTTACCATAGTTCGACCATAGAGTAATACGTATTTTACATTGACATAATATATTAAACGTCAACTCAAACCTTGACGAGAGTCTCGCGGCAGTAAATACCTGGTGCTCTACGACAGGGTTGTTTTTTCCTTCTTTTAGCTTTTAATTAGGCAAACTGATGTCAAGGCAAGTCAGGAAGGTCATCTGGGAGGGTTGTGTGTAAACAGCACCTCAGGGGGTATTTTATTTCGTTAAAATGGCAAAAAAGCTCACCAAGTTTTTACTGTCGCGAGACGCAGTGGGTATCTTATTGTCTAATTAGAACAAAGCATTGTTTAATCTATTTCTAACACATATTATACATACATTTTATCTTTGTGCTCTCCTTCCTTATATGAACTTTAACTATACCAAATCACATACTGCTCCGTGCGCACAATGTGCTTAAAAAGGGATACAAAGTTTTTTCTTCATGTATTATAACCCTATAATTAAAACTTCTACCAAGGCATCAGAGAAAGGGTTTGTTTGAAAATCATTTTCTGCAAATGTTTAAGTAAAATGAAGGACAATGTCGGCTTAAGCTGAAACTTAAGGCTTTATAGAACACACTTCTTATGATATTTCTTTTCACATACGCCTTATGAGTTTCGGGTTATTTAGCTAGAACATGTCAATTTTGACGTTTGGAACGGCAAATTTGAATTTATAAGAAGAGAAACTATTATGCTTATAACTTTTTTCCTTGTAAGGTAGAGATCAATATTTTGGTACGTGGCTTTCTTTTTGTAATATAAAGCGGTGTACCAAATTTGGTTGCCACAGCTTTGTTATTTCCGGAGATATAAAAATTTTCACAATTGGTAATCTTCTTTAGATGAAAATTTGGCCCTGATCGCGTAAGCTTTATAAAGTGAGAACTAGAATAATTGTGCATTTTTAAAAGCCATTAAAAAATAAATGTGTTTCAATTGCAAAAATTAATGAGAACAATCGAAAAAGGAGGCTTTGGAGACATTTTGACCTTTGATAGTTGTTGAAATGGAGCGTTGGAATATACAGCAACGCATGTGGTGTTGGAAAAATTACTGAATTTAGTTCAATAACTGTATGTCAACGGTTATTTGGTCGTCAATTTAAGGTTCATGATGTTTCAAGTCCTATTGAAATTAGTATTAGTTACGTAGGTGGCAAAATAATATGTGGGTTAAAAAAATCAACTAGTGGGAGAAGATCTGAATACAATCCTGAAAATGAAGAGATGGTGAGACAGTGTACGGTTTCTAATCCGAACATTGAGACGAAATGCGACAGCGTTAAATGTATCTGCCATGAGTACCCAAAGAATTATGCATGGGATGAAATTCCAGCCATACAAAACGACAGTAGTTTAGACGTTAATTTAACGCGATAAACTGGCTTGTACTAAATTGTCAATTAACAGAATTTTAGCTACTGGGCTACAGAAAACCCATGTCAACTCTATGCAAGACCTTCACAATCCTCAAAACTGACTATTTGGTGTACTGTATCATTATCGAGGATCATCGGCCCGTATTCTTTTAAGAAATCTACGTATGTTCCAGACGTTTCTTATATCGCACATCTAAGAATAAGAAAGACATTACTTTTCCCACAACACGGTGGCACCTGTCACACTCTAAGATAAAGTATGAGGATCTTGCGAGATAAATATTCAAACAGACTTATTTCTCTAAAGGGTGTTCTGCATTGGCCCGGAGAGCAGCTCAAAAGAAATAGAGCAGAAGAAATTGAAGTTATTCGCCAGAATATGCTTGAACGAGTTATGGAAGATTTGGTAGAATTTGTGAGTAAGGTAGGCGGGCATTTAACATACACAATATTTAAGAAGCAAAACCCTCATGTCTAAGCCTTAATGTGTAATTTTTTCTGTATTTTAAGTAATTAATGTCTTATCGCTTACTGAATCTGCATTCTAACACTCTTTTTAAATAAACTGACGTTTTTAGTTAAACAAAGTACCCAAGAAAAGTCCCCAATAAATAATTAAACTGTTACAGTATTTTCGTTAATATGCTTGTCCTGGAGAAGTTAAGAAAGCATCATAAGGTGGAATATGAATTTAAATTTTGGACAACAAATCATCTGGAAATTGCGGATATACTCTCTTCTTTAAAAGATACAGGTACAACTAGTGAGGGTAAACTTTCAATAAAACTAATCACATCTAATGCTGACATAAGTTGCTAGCCATTGGCATACATAATTAATCCGTGATTATACTAAGTTGAGGCTGCGCAGCATGCTGGACTTTATACAGAGTCCTGCAAACATTGTTTTGTTGAACAGAGGATACTTATCTGGTTTTTGCTTTTATCTCGGAGGCCATAATTTTTGTTAAGGTAAATATCTTTTTGTTCTCTGAGTGTATGCAAGTAATAAGACAAATACAGTATCACCTGCACCATATCAACAAGCATTAAAAAACCTGTGCATTTTGGGATAATAAGGCTTTACAACAAGATTCCAAGCCGTCTAAGAAAGAAATCAACGAAAGAACTTAAAACTATCTTTAAAAAATTCTTAATTTAAAAAGCGTATTATAGTGTGGGTGAACTCATGGATGAAAAAATTGGGTTATCTGCTTGATACAGGTGTAGATTTTGTTG
This sequence comes from Tillus elongatus, assembly GCA_964006375.1. Lineage (NCBI taxonomy): Eukaryota > Metazoa > Arthropoda > Insecta > Coleoptera > Cleridae > Tillus > Tillus elongatus. Next base: position 104,483,131 of record OZ023264.1, read on the forward strand.
CTCGTTGTTTTGGCAATGGTAATTTGTGTCATCATTGAAACACTGATGCCCTTTCACAAAGCTGGATTAAATATTTAACGGACGGTTAATTAATCACGGAGTCAGACGATCAATCACAGACTATGATTCGGGTTTTACAATGACAACCAAATATTTTAAAGCTTTGATTAGTTGCATTATGTCTTGATTAACCAACCGGCCGTTAAATGTTTAATCGAGCTTTGTGAAACTGGTCATGAATGTTTTATTGTGTTATAATATTATGTGTGTAAATACACATTGACCAAATTACTGTTAGTATGTTTAAATGTGCATTATTTATTGTCCTATTTTATCCTTATACTGTTTAATATTTTGAGTTATCTGTTGTTCCTTTAAGGGTTGTTTGTTGCATTTTTCATTTCGTATTTTTTTTTAAGTTTAAATAGTTGTTGTTTTTATTCTGCCTATGTTTTTATTGGGTAGTTTCTATTGACGGGTTCCACGGCCACCAGGCTTATTAGATGTTCCTTTATATGAACAAATAAAGGGTACGTATCTATCTATCTAATATATTTATAGAGAAAATTAAAAAACCTGACGGAAAGAACCTCTAAGAAAATTCCTGTTTAAAGAATACTTTTGTCGAGACTTATTCAAAGCACATTCATCGCGTGCGTAGTTTGAAAATGGCCTTTAAAGTCGTAAACCGCTTATATTAAAAAATGATTTTAACGGTGTATTGTCGTAATTTGTAATATGCTATTTGAAGAAAGATAAAATTTGAAAATTCATTAACTGTTGCTGCACTTGCTTGGTGAAACCAATCCACACTGAATATAGACGTATAGACTACTTCGGCAGAACCAGTTACAGGGAAGAAAACGAACATTTTTGAAGCCAGAGAACTTTACGTTTATCATTAGGAAATTAAAAGCTCTTTATCTCAACCCCTGTAAAATCAAGTGACTATTTTAATCTAAAGATAGTTCATTTATAACTTAGTTAATTAAAGTCATGTCGTACCATTTGCAGAAATTGATATACTTTCGCCAAATCTGAAAAATTCATATTAGTGTAGTCAAGTGTAAACAAGGGTAGTGTATCTATAAATCACAATCAAAGAAAAACTATCGCTTACGTTTTGTATTGCCAACAAGCCGTTTAAAATATCGAAAGTTTACTTTGTTGATTACATCCTATAGCATTATAAGAATTATCCACATTACTACTCGACACGTATGTATTACATAATCTATACTCCTTCTTGTTCCTTAAGCAAAGCAATATTAACTTGGCATTTCCGGATAATTATAAACCTGATATCTTAAAGGAACTACCCAGTTTGGCATCAATATGTAACATACTTACATTGTAACATACATGCCTTTCCTATTATATAAGAGGTTCTATATTTTACGCACTAAATAGATTTTAATAAAATGTGTGTAATACATCAACCGATAATAAATAGCAAAGAAAAATAATAAGTAGAACAGCAATAATTAATTATATAGTCGACTAATAGGTACAGTCATAAAAAGTAAAGCGAGGTGTGTGTGTGTGTGTGTCAGTTCAGCAATTTTACTGGAGAAATACTAGACAATATTCTATACGCTTTTGAGTGGTGTTCTCGCTGGCTTAGCAATCAGAGTGTCGGTTCCTTTAATGAATTTTCTTTTAAAAAAAATCAGTAATGGGGAGATCTATATATATATATATATATATATATATATATATATATATATATATATATATATATATATATATATATATATATATATATATATATATATATATATATATATATATATATATATATATATATATATATATATATATATATATATATATATATATATCGTACCGATAACCAATAAAATAATGGGCCGACTTTGATAAAATTTGGTAGGTACCTTCCTATTGTAAGTCGCTTAGATAAGTTCGTTAGCCAAGAAAATCGGACCAGTTTTTCCTGGAAAATTTTGGGTTTTCTTTTGGAAAATTTGTGTATCTGCGAAAATAACAAAACTATGCTAACAAAATTGGTACCCAACTTTACTCTATTAAACTTACCCTACATGGCAAAATTCAGATCTCTAATTTGAAAGGAAAAAAAATTCCATTAAAAAAATTGGGTACCAGAGAAATGCACAAAACCAAAGTGTTTTGTGTGAGTAACGAAATTTATTGTATATTATAGACAAAAAGTAAGTTTTTTTGACGCAAAAAGGTGAAGAAATAACATAAAAATGACTTTGAAATTTTTTTAGTTTATCTTCCGAAAATGTCAAAGACGTGATTTGAAACGTCGAAATTTGCAATTTTTAGACCGAGAACCTAAAACAAATACGTGTTATGTAGAAGAAATTTCATAATAAATGTGTTTTACAAAGCCTTAAGTTACAGCTTCAACCATCATTGTCCTTCATTTTACAAAAATGTTTGCAGAAAATTCATTTCACAAAGTCCATTCTCTGATGATTTGGCAGTAGTTTCAGTTATAGAGTTTGTGGTTTAATAGTCTACAGTTCGTTATTGAGAAGACCGCAACTTTAGAATTTTTAAAATATTTCTTCAAACTAGTGCGGTGTCAATTTCAGTTTTTAGAGGTTTACGTATATACAGGGTGATGCATTTTTACTGTAAAGCTCAATATAGCCGTTATTATACAAGGTACGGGAAAATATTATAAAAGTTATTTATAGTGTTTTTTGAGCTGAATCTTATAAATTTATGTTGACAATCACAGGATGGCCCATAGGTCGCTGTGAAAGAGGTTTTTTATAACGGAACACCTCTTTTATTGTAGCTTTATTGCATTTCCTATCTAATTTTAATGCATGCTTGTAAGGAGAAACATTGATATCGCCCATCTTTTTCGAGTTTTTTCAATTGTTTTTCAACTTTTTACATTTTGGAACGTATCAAAAATTGTGATACGGCGTTTTCACCAATAGAAATCGGAGTCCCATGAAAATCATGTATTTAGGGAGGTTTTGAAATATATTATTCGTCAAAAAAATCGAGATGTATTATACAGGACGCTCTCAAGTTACGTAGCCAGTCTTTGTAAAAAAAATGGCGAATTTTCATGAGACAGGTTGTTTACAAATATTTATGTAAACATTTTTTAAATTTCTGTCAAAAAGCTTTCTGTGAATAATTGTATCTTGGCTAGTGTAGTTTTTGTATAAATTACGTGGATCGGTTCGTTGGCCAGGAAAGTAGGACTACTTTTTTTTTTGGAAAATTTGAAATTTATTTTCAGAAAATTTTTATACTTCTTCAAACAAAAAGTTAGTTTGACAAAATACGGTATATTGTTTATATTACAAAGGTTACACTATCTACAAAATTTCATGTCTTTCTTAAAAAAAACATATTTAACATTAAAACCAGTTCTATGAAAATTCTCTACCATAACGCACTTGCTACGTCCAAACTTTAGTGAGTTTTACTAAAATATTTCCAGGAAATTAATTTCAAATAGACCTTTTCTCTGATTCTTTGGCAGTTGTTTTAGTCAGAGTTTCTGGTTTAATAGTCTATAATTTTTAGCAAATTATCGTAGAAAAAAGCTCGATATATCCGTTAATATACAAGATACAAGAAAAAATTGTATTGTATTGTATGCTACTTATAGGTTGTCTTCAGCTGCATCTTATAAAATTAATTTTATAATCAAAGCGTGGTCCGTAAGTCGTTGGTGATACATGTTTTCTATTTTTAAATCGAACACCTTTTATGCATTTTTGCATTTTTCATCGAAATATAATACATGTTCGTGAGAAAAGAAATTCGGGACGCGGCAAGTGCGTTTTGGTTTTCATTAAATGCTTTGAATTTCAATAACCCAATTTGCTATTAACTGAACGCTCGTTGGCTAGGAAACATTTTAAGTTTATTTTCGGAAACTTATTTTTATGAAATATGGTACAGTTTCTACTTTAATATAGGTTATACTAGCAACCAAATTTGATAACTGATTTCATTAAAAAAAGACATATTTGCCATTAAAAACATTTTTATGAAAATGCACTACCCTAACGCACTTGCTGCGTCCACACTTTTTTTTTAATGTAAAGATTATGGTGCCCCAACATATTAAGTGATTGGCACCTACTGTTCACAAATATTACGTAACAAATATACAAATAAGCAACAAGGTATATCTCTAACTTAAATATGAGAAAACGCTTAGCTGTTAAAAGAAAACAGTAAAGATTGATGTACAGAAATTGTATTATTCTAAATAAAGGTACTAAATTTAAAAACCTATTTACAGTTTCTATTGTTGTAGTTCCTAGTTAAAGGACATTGGGGGTGGTTATTCTGATGATAGATCTTCTGGCAGGTTCGTATTTGGGCACTCAAGCGAAACGTGCAAAACAGACAGAGCTACATTACACTGATCACATTTGGGGGCATCTGTTTTCTCTGGGAGATGTCTGTGAGTCATAGGAGTGTGACCTGGTCTTAGCCTTCTGATAACTACATCCTGTTTTCGGTTTGTAGCAATAGGTAATTTGGTCTTTGCTATAAATGGATGAAAGTGGTGGAGTTTTGTGTTTAATGTCAGTCAATCTTCGTGCCACTTCGTAGAATTTTGACGTTTATAGTCAGCCAAAAGATCGTAACTTGTTGTAAGCTCAACTTGTGTTGCAGTCTCTAGAGCAAGGTTTGCACGAAAATCTGCTTTATTATTGCATTTAATCCCAATATGTGATGGCACCCATAAAAATAAAATATTAGTGTCATTAGATAACAGCCCTAACATTAACTATTTTATTTTTTGTACCAAAGTGTTAGTTGACTTCAATGCATTTAATGCTTGTAGTGATGATAGTGAGTTTATGCAGATGACATAGTTCAACGAAGGTTGAGTTTTATAACTTGGTGTGATTGAAGGAAAGCAAAATTCTCCAGTGTATACACTGGTAATTTCTGGTAGATTAAACCTATGATACTCTGATCCATCTATAACAGCCCACCCCACTTCGAAATCACTTTTTGAAGCCTCAGTGTATAACATTTCTGATGTTTGGTAGCTCGATATCTTATTATAAAATTCACCCCGAAACCCTTCTTTCGAGCAATTGTGTCCATCCAGATCCTGCAGAGCAATGTTTAACCTGTGCCGTAATGTCGAACCACCGTGGGGGATTATTTGTTGCGATACTTGAAAGGGGAAATCTACTAAAAGGATTGGACATTCTAAAAAATCTTAAATATCATGCAGCAGTAAAATGCATTTTATATAAACTGACTAACAGAAGGCAATTTATTCAAGGTCTGGTGTACTGGATGTTTGAGATTTGACATTATTCTCACTGTTTTCTGCAGAAATATCTGATCTCTTCTTAGGTGCTGTAGTAGATCGTAGGCCTCAACAAGTAGTAATGTAGTTGGGGTAGTTCTAAAGGCACATGGTGCTAATCTAACCGCAGTATTTTGAATTGTCTTCAAAGTCTTCAAAAGATTTTTACTTGCAGTTACATAAACAGAGCTAGCACAGTTTATATTGGATATTATGAGACTTTTGTATATAGTCGCCAGCTGTCCTTCACCTGCGCCCCAAACTTGGTCGGATATTACCTTGAGAATATTGATCCTAGCTACGCAATATTTCTTGAGGGTTTGAATATGGCACCGCCAAGATAGTTTGCTGTCGAATGTTAAGCCTAAAAAGTGCTTTTTGTCCACCAAGCTCAAGCGTAACATTGTGTGAAAAACATGGTTTCCTTGTGAAAAGCATCGCACAAGTTTTTTTAACGGATAGTGCAAGTCCAACACTTAAGCACCAAGTTTCTATCCTACCAATACTTTCTTGGATAATTTTTGTAGTTAGTGGTTCATTTTCACCCATAAAGAAGATAACAGTATCTTCAGCATATCAATATATTTGTCCTGGCGGCTTTACCATTTTAGTAACATCATCTATTGTAATTAGGAAGAGTATGTGGCTTAGAACTGAGTCTTCGGGTATATCATTTTCCAGACTGAAGGTTTTTGATATTGTGTCGTCCAATTTAATACTGCATGATTGATTTTGCAAAAAGTTAGAAATAAACTCTATTATGTTACCGTGAATATTCCAACTTTCAAGTTTCTGTAAGATTTTAACATTTAATATTTTGTCGAAAGCATGCTATAAATCAAAAAGTACTGCTATCGTATTTTGTTTGCAGACAAAGTCTTAAAGAATTCCTGTTTTTAGTGATAATAGGCAATCTATGGTACTGCGATTAGCTCTAAACCCACTTTGAGCTTTGTCTAATAGATAATTTTTTGCAATATGCCACAATGATCGGTTATTGATTATCTTTTCTATTAGTTTACATAGACAACAAGTTAAAGAGAGAGGGCGCTAGGCTAGTTTGTTCAAGTTTGGGCTTTCCCGCTTTGTACCGGACCGGTATTGTTGACTTCCTCCAGATTTTAGAAAATATTTGGTTAATCCATATAGAGTTAAGCAGTTCTAGGAGTCTGTCTATGGCGTTTAGAGGTAAATGTTTCAAAAAACGAGTTGGAATATTATTAGGACCTGATATAGTATCTTTGAGGTTCTTGAGCTTTTCTGTTAGTTCTGTTTTACTAAATTTTTATTTGAAATTAGCAGCCGGGTTCTTATTTGTAGTATTATATAAATTTTCTGCTGGTTTCTTAATAGCCGAAGGATTTTTTCAAGAATCTTCATGATTTGAATATTGTTGGAAAGTATATCCTAGGATATTTACTAGTTCTAATGGTTTGATCGATCTAATTTTGCCCCAGACTTGTGATCGTGGAGTATCTTTGATTATAGTTGATACATACTATTGCCATGACTGTTTTTTGACTGACTTAACTGTGCAGTGTGCTATAGCTCTTAAGCGCTTGAACTCGATTAGAAGGTCCAGAGTTTGATATTTTTGGTATTTATTCAGAGCCCGTTTACTATGCTTGTTTGCTTTCTTACAGTAGTCGTTTCACCATGGCACTATGTATTTTTTATTTATGTTGGTTATTTGTATTTCGATGTTTATCTTTGCTGATTGTAGAATTGTGTGATTATACCTGTGTCGGTTTTCTTTATAGATTTTTCCCGATTCACTCACTTTTTACCATCGTGTTCGCTTTTTTAATAATTATTATTGATAATAAAAAATGATATGCAAAAGAAGGCTTTAATTTTAGGTTTTATTATTCTCAAAACATTCAACTGATAAAATCTTACATTATAACAACCATTATTATTTTATAAACATACCAGAGATAAACACTTGTGTATTAAAAAAGGCGTTAAAACTGTATGAAGAAGCTCCTGAAATTATAACGATGAGCCAATACTGAAGTATTATCTTAGATTATTTAGTGGGTTGTGCAATCAGATTATGTTGAGTTATTTGGTCTGCCAAGTTTTTCTTCTATTTATATTGCTGAAGCTGTTGCCATACAACAAGCTTCAGTATTAGGCTGTAACCAAGATACGAGTAGTTTTCTAGTTTTGACAGATTCCCTTGAGTCTTTAATTTACAGCAAATTTTCAAAATGTTGTATTGGTCCAAGGTCATATAAGATTTGGTAGGTCGTAAACGTGACTTTTATAGTAATTCCGATTTTTCTATAAATAAAACATGTATCTCTGATATAAAGTCGCAAGCTCTTTTAAACAAGGTCAAAGGTAGCTGCAACAAGCACCTTACTAATCCAAAAAAACTCAAAGACGCAGCAAGTGCGTTATGGTAGTGAATTTTCATAGAAATGATCTGGCACCAAATATTTTATTATAACTTTTTTTTTCTTGTAACATAGAAATCTGAATTTTTGTGTATAGTTTACCTTTTATATCGTAAGCCTACCCACCAAATTTGGTTATCATAGCTTTTTTATTTTTTGAGATAAATTTTTTTTTCCAATGAAAACTCAATTTTCCCGGAAAACCTCGTCCGATTTTCCTGACTAACGAACTTATCTAAGCCACTTACAAAAAGAAGGTACGTGCCAAATTTTATCAAAATCGGCCCATTATTTTTTGAGTTATCGGTGTGATACATATATATATTTTTATATATATATATATATATATATATATATATATATATATATATATATATATATATATATATATATATATATATATATATATATATATATATATATATATATATATATATATATATATATATAAACATATAAAAATTGAAACTGACACCGGATATGGGTTCTAGGGGTCCTAGTTCGCGCTCATTTGCAAAAAATTTTTCAAAATTCAAAAGTCGGGATCTCTCTATTAGTGAATTTTTTCTACGAAAATTCACTAAAAGAGCTGCTCTACAAAGAGGTATCATTTCCCATTCGCTTGTCTACAACTCTCAACAGACTCATCATAGGTCTGGCTATTTTAAAAATATTATTTAGTAATTTGATTGGATAAAATGTTTCCTTCCTACTCGATGTAGCATCGGTTGTGTATAAAGCCGTTTGTAACAACAATATTATGGCAGCTTTTCTGTCTTTTGTACAAAACTGTATAGACTTATATACCTTTTAGGTATGAGGAACGATACATTTTTGAAGATTGAACTCTCTCAGTAAATATTGTACTAGTGGTATAGCACCATATAGAAACTAAATTGACTCAGCAGGTTAAGGTTAAAATACATATAGTTGGTGATAAAAATAAGATCCTTTTTGCCTTTCTTTCTGTTAACCTGTTTTGACCGCAGCCTTCCAGGTATATGAAATAGGTCTCCGTTATAGGCTCCATTGGTGTAAAAAGTATCTCAGTGTTGCTCCTAACTACCTCTTAACCTGTAGTTAATTATTCCGCAGATGTATATATATATATATATATATATATATATATATATATATATATATATATATATATATATATATATATATATATACATATATATATATATATATATATATATATATATATATATATATATATATATATATATATATATATATATATCGAGACACTTCGACTTTGTTTTCAAGGGGGACACATGATGACGTAAGTTTTGGTCTCTTGGAGTCTACCCATTTAGGCAGGGGCGTAAAGTAGCCTTAAATTTTAAATGACACCCTATGTTGAGTGACACCTCATTTTAAAGCTTTCTGAATTCTGCTCACGACAACATACTACTTTTTAAATTTTGTTTTAGATATGGCAATAAAATCATCAGTTAAAGAATTAAAAATATTTTGCTAGTTACAGAGTAGCCCATACATTGGTGATGCCTACAATTTTTTTCGAACACCCTTATATTATTGCATTTTTATCGAATTATGATGCATGTTTGTAAGAAAAAATCGAGACGCAGTAATTCCGTGTTGGTAGCGAAATTTCATTTATGCTTGAAATTTCAATAACTCAAGTTACTCAATTTGCTATTAACCTAACGTTTGTTGGGTATAAAACAAATTTTCTCGGAAACACTTTAAGTTTATTTTCGAAAAAATTTTGTACATTTTCAAACAATAAGTTATTTTGATAAAATATGGTACATGTTTCTACTATATAGATTATATCAGTAACCAAATTGGCTTGCTTGCATTAGAGACATATTTGCTATTAAAAACATTTCTATGAAAATTCACTTCCATAACGCACTTGTTGCGTCCAGACTTTTTTATATATTTAGATAAAGGAAATGAGGCAAATAAATCAGCTTGTCAACAAGTTTCCTCAGAAACACTTTAAGTTTATTTTGAAATTTTTTTTTTACATTTTCAAACAATAAGTTATTTTGATAAAATATGGTACATTGTTTCTACTATATAGGTTATATCAGTAACCAAATTGATGCCTGCTTGCATTATAGACATATTTGCTATTAAAAACATTTCTATGAAAATTCATTTCCATAACGCACTTGTTGCGTCCAGAATTTTTTTATATATTCAAATAAAGGAAGCGAGGCAAAGAAATCAGCTTGTTAGATATCAAACCTACGAAGGATTATGTCATCGTGAGCAGCAAGGCCAATTGCCTTTTTAGTTATATTCTGAAGATTAGCAGTGACCAAATGAGCTTGTTTTCAAAATTACAATTCTTTCAATTAAAACAAATGATAATTAAAAATTATTTCAGTACGCACTGAAAAAAAATCTAGACGCAGCGAATGTTTACAAAAATATTTTTAATCACAGAAATTAAATAGGTATCGGAAATACACATTTGTTTGAGAAAAAAGATATTTTACAAAATACCGGTTTAATTGCGTTTGCCAACGAACCCATCCAAGCGATTAATGAAGGGAAAAGCGTTAATTGGACTGGTGCCTTTCATATTGTAAATAGCTTAGATAAATTCATTAGCTAGCCCGAAAGAACCAGTTTCTGCGGGATTTACATTTTTTTCACAAAACTTTTACATCTTCCAAAATAACAGAGTGATTTTAGTAAAATTCTAAACATAGATTGCCTTCATAGAAACTAGTACGTACCAGATTTTAAGAGTCTAGCTTTCAAGAAAATTGAATTGAAGCCACCTGTTTATTTTCTTCATTAGGAGAGCAAAAGAAAATAAACACCTAAAAATATCGGTATAATAAAAAAAATTATCTAACTTCACTGACCAAAAGAATGTTTTCTACAAAAATTTGCTCAAAAAATTCGAAAAAACAGTTTTTTTCACGCAAAGTCCCCAAAAACTTTTATGAAACTATGCTTAAGAAATTTAGTCTAAGACAGAGATTCTCAAACTTTGAGGCGCACCCCTCTAGGGGAGCGTTATAAAACTAAATGGGCATATTGAAAAAAAATTGACAAACATTTTTTTTTTAACTTTTAAAATTTACTGAAAGAAAAGCAATAGAATACACTTATATGGGATTGTACCAGTACGGCACAATCTGTTTAATAATTAACATATCAAGATTAAATTGAAAACAGGATTAATAATTATAAACTGCCTCCGTTGGGTCTGTCTTGCACAGCAAAGTTTTTCGAAAGAAGGTTTAATAATAAAAATTGAAACGCTAAGCTCTTTTTCTATATTTATCTGAGATCTATAATTTGTTTTCAGAGCAGCCACCGCAGAAAATCAGGTTTATGGTGTTGAAAATGATAATAGTATACGAAATGCTATTGTTTTCAGTGCAGCAAACTGATCATCCTACCCAGCCCAAAATTCAAAGAGTGATTTATTACTACATGGTGTTTTGATTTCGCGACTTGCCGTGAAGTTTATAAAGATGTCTTCTTCGGCAGTTACGAGACCTTCGGGAGTATTTTGAAATGGGTTTGCTAACCCACTCGTAACCTGCTATCAAATTAAAGTCAGCAAGAAAATACTTTTTAAAATTCTTTGCCAGCATGCCTAAATGATTTACAATGTTACAAAAACATCTTTCACGTGTTGTTCTTCAGCCTTGTAAGTTTTAACACATTTATCCACATTTTTAGGTTTTTTGCTTAACATTTCTGCTCCATAATTCCAGTTTTTTACAAAACGCATTAACTTTATCCCTTGTATCCAACACATATGAGTTTGCTTCCTGCAGCTAAAAGGTATTCATAGTTTTCTTTTTAATATGCTGTTAAATACTTGATTTGCTGTCAACCTTATTAGGATATGTTTCACTTTAATGCAAATAAAGAACGTTTTTTGCTAACCTAGCCTCAAGCATTTTTTAATTGTGACGTCTTGTTCACCATATGCCCTGTAGACTCACGCAAATGCTTTTCGGGCAAGTGAACTCGGGCAAAAGGAATCATGACTTCTTTTGCCCGATGCATTGGCTACTATCAGAGATGAATATGTGAATTGTTACTCATATAGCTCATAACTAAATAAAACGAACGTACTTATCTATTTACTACACATTACATATGACGTCAAATAATTTTTGTTTTTTTACAGCATGGTGTTCAAATATAAGAGAACGACTGAACGAGGGAGCAGCATATGGTCAAAAAAAACTATGGAAGTTGCCTTGCAAGCAGTGCGAAATGGTGGAAGCTTTAGAAAATATTCGTTGGCATATAATGTTCCATTTGCTACTCTGATAAAATATATTAAGTCTGGGAAAGCTGTGTAAGCATTAGGAAGATTCAAAACTATCTATACGACAGAAGAGGAGAGAGGGTTTATGACTCACATCAAAGATTTATATAGTAGGTTATATGGATTGACCTGTGCAGGTCTATGCCAGTTAGAATATCAATATGCCGAAAAAAAGTGAACCGTTCATCCCTTCCGAAATGGTCCAGCTGGGTGTCAATGGTACTACAATTGTACGCAGCGCCATCCTTAATTGCCTTACGCTCGCCGGAACCGACCAGTATAGCACGTACTAGTAGTTTTAATAGGATTCAAGTCCGGTGGTTTTTAAAACATTTAAAGTACGTAATGGAGAAACAAAATATAAACCTCGAGAGTATGTATAATGTGGTTGAAACGGGAACACAAACTTCGGCACAAAGACCTCCTAAAGTAATTTCTGTAGCAGGGAAAAAACAAGTTGTAAGCATATCTTCTATAGAGAGGGGCAGATTGGTCACTGTACAACTTTGTTGCTCTACTGCTGGCAGTTTCACCTCGCCTACTTTAGTATTGCAAGAGGGAAGAGAAATCGTAGATATATAGAAGAAACTCCTTTAGTTACTGACTCTGAATAAATCACTTCTGAGGCTTTTCCGCAATGGATGTAATCTTTCGTAGATAAGGTAAGACAGAATGAGCACCAGAAATTTATTTTAATCTTAGACAATCATGCCTCTCATAGATCCATCGAGGTATTCGAGTATACATCCTAAAACCATGTCGTAATTGTCAGCACCACCACACGACTCACAGTTTACAACCTCTGGATGTGTCCATTAACGGACCATTCGGCATATATTTCCAGGGTGAGATATATAAGTAACCTAGGCCAACATGTGACATTCTTTTAGAGTGGTAAAATATTTAAGAAGGCACATTTGGGGCTACCTCTCCAATCAATGCTATTAAGAAGGTATAAAAAAACTATAATTACAAGGTGTGATATTCACGTTTTTACAGATGTCGATTTCCTTCCCGCAGACGTGACCAACATAGACACCACTGAAGGCAGTAACTTACTTATGGAAAGTGCTGACAATCGAGGAAAGCTTATTCCGGACACATGAGTGGTAGTTTCGGGGGGAGAAGAACATACTGTAATCGAGTTCAATTCAACTGATAACCTACAGAGAGAAAATGAAACCATTCCCCATAAACGATATAGCCATGGAGAGATCTCACAAGCTGTCCCCTCTCGGGTCGATCATTTTACTCACAGAGACGTTCTCCCTTTGCAAATGAATGATAAAATAAATATCATTGACATTAAAATACTCCAAAAATGTGACATAAGAAATCAGACTAAAACCAAAAGAAAGGCACAAATTATGTTAAAAACCAAGAATTAAAATGTGAGCAAAAAGATCAGTAAGAACAGTGATCCCTTTAATTCAAAATGCTTGTCCCCCTTCACCTGAAAAGTATTCTATGGGTGAGGGAGTAACCCCATGTCTTCTGTGTGAAAATACCTTCAGAAACTCGAGTCCAGGTAAAGTCTGGATACAATGTAACAAGTGCGGGAACTGGGCCGCTATATTGTGTACAGACTCCAAAGTGGCCTTTATATATGTGACTTTTACAGAAATAATGTCCCCTCGAAGAGACAATAATTCACATGGATTTACTCGTAATCACTACGTTTGTCATTACTTGATATTTTTCGCGAGAATGCAGTCATTGTTTATATGGTTTAGTTCATAGGTATTATTTATATGAAATACATACTTCTTTCAACTAAAAAATCTCAAAAATGAGATAGAGGTTGTTTTTTATTCTCTTGTGATATTTATAATTCATCTCCTCTTATGGCATTTTGATTCCTTTTGCCCTGGGGTATAGGGCAAGAGGGATCAATCGATTATATCATCAAAATATTTGACACTTGTTAAAAAATTGTCTCTCTGGTGAACCACCTATATAATTTCTTAAAATAATGTATACATTCTACACTAGAACTCAAAAAAGTTAAACAATCTTTTAAATTTCAGGAATAATTCAGGTTTTGTTAAAGTGATTTCGGCTGCCCGACTTTCCCAGAAATCGCGTTTGCTACTAATTCTGTAAGGGCGTAAATATTTGTAAATGCTAAAGAGCAAAGGAATATATTTTAGAGTCTTTATCCAAGAACCAGTCAAACATAAATGTGTTTGTAAAATAGGTAATTAAATATACTTTAGCGTGAAAGTATCTAGATAAAATAAATATGCGTGTATAAATTTATTTATTTTCTTTATTTTGATTTCAAGTTTAATTTCATTTTTAGCAAATCCTAATTTTTTCATATTTCTGGTTTATAGGCATTTTAATTAACACATTTATATACCTAGTTATTCTAAAATAATTTACAGCAGCTATATCCTTTGAATATTAATTATAACCTTGCGTCAATTACACTTTGCTTAAGAATATTGTTAATGTAATTTTTAAACTTTTATTTATGACATCGGATTCTTTTTATTTAAAAATAGAGGTTTCAAAACTATACTTTTTTAAATTGATGTGAATATTAATAATACCCATACTGCTATTTTAGCTCTATTAAGTATTACAAATAAAGCATTCCAGCAGTCTACCTGTGGCAATCTTACACCCAACTGAATTCATATACGAAAGAAGCAAAATGGCCTAAATAATATTAGCATGAAAGCGTTTACAGAAGGCTGTGTTTAGACATTAGGCTTAAAAATTCACTTAGTTTTTTCTGCTTTAGAACAAACATTTCAATCGTTTACCACGCTATCACTATCAGCTGATGACTACAGCAATTGATTAGCCAAACCTTAAATTACAGCAAAAGGTAATGTCTTATTAAAATTGGAAATGGAAATATTAAATACATTTTTGAAATGACTCAAATAACCATTTAAAATGCTAAATTATGTAGTTCCCAACTCCAACTGTTAAAGCGATAGTGTACACATGACTGCAAATTTAATGTGGTTGTTGTGCTTATTACTGTCTTCTGTATTTGACAGTAGGTATGTACTAAAACAGGAGTCAGTCGTAATCGCAGCTATAAAATTATCATTTTGGTAAAATACTTTTTGACTTCAAATTTGATCACATAATAACCGTAAAAACATTAATGGAGAGTAGCAGCCCTTTTAAATGATTAAACTTTGCCATTGTTTGGTTCAAAGCGTTCTAAAACAGATCTCTGGGCAAAAAGTTTTTATTACAACTTCTGTAAAAAACTTTCAACAAAGTCATGTTGGTCTGAATAGAAAATCATTTTGTTTCAGTAACTTTATTATTACAATACAATAGGTACTTTTAGTGTCGGCACCAAATTAGAGTAACCATAGTCAACTAATGTTAATTAAAGTTTCTACTTATCATTATTCTTATCTACTCCTTCATTACTTCTACATTATGCCACAGTGGCTGTGTGTGTGTGCGCGTGTGAGTTTGAATATAACCCAAGTTAGAATAGGTATAGATATATTTCAAATGTTGCTAAATGGGTACTGTCATTTCTTCAATTTTGTAATTTTTAGTTATTTAACATTTTCTACACAAACCCTTCCATGGCCACTTATAAAACTAAGTTCCAGTCCAGGACAAAACATTTCAAAAACGAATATGGAATAGAGGAGGATAATTAGTGAATTTTCGTAGAAAAAATTCACTAATGGGGAGATCCGAACTTTTAAATATTGAAATTTTTTTTGCAAATGAGCGCGAACTAGGACCTCTAGAACCCATATCCGAGGTCAGTTTCAATTTTTATATGTTATATATATATATATATATATATATATATATATATATATATATATATATATATATATATATATATATATATATATATATATCCTGGGGAGAATGTTGCGGATGAAACAGGTCGTCAAGGAAGTCAATGTTAATTAAATATATTTTATTATGTAAAGAAAGTAGGAAATAAAAGTTGTGAAAACCAGCAGGGCTTTAAAAAAAGGAATACTAAAATATATCAACTTAACAATTAACGATTTCCAACTGTGGGGAAATTACATTATATATATATATATATATATATATATATATATATATATATATATATATATATATATATATATATATATATATATATATATATATATATATATATATATATATATATATATATATATATATATATATATGTTGCAAAATTCAGCATAAATATACTAAACTTATTTTATTATAGACATACTGTACAATTTTGACCAATAAAATAATCATAAGAATAATATACAACACACTACTTGGTTCCGCACCGAGATGACAACGCTGTCGTACATCTCACAATGTTCTAATAATATACTTATATAACAATTGAAACTGACCCACGGTGTGAGTTTTACGGGGCCTAGTTCGTGATCATTTGAAGAATTTTTTTTCAAGATTTCAAAGTCGGGATCCGCTCATTGGCGAATTTTTTCTACAAAAATGTACAAAAGGGTATATCAACGGCCAATGCTTGCAATGTATTGCATAACGTATGTGCGTGTAGCCTGAGTACGAGATATATCGTAGCGGCAATAGATGGTGAGACAATAACATGGAATAACAAGCAATTGTCAGCTGACTGCCCAGTTCAAGTAAACTAGGCAGATAAAAATATTTTATGTTGTTTATAACTCACATCTGGGGGCTGTCTTTCACTTTGACTGCTCTACGCCATCGGTGTGCTTTTAATTAGGGAAACTGATGTCAGGGCAGGTTAGGAAGATCAGTTGGCAGGATTGTATGTAAACAGTACCTAAGACAGGTCTTTCATTTCGTTAAAGGGCAAACTTTGTTCGACCGCATTGAGAAGTCGTGGCAGTCCTTTTTACAACATAAAAGACCTCCCTGGGGTGCTCTTTCACACAATCCTGCCAACTGACATCAATTTGCCTAATTAAAAGCACTCCGATGAAATAATAATGTATTATTAAATCACTGGAGAATTCAAAATGAAAGGCAGTCCTTAGACAAGAATTTGTTTATACATTGAAATGTCAGATGGTAGCACTGTCCTTCCTTGCCTAGGCGACACAAGTGAGCACATTTTAAACGGTTGTTGGTTAACCTGTTTAATTGTATATCCGTGTACTGGGCTCATATTATTTTTATATTTTATAAAACAATCAAGGTATGTAATATTATTTAAGTAAATACTGAAGCGATTGTGTGCCTTGTTAAGGACAGCGGAACGATCAGTTGGACGTTGTAACTTTGGCAAAATTATTTTTTTATTAAATAACCAGAGATAAGCTGCAAGAAACACAATTATCGCTATCATTTTATAGACTATTCACATCAGCAGTAAAATAAAAAATTAAGTTTAGAATAGGCTCTTTTTACTCCAGACAATACAAAGCTAACCCCAATGAAACTCTTACTTTCAGATAATTTACTTCAAAATTGACCTCAATGCTCACACCAATATGTAATTAGTATTAGTTAACTATCATCATTTTTATATTTTACTGGAGGCAGAGAGATTTGGTTTTTTGCTGCTAAGAAAGACTATCACGAGAAGATAACAAACTCTCAGTGGCAGTAAAATCGTCCAATTAACAAAAGGAGGCTTAAAGAAAGCAAATAGTATCGTATTGCTTATTATCTTATTATATATCTATACATGTGTTTTTTTTATCTGGCATTTTAAGAGCTATTATAAATATATTAGATCTGGTTAAATTAAAAGAGACAGAATCGAACTTTTAGCTGCCAAATTGATTGATACAGGCTTCTTGCATCTTCTTGCATCTTGTTTTTTCAGAAAACCAACGTAAATGTCTTATTATAAATAAGGCGGTTGTATTTTATTAGAACTATAATAAAAGAGCAAAGCCTTAAAAAACAAGTAAAACGTATTGCGTAAAAATATATGGTAAAATCAAACATCCTAGGCAAAAACAAAAAATGTCTGAAATGTCTGGAAAATAACGGACAGAATATAGAACACCTTCAATTTATTAATCATCTGAATATGTCATGATGATTTCAGTGTTCAAGTTTTTTGTGCTATTACACCTCATTAGTGTTAGCTAGCTTCCATAAGTACATAATTATTTCATCCAATCTTGGTTTGAATAACTTTGAACCCCCATTTGTCTTTCTGTTTATCGAATCATACATAGAACGATTACCCAAAAAGACGACGTATTTTAAACGAAGTTATGACAGTTCTCATTTCCATGGCAATGGCGATTCATATACGAGCGCAGATTTAAATCTAGTAATGAATTTTCTGCAATATTATCAAAAAATCAAAATTACTTGAAAACTATAAAATATAGGTATTAAGAATATGGATGCAGATTGATTCAGAATGTATTGTTTCTTTATTTGATGAAGAAAACATTGATGCATTTCATTTGAAAAAAGTCTGGACGCAGCAAGTGCGTTATGGTGGCGAATTTTCGTTAAAATATTTTTAATTGCAAATATATCTTGTTTTTAAAAGAGAGACATTTGGTGGCAGTATAACCTATATAGTAGTAATAATGTGCCATATTTCATTAAAATAGTATTGTTTCAAAAAGTACATACATTTTCTGAAAATAAACTTGAAAAGTTCCAGAAAAGCTGGTCCGATTTTCCTGGCCAACGTACCTCTCCAAGCTATTTACACACCTGCTGAAATATAATTATGCACAAACAGCTTTAAGACCAAAATTAAATAAA
The DNA here is from genome assembly GCA_964006375.1 of Tillus elongatus. Lineage (NCBI taxonomy): Eukaryota > Metazoa > Arthropoda > Insecta > Coleoptera > Cleridae > Tillus > Tillus elongatus. The sequence continues at coordinate 104,501,792 of OZ023264.1, forward strand.
AAGTTTTTATGAAAATTTGCAAAAATTTATTTTACAAAAATTCACCTTTTTTTTTACAGAAATGGCCTTCAGTAATGTTACACTAAAATATATTTTCCACAAAAATTTGACAACATTTTTTTACAATAACTTACTAAACATTTATTATTAATTACCAACATCTAACAAAAATCTTACAAAAAATCATTTCTACGGAAACACCAAAAACATTTCTGCAAAAACTTTTAAAATTCAGCCACTGTTTGAGACTGCCTGTATCTGAGAGCTCGATTTTTTCGACGAGTAATACAAACAAAAAGCTCTCTGAATGCGTCATTTCCATGGCGCTCCGCTATCTATTGGTAAAAACGCCGTATCACAATTTGTGATATGTGCCAGAAACGTGAAAAGTTGCAAAACAATTGAAATAACTCAAAAACGATAAATGATAGCCATTTTTATCCTTACTAACATGCATTATAATTTGATGAAAAATTCAAAAATGCAATAACATAAGGGGTGTTCTATTAAAAAAAGAATGTGTGTATCACCAACGACTTAGGGGCCACCTTGTGATTGTCAAAATAGATTTAAAAGATGAGGGAGCACGAGATACCCTATAATTAACGTGTTTAATTTTTTCCCATATCTTGTATAATAACTGATATATTGAGCTTTACTGTATATGTCTAAACAGACTAAAACTGAAACTGACCCCTATATGAGTTTTGGGCGTTCTAGTTCACGTTCATTTGAAGAAATCATTTTAAAATTCATAAGTCGCGGTCTTCTCAATAACGAATTTTTTCTACGAAAATTTGCTACAATATACAGTATTAAAGCATAAACTCTAGAGCTGAAACTACTGCCAAAGCATCAGAAAGGGGGTATATTTGAAATGGATTTTCCAAAAATAATTTAGAAAAATGATGGTTGAAGCTGAAACTTAAGGCTTTGTAAAACACACATATTACGAGATATCTTCTACATAGTCCTTATTTGTTTTAAACTCGTTGTCTGAAAATTGCAAATTTGGACGTTTCAAATCGCGACTTTGACGTTTTAAGAAGAAAAATTATAGAAATTTTCAAATCTGTTTTCTGCCACTTCTTGAGATTTTTGCGTCAAGAAAACCTAATCGTTGTATGTAATATTCAATTGGTTTTGTTAATCGCACAAAATATTTTGTTCTTGTGCTTTCCTCTGATCACCAGTGGCACCCAAAGGTTAGATTAATTTTTGTGCAGTTTTGATTACACCAAAATACAGATCCAACCGTGCTCTTCAAACTGATCAAGCTGTATTCGAAAATATTGAAAAACGACGATTATTGATTTTTAAAAAGGAATATGCAAACACGAACATTTTCAAATAAGTCTAAATATTTTGAAAACGGCTAAACTTAGGTATAGGGAAAGCTTATAAGATTTCCTTCAAAAGATCCTATGAATCTGAAAACGTAATAAAAATATACGTTTTTATTCAAAATAATGAAGTTGATACTCACTTCCGGTTATACCGGAATTGCCGTCATATGGAAGATATTTTCGTTAAAGAGGTATTAATCGATAACCCCTATATACAAATTTTCAAACCAGTGACATTTTCAGAATCTAAAAAAATTCTAATCTGCACTTTAGAGGAAACACCCTGTAATAGGTGTCCAATACCTAAATTACACACCAAAAATACAGTTTTTAATATAACAACTTATATCTTTGGTCACTGATTTACAGCAAAGTTTTTGAATACAAAGCTATATTATATTCGTCTGAATTAAAAATAAATGTCAACTAGGGTCGAGTATACGCAAAAGTAGGATGATTGAGTCATTGAACATTACCCTTTTTTTCTTTCACCATGTAACGTATTTACGTGACATTTTGTATGGTAGCCAATAACTTTAAAATGTAGATTATCATATCACCTATCAAATTTATTTAAGGTTTTTTAGTTTCCAATAAAAGCCTAATATTTAAAACGCCTTCTTAACTGGGCACCTGCATATACAGGTTATTTTAGGTTTCCCAACAAGAAATTCCTGACTAGGGTAGATTTGGTGGCCTATCGCTCTTTAAATGCTAAAGTATAAAATTTTTGCACAAACTAATAATCGTAACAGTTAAGAACAATTTAAAAGCATTGATTTATCTTAGTTGTAGGGGCGTTAAGCATAATTAAGACGCAATTTCACAAAAAATACAAAATGCGTTAGTTGTCTCATAGCCAGCAGCTCTATTATTGATACTTTATAAAAAATAAATAATATTAAAGAAATAAGTTACTCTTTGCTATTTATAAGTTCCGATCAGAACAATATTATTTCGGTTTTTGCTGTAAATATTGTGCAATATCCACTTTTGTGGTGATGAGACAGTCAAACTGTTTGACGCTTAACAGGTATTTGACCTAAATATTTAACATTTTATATTTCTGGGAGCGGTTTTGAAAACAAACACTGATTTAGTTTTTATCTTATTTAGGACTTCAAATTAACTGAATATGCACTCTAGCATATTTTACTTGTTATGTTAAAAAACTGAAGTAATTTTCAAATTATTTTTATCAGAACCTTCTGGGTGAAAAAAAGGGAATTAAGTTCAAACGGTATAATTATTAGTTATCTTTTTAAAGATTTTGGTTTGGATATAATATATATTATTGTAATACTATCAAATGCTACATAATACAGAATTCAAGATTTACAAATTATTAATGCAAAAAAATGCCGCTTAGTTAAATCGAATAACAAATTTAGCACACAGACTATGCAATTTCATGGGGTGCATATCAATTTTGAAATTGCATAAACTTTACGTAGTTGGGTCAAAATTTACATAATCCATTCAAGATAAAACCGTTCAATTGATAATTATGCATAATGAACTTACAGCGATAAAGTGCCACTTCTTCATTTTTGGGTCCAAACTCAGCAACGAAATGAACCAGAATAGTCGATCACTCAATTACGATCACTAGAGTCAGATATTTAACAACGTAAACTGTACTAATCGCACCGTCAACAAGTGTTCTGTTGTGGATGGTTATTGGACGTGTCCGCGCGAGGTGCTTGAAGAACTCTTTGACAAGTCGCAAAGAACTGTTGCCGTACCCGATTATCATCTACAGAACCAACACATCCATTGGAGGAAGGAACATCGTTACAGTTAACGGTACCCACATAACTTCATCTGCCCCATCACCTAGTGCAATACATCAAGCTACATTACACTCATACCCATTACTTCTTCAACGGCACGAACAACAACATTCGTGGTTTCTGTATTAACATTATTATTTATATTTGCCATTATTTTTAATGTCTCACTTTACAGGTTAGTTTGAAGACAACTGTAGACTATTTTTAAAGTCGTTCAACTAATTTTGATGCAATGTATATCAGTTTTTGTAATTTTTATACAACCTTTAAGTGTTTCAAGTATAACATTGAAAACTTTCGAATACCAGCCGTTAGCTGCCAAGTTGTTTTAGTTTGTTAATACGAGTGAAGATTGTAATGAAATCTACGAAGCCAAAGAAATAAATACGCTGTCGTGTGAATTGCTCAGACTGTCAAGCTGCCACAGTTTTTTAACAAGTATCTGTCAAGTTGTGGGTTAATAAGTTATTTAAAACTAGTGCAATACGTGATAAAGCTTTTGACAAAAGCAGGCGACCAGCCAAAAATTATGCACCAATTGTTCTATATGGTAAAAACCGTCTCATCTTATTTTCAAAGAAAATCAGAACATATGAGATAGAGAATACATTCGAGATTACCCTAAAAATAGAGGGCCGAAGTTTCGATCATCGCTCATGAAATATAAACCTACAAAGCAGCGTGGTTCACAATTTTACACAAATATTTGTGCATTAATAAATTGTTGAAGTGCTGGATGTCGACAATTCTGACTTATGAACAAAAGTAGTGAGGGCAAAAAATTTGCAGATAAAACTTTGTAGTTTTAGCTTGTGTAAATAGGACTCATTTACGGCAAGTATTTCTATAAATAAATAAAATTATTATAAATAAGCGAATTTTTTTTTACGAAAATTCTCTAACAAAATTAGAAAAAATATTTCCCAGTTAAATTAAAATTGCATAAATTACCATATTGGTTTAGCATTGAAACAGTGAAATCGAAGCATAAGCACTTTGAGGTTCAAGAAATAAAACAAATAAAATCTCTGCATATGGAGAATGTTTGTTCCGATGAGTCCGTGAAAATAATCTAGGTTCCAAAATTAATGAGTTATGAGATTGAGATAGCAATCGGTCAGTACCTAGTACATAGTAATTTCGTGGGGAATTTTACAGATTTGTCTAAAAGGATAAGATTCGGGAACAGGGTTCCAGAGACAACAGAAAACTGTTCCTATTTAGGAGTTAAGCGTGGAATAGTTCTCGAGCGCGGTGACAAGAAGGGATTGCAATTCGGTTTTCTGAGTGATATTTTAAAGAAGTGGTTTAAAAAATCGTAAATTTCCGAGTGAAAATTGCTGAAAAAATTAGAGAGACACAGAGAACAAGAAATAGAGGTGGGGAACAGATTGATTACCATTTTTGTGCTGATTTCCTGAACGCAATGAGAGCTAGATTTTTATTGTAGTAGTCAAGTTTTATATAAAATATTCAAAGGATTTATCGACACGCTGCTTACCCATCATTTTATAAGTAGTTAATATCATAATCATATTTATCTGCAGGAAGCCCTAACACCCGATTAAGGGATTAGGGATTCATCCTGTTTTGTCAACTACAAAATTATTGCTTGTTGTTTGTTTTGGTACCCAATAAATTTAATTAGTATTTAGAGACTTTTTTATTTCCCATAGTGTTAATTAAGGGTACTATATACAGGTGTCTTTTGGGCGGAAAAATGTTTAGGGTAAAATATAGTATAAACGGCCACCGTTACATTTGATGTACACAGACGAGAGTAAAACTAAATTAGGTGTTTCGGTGATAGACGGTGGAGTTAAATTATAACGGGCATTTCGTAGAGTTTTAGCCCTTACTTAACATATTAGTAACTAGCGCTGACTATTTTCTTCTTAAGGATGATCTCCAGATAAGCACATTTGGATAATCCAAAGCACAACAACACATTTTAAAAACCTGACGATCGTTTCACTAACCAAGTTAGCGTCATTCTCTGATAACGCTGACTTTTAAAATGTGTTGTGGTGATTTGGGTTCTCCAAGTGTGTTTATCAGTCCTCATCACAAGTTCCCATCTTCACTTGGTGATCTCCAGACTCACTGTTATACTCATGACCAAGTCATTTTATCCAAAACTATAACTTGCGATGAAACGTGGGTATTTCACTAGAATCTCGCAACAAAACATGAGTGAACGCAAAGATTTTACAAAGGATATCCACCACAAAAAAATTCAAGCATGGATACAGTATATATGCAGTAGTAGTCATCAGCTACAGCAGATGCTTACAAAGAAAGAATAATTAACAACTTAAATGTTGCTATACACTAAAAGGAGCCCTCTAATGTTGCTCAAAAATTTTATTCCAGCACAAAAAATGTGGAGTGTAAGTGAGAAAGGTGCCAAATTAAAAACAAGGTATAGACCAATTCCATGAAAATAATCTCTACTTAGAAAAACAGCTAACATGAAACAAAGCGTTTTTCCATATGCTACCGTGTGGTTTTAAGTATTTTTTACCGTTTTTTAGTAGTTTTGTGGACCGTTTGGTAAGCTGATTTGATTACTTTTGAAATTTTTTATATCGCATAGTGTTTATGTCTGGCAGGTAAATCATAGTTTTGTTTTAATATCAACATTTATAATAGAACACACAACCCACGTTTTTGACGTTTTCATAAGAAATTAGAAAAATTTTGCCTACAAATTCCACAGAAACTTGAAACGATTCATTTATTACAAGTAGAAGATATATTATGGTAAAATAAGAGCAGATGACTTGTTTTGTGCAACAAAATTTACTTAAATACCTATTTGTAGGGTTAGATGTTTCAAGAGTCGTGACTTCTTAAAAACTCATTAACATAAATAATGTGGTCCCTGTAGTATACCATAGGAAAATTATAGCACATCGCTAAACGATGTTACTTCGGTGACTATAGTAGTCATTTTCAATTTTTTGCTGTTTATAACAAGCCCTGAAACTCCACAGGAACTTTAGACTTACACAAGTTTTAAGGATTTTGTACAGTTTCCCTGCAATTGGGGACAATAATTATTTGCTCTGAAGGTGGATGAGATGTTTACGTGATGAGGAAGGTATGAAGAAATGAAATTAAACTTAACTTAACTTTGAAGTAATTCTCAGAATGTTTTCATCCTCTGATGATGCTGACGTGGTTAGTGAAACGACCGTGAGGTCTTTAAAAAGATGTGTTGTGGTGATTTGGGTTCTCTAAGAGTACTTCTCAGAATGGACAAAGTTTAATTAAAAAACTGTAGCCAGGTACTTTTGATGTACCTCATATAAAAATATTAAGAGACATTCGCTTGGGGATCCACAGACAAGTACATTATTTGCTTAGTTCTAACTTCGGAAAGTCAGAGGGACCCACAGGTAAATATGTTTTATTTAATGAAGTAGATAAGCTGATAAAACATAGTAATGATTTTAGAAGAATAATACATATTCTCCTTGTATTTCATAAATAATAAACTAAAAAAAAACCAGTCCATATGCAAACTGATAAATTCTATTTAACAATTGTTATAAAACATACATTCACATAAGTGTAGGTGTGAGCGTTTTGGAAATAATTCGATCTACAGAGTTGTGGCCTTTAGGTAGAGTAAAAGGTACGTTTTTTGTATGTGGTTTCTCGGACAGGCCTGATCTATGGTGTAATGTATATTTTTAAAATTATATACCAAAGTTTTACTCTCATCAATGAGTCATATCCTTTTTTTCAGGAAATTTGCTCAACTGTTAATTAGATAATCCATATTTTTCAGTAAAAACACTGTTAACGTAGGTTCATGTCGACCTTTGACTCTAAAATTTTTAATGGCACTCTTATCGATATAGATTTTTGACATTTTGTTTTCAACTACAATATCAAGGGTCATCCAGCATTCCCGGTGATTTTTTTAAAAAACAATGTCAAATTTCTTTGGATTATAAGTTGTAATAAAAGCTAAAAGACTGAGGTTGGACACTCTGGCTGGAAACTGAAACAAAAAGCAGAATCGCCCCAAAAACTAAAAAAATTATAACGGAGAGTTATGCGCTAGATACGTGTTTCGACCACGAAGTTGTCTTCATCACTAGCTGTCGCTAAAATAACTGTATGGGCAAAATAATATTATTTATATACCTAAAATATACTCTCAAAATGATGTAACCCCAAGATGCAATACCGGATGATGATGCAATACCGGATGATGCAATACCGGTTGATGAAATATCGGAAGATGCAACCAAGATCTATAAAGTAATAGGTTACCACATAACTTTTGCGGGGTATCGGCAAGGGAGGAACTGTGACGTGATCTTTTTCTTAGACAGTCTGTTGACTTCGACTCGCCGTGTCTTTATTTAAGTATTTATGTGCTTTGAGTTCATATTTTCATTCGAACATTGTTTAATGCAGTATTATGGACTATATTTTAAGACTTTCGTTGATATAGTATCTTGTCTGCTGTCCAAAAAACGTTAAAAAGACGGTTCTAGTTATTGTAAGTATATTTTGTTGTATGTAGTATGATTGTTTTAAACTTGGATATTATGATATATTAAATATAGACGTGTATTATTTATTAGTTTTCCGCTTGCGCTGTTATAATACAATAATATTATAATAACAGTCAGAGGGATAATGTTGTTAATATTTCCGAAATCGCCTGATTCTACTGTTACGTTATGTGTTCAGCTACGCCTTATTAATAAATGAAATATAATATTATTGCAGACATCTCAAAGAAAATTATTAAGTTTTACATATATATATATATATATATATATATATATATATATATATATATATATATATATATATATATATATATATATATATATATATATATATATATAGCTGCCTGGGTATATGTGTGCTGTGATTGCTTACAAATGCAACAGTGAAAACGCAAAAAAGACTGGAGAAAATATTTCATACAGCTCTGCAAAAGGTGTGAGTTGCGAGATGTCGACAAGTTTGATAAACCTATAGGTCACAATAGAAGATATGTAGTAAGCATTTTACTACTGATAATAGTTATGAAGATGGAATACAGGCAAAAATATTGGGTGTTCCACTAAGAAGGCTAAAGAAAGATGGTAGTTTCATTTTATTAGTGAATTTGCTTAACACATACATCAGTTTCCTAAAATTTATATTTATTTTCAGCCATTGGAATATATATATATATATATATATATATATATATATATATATATATATATATATATATATATATATATATATATATATTGTCACGAGAAACTTTTAAGGAAAGTGAAAGGGGAAAGATAACACAAAAGAAAGAAAGAAATGAACTTGTTCAAAAGCTTCGAAAAAAAACATAATATGTTACTGGCTTTTGAGCTCCCATAAGCACAAAACATGATGACTTACCTGGTACCAGTATTGAATTTGATTTTGGGAAACTATGATGCCCTTCTAGCGGAAAATAATGAAGCAAAGGACCAAATTAAAAACTATAAGGAAGAACTTGCCGATATGTTAACTTATTAGAGAATACAAATCACAAAAAGAAAATGACAATTTAAAAAAGAAAGTAGACACACATGTTAAGGAAGGTCTTTCCCACTTTTTAAGTGAAAAGCAAATTGAAGTTGCATTAAAGAGAAAACCAAAAGCAAGATGGAATGAAGAAGAAATTAAGATATGTTGGAAACTAGGATACATACATACATACATACATACATACATACATACACACATCCACACTATATATATATATATATATATATATATATATATATATATATATATATATATATATATATATATATATATATATAACGCAACTATTGATGAAGACAACATCGTTATCGAAACACGTATCTAACTCTCTGTTATTATTCTTGAGAGGCTTCCATGTGTCATACGATCTTAGATATCATAATTCTGTTGTTAATAATGAAGGCCCGCATATTAGACTTGTTAACTTAGATGTTTGCTCACAGGAAATTACATTAGATAATCATACAACCGAACTCTATTCAGAAGAGAGCTAAACACATTGAATATCCTTTAAAATGACTCTGTTTGAGCCTTTATTGGTAAACCACATCATTTACATGTCTCTATGTGTTATTGAGGTGTTTTGATCTAATAGATAATTAATGCGATCCAAAACAGCACAGACGCATTCTGAGAATATACAAGGAATGTTTCGAAACAATATTCAAATATCCCCAGAACATTCTCACAAGGTACAATATATATTCCTAGAACATTCTATGAACATGACAATTGTACAGATTCTGTCATACTAATAAGGTTCTCAGAATGTTATTTAGAATATTCTTAGGAGCTCCCAGTATGTTCTGAAAATGTCCCACGAACATTCAATGAATCTTCTCAAAATGTTCATAGATATACTCATGAGAACATTGCTTTTTTTTAAAAAGATATACAGGATATTTCGCATAAGAACCTATACAGAGCAGGGGTAACCTATACAGAGTAAGGGAACTTAAAATATGGTGATTTTATGCAACATACCCCCCCACACTAAGTTGCACTCCTGAGAAGTTATGGGCCTTAAAAATGGGGTTTAAATTTCGAAAAAAATCAATACCTCAGTAACACTTCAACTTACAAAAACCAAATTTGGTACACGTTTTGGGTGTACCAAGAACATTAATCGATGGTGAGTAGATTTCAATTGAAGCATTTCAAAAGGTTCAATAGGGTGATGAACCCATAAAATATAACATAATTTTTTAACCCATTGGCGGATTTAAAAAAGTATTATTTGATTTTATGGGGAAGTAAATTCTAAAACTCTTTCCGCTTATTATTGAAAAAATATTTGTCGTTTTCAAGAAAAACCCGAAGAACTGAAGACATTTTATCAATGTTATTTAAAATCATCAAAAATTCAATAGACGCCTGTAAAATTATTATTTTGAAGAATTTCTATAACTTCTCGGTAGCAATGTTTTTATTTATATTGTTTGTTTTCTAATAAATTATACTTATTCACACTTTTCCCTGATTATCAAATTTGACGTATACACAATTTTATTGGCAAATATTGAATTTTCTATGATTTTTAGTAGCACTGATAAAATATGTTTCTTTAGTTTTTTGTGTTTTTCTTGAAACCAACAAGTTTTTTGAAAATAACAGGAGTAACAAAAATTTTAAAGTTAAATTCTTCATAAAATTAAATAATAATTTATTAAATCCACCAATATGTTAAAAAAATTGTGACATTTTAAGGGTGCATCACCCCTTTCAATTGCCTCAATTAAATTCTACTTACCATCGATTAATGCTCTTGGTATACTCAGAACGTGTATCAAATTTGATTTCTCTAAGTGAAAGTATTACGCAGATATTGCTTTTTTTTAAATTGAAAACCCCTCTTTGAATGCCTATAACTTCTCAGTGGTGCAACTTAGTATAGCGGTAAGTTGCATTAAATCACCATATTTTAGGTTTACCTACATGCCCCTGCTCTTTCGGTTCTTATGCGGAACACCCAATATGCATTTTTCAAATGACACAGAAATTAAGGAAATCCAACGCTATGAAATAATTGATTTATCTTCAAAATTTACTAATTTTTCTCCATTTTACTGGCCTTGTATATATTTTCATATAATAAGCAATCCCAAATCGCCATATATGTTGGAATTTAAACTTCTATCACTCACCCTTGTGTAGGTTACCATTATTCTAGTGGATACACACACCTGTAAACTCACATTCAGATATTTAATAAGCCAACAATTCGAGTATTGCACATTTATTCAGATTAATTAATATAACAAATGCCAAGAAATGTTTGTGAATAAAACATTAATGTGTGTGTGTGTGTGTTTTGTTTCTTTAACGTCGGCCTATTTCCGCGACTATGGCTAATCACCGACGCCAGGGAGCAGTTTCACCTCACTATCCTGGAAATTTTGCCGATCCTCTGCCTTTCTGTAAGGAGGGTGGGGATCTTTAACGTGCCCAACATCGCATGGACACGCAACCGACGGCTTTACGCTCCCTCCGAAGGGCGGAACGTGCAGGCATTCAACTTGCTCAAATACAATGCCAGAACCTCGGTTGATGTTAATTTTACATTTTGTACTGAAAAAGTAAAAGGACTACCCTGGGATCGAACCCAGTACCCTTCTGTTCAGAGGCACACGTTCTTACCCCTGAACCAACGAGGTTCAAAACATTAATAAAACAATTAAAATTTCAATAACATAAAAATAAAATAAATATACAATTCTTCGAGTTGCCAGAAAATTTATTAGCCAAACACAAAGTTTCCGAGATGAATATTCGAGGTTACCCCACTGAAGTAACTTGAAATTTGGCTAGACTATTGATCCTACAGGCTTTCAGTGTGGTATTAAAGGAATTGCATTACATAATAGTACTTATACCTTTATAGAACACAACTAAATTGGACAGAATATGGCACAAATTCACTTGCACTTACAGAAAACTACAACTGAAAGTCATCCATTAGACCTTTTGACCCTTCCCTTGTATGGTTGCTCTCTGCTCTGCTTCCACGGACTTGATTTTGACTTCTAAAGCTATTTCCATATCCCGATGTCCGATGTTTGTCACCAACAGCTTGGATATTCTTGTTGTGAAAGCATACTTTGGCAAAGTGATTGTGTATCTGATAAATTGCAAGTTTTATTGTACACAGCTCATCTACCTACCATATGTTCAGGTCCAGATTTTCTGCTCTTCTCATACTTCTTACAGCATTCACTAAAGCCTCAGATGTTGCGTACACAATTCTATAGATTTGCAGAGTATTCTTGCACTTATGATAGCGTAATATCAGTTTCCCTAATAATCATTTGTTGTACTTGCTTGTTGTAGAGACACAGAATTAATGTATCTTTGATCGTTCAACCTGTGTATGGATTTTTATAATTATACAGATACATCCATAACTAGCGGGTTGCTTCTTAAGTTCCGTTACAAAAGAGTAAATGGTCTGGTTTTTGATAGAAGTTATAAAATTTTAACGTTTCCATAGTAATATTTATCTTTGGCTTCATCAAAACAACCGAGAACATCTTCCAGCTTATTTGCCTTCTCTACCGGAAAAGTGTTAAGTGGTTGTTTATATAGCATAATTTACTATTACTATTGAAGAACACAATTTTTTAATTATATATTATACAATGTATGTGTACCTAAATCGTAAGATGATCGTCTCAGGCAAAATTGGCGAACCCTTCGTTGGTGTCAACTGTAAGAAATGCTTTAAAGCTTGTTTCTTTACTAGGACTGGGTGGCACTTAGTTCTTGATAACCTGACACCCTGTTTTAGTTGCTTCTGTACTGTGTGTTGTTTGTAAATACACATTGTTCTCGGTGTTCACGTCACATTATTATCGTTAATTAATTATGTTACAATATAACCTAACACCATTTAATATTCAAGTTGACATTAATTTACATTTACGTCTATCGGCCTATCGGCATCGGCCATCTTCCCTTCGGTATGGACATGCGCTATATGCCTTAATATTAAATATACAATTATCGGATTTGTTTTTTCACAGAACAGGTAACAGAATCAAACATGCAGAATAGTTCCGCTTATAATTCTAACCACTATATTTATACCGTAATCAGCATCTATCTTCTTCATTAAATTTTATAGTTATAAAATATTATAAGGATATCTCGAGCACATTCTCAGCGAATATTCCGAATAATGATCTATTCAAATATTCTCAGTATATTGGTGAAGAATTATCTTAAGATGTGATTGAATGAATGTACTCAGAATATTCAAGATGCAGTTTGAAATTCTATAAATGTTATTAGAACATTACAAAACAAATATTCTGAAAAAAAAATGTTCTCACATTGTGAGAACATTCTGAGAATATATTGTGCTGTATGGGTATGCGCCTCATCGGTGATCCATACTTAGTGAAACCCTACATATATGCTGATGAAGACAGCATCGTTGTCGAAATACGTATATAATTATCTGTTATTATTCTTGCGATGCTTTCACTGTGAAACTTCCAGGTATCATACAATCTTAGATACCTTAAATATCCTTTAATGAAGTTAAACACATCAAATAGCCTTTAAAATCTTTTTGTTTCAGAGCTTTCGCTTTCATGTATCATTCAATCTTACACACCTTAAATATCCTTTTAAATGACTCTGTTTGAGAGTTTATTGGTAAAACTGAATCATTTAGAGGGCTGTATGTGGTCTTGAGGTGTTTAGGAAAGTATGAGATCGATAATCAATACTTGATACGTATGAGTTTAAAATATTATTAGCTAGTGTTTATCTTTTACTTAGTCTTATGAGAGCGTTGTACGACATGAAGCACAGGTGTGTATACCGCAATTATGTTTAATAAAGATGTGAATCAAGATCTGAGGCCTGGTTCTAAGAACCGGGGATTAGTTGTGTCTTTGTTTTCATTAGCTTTCAAGCTGTATAGCTCTCTCTCTCTCTCTCTTTATCTCTCTCTCTCTCTCTCTTTATCTCTCTAACATATTTTATCGTTCATCTAACCAAGCTAGATTACCTCTAAATCATATTTGGCTAAACATAGCGCCATCTATCAGAGAGTGTTTGACTCTTGCTTGGTGAGGTGTGTCCATATGTAGTTAACTATTGGTGTGAACCATTATGTGTTCTCCAACCAATACATCTTTCTCTATCGACCTTTATCATTGCTCTGTCTCCTTCTAACCAATCTAAAGTACTACTAAACCGTGTTCATCAATCCCTAACCATAACTAGTAAGCGCTTCAACTGTTGGAATCTGGTGAACCATTCTGAAATGTTGAACATAGCGCCATCTATCAGAGAGACAATCTTGCTCGATAGGGCGTGTGATCAGCTGTTGGCGTGAACCATTATACATTCTCCCGCCAATATATATCTCTCTCTAACACAAATTCTCTGTGTCTCACTCATCAGTTTACTAAGGACTCTAAAATACTCTGAACAGGCGTACGCATATATAACAACTTGAACCACTCTTTATAAATCTAGATTAGATCTAGATCTAGATTCCCGATTTTGATTCGTGATCTGGATCCTGGTCTCAGTCTTGGGCCCCCGCCCAACAGGGTGGCGCAGCCCCGCCGCACCCCGCTGGCTCCGACGTCGGGCGTCTCCGTCGCGATGCTCCGAACGTCCCCGACTACCCGCCGCCTCAGCGTGAGGATAATCTTGGTCGTTTTCTCTTATGAAGATTAACATGGCGAGGTGGTCCCGTATTCCCGGTCGAGTTAAGTTTGGTCGTTTTTTCTTATGGGAATTAACATGAGGAAGTGCCGTCGGAACTGTATAGAGTTATCTACTATAGTATCCATCAAACATGTATTTATTGGATTATTGACATTTTCTTTATTTTGAGAATTCTTTAAAAAGTGTTGACATGAAACTATAAGCCTATTTAATTGTTTTGTGTTTCCATCGAATTGTGGAATATTATCTGCTTGATATCTAATATATATATATATATATATATATATATATATATATATATATATATATATATATATATATATATAATAAAAATGACTGAACACAGAATTGATGTCATTGCTTAGATATCAAGCAGATAATATTCCACAATTCGATGGAAACACAAAACAATTAATATATATATATATATATATATATATATATATATATATATATATATATATATATATATATATATATATATATATATATATATATATATATATATATATATATATATATAGAAACAAATATATCAATGATAGGGGGTCAATACGAAAATCACAATTATTTAAATATAAGAAAGGATAAATGAACACTTACGTTAAAACTACGAGGATGGCTTTCATGGTTTTGGTTCAACTGGATGAGCGATGTGTGTCTCTCCTTGGAAAACCTGTGGTGAGCGATGTGTGTCCCTCCTTGGAAACCCTGTGGTGAGCGATGTGTGTCTCTCCTCGGAAAGCCTGTGGTGAGCGATGCCGTCTCTTGTGGAAATTTGGAAGAGAGATGCTTGTCTCTGCCTTAACTTCAATGTTGACTAGGGCCAGTAACCATAATATACCTTTCAGCAATGTTAGTCTTCCAGGTATTTGAAAAAATTCGAATATTCAATAAACAGTAAAGACTGACCAGTTTTTCGGCGATTTTTGTCCAAAAAGCTGATTGAATATCCTACCAACTGCGCCAATTAAGTAACTTAGCCCTTCGTTGAAGTTTGAACAAAAAAATAATGATTAATTACAAAAACTTTACACTTATACAACTTTTACTAAATATTTTTTGTTACTTATTATATTGTATGACTCTGGTATATGAAATTATAATTATCCCAACTACGATGTTTACTGTACTAAAACTAAAGCTAGACTAACTGCTAACAACAAAAATTAATGGCAATCCATGTTCCTCCACTTCTTTTATTGTTAAGTAATCGTTCTCGTGAGAACTGCTGGTCATCATTTCTTCTATACTATCGACTGGCATGACGTGGTGTTGGCAGAAACCTGATATTCCCGGGAGCTGGAACTAACTGCATTCTCTCAATGGATTGACATTACATAATATTCGATAATTACTAGAATACAACGGTGTTGATATGAGGATCATATAACTTGCGTTATAGCAGCAAATTTTCATAGAAATGTTTTCAATAGCAAATATTTTTTCATTAAATGCTTATAACTATTTTTTTTCGTTTAACATAAAAAATCTAAATTTTGATATATAGTTTACACTCATAAACTTACATACCAAATTTGATTATTATAACTCTATTATTTTCAGAGGTACAAATCTATCTAAACCATTCACAATACAAGGCACTAACCCAATTTTCTAACAATCGTTTTAGGTTATCACTGATGACACATACATATAAATATAAAATTGAAACTTATCCTGTAATGGGTTCTAGGCGATCCTAGTTGGCGTTAATTTAAAAAAAAATCAAATAGGTAACTAAGATAATCTAAAAATACACAAAATAGTATCAAACTTACTGACTAAAAACAAAAATAATAAAAACAAGTAAAAATTCACTAAAACTCTGAACGCAGTAAGGGTGTTATGATAACGAATATAGTTTACTTTGTGACATAAACTCGAATGTCATACCATAGCTTTGTTATTTACAGAGATACAAATTTGGATCCTCGATATAAGTTCTTAGTCATTTGAAGAAAAATTTTAAAATAGGTAACAAAGATAATCTAAAAAAATATATGAAGATATTGAATTAAAATTAAGTTACAGAAGTTTGGCTTAACAGTATTGATAAATTAATAGGAAACTGATAAAACTAAAAAATACATGAAAATGTTAAAATTAAGTAAATTTAATTAATGTCTCTATACATAAATATTGCAACCGTTTTGGATTATAAGGATCGGGGAGAGTAGAACACGTTGTCTCATAACTTGATAAAACCCAAATTTATTACACAAAAAGTTAGATCGACACAGTAACTTCACTACACAAAACTCGATGTGGTGGTGAGACCGTGCTCCCGGCACGAACATATACGTGAAGAAAATCAAGCCATCTCCAGCTGGAAAATTTCAAACGAAATTGAAGATGTTCTCTCTTCTTCTAGGTGAAATAACGTCAGGTAGGTTGAAACACTCGTTGAAAAACAATCCTTCAACAAATTTACGTACATCACAATAGTTATCAGCATGATTTAACATATAACAACTTAAATCACCCCGCACACAATAACGTCGGTTATACCCCATAAACCAATTTAATTCTCGAATCACACTGTCGATCACTAATTGCTCAAACGCGTTTTTAACACGGAGGGTTAACTGTCTACTGACGAAACTAATATGGTGAAGGTTCTCCATGTCGCAAAAATACAGATCGTTCAACTAGATTTGAATTTCGTGTTGAAATGACATATACATGGCAGTTGGTTGACAGTCTTAAGAACTTATTGACATTATAAAGGACATTTAATGAACTTAACATCCCATGAAACATGGAAGTGAAAGCCCTCTAGCAAGAGTTATTTTTCGCTAAAAAGGTTATTTAATGTACTTAGCATCGCATGATACAAGGATTCAACTGTTAAGTCCAAGACATTGATAACACTTATATAATAGAAATTATATGTTTTTACCAATTACCTCTCAAGCAGGTGGTTATTACGTGAGAAATACTGATTGCATACCTGCTTTCGGCTACAACTTGGTAAAAGCGGATGCTAAATATCAAAAGCCAAATCATGATATTGCTGTATTTATTAATCGCAGTATATTTTTGAGCAAATATCCAAGTTTTGACCTTTGTTATCATAACACAGACAGCACAGACACATTCTGAGAATATACCAGGAATGTTTGGAAAGAATATTGAAACATCCCCAGAACATTCTCACAATGTACAATATATATTCATAGAATATTCTATGAACATGAGAATTGGACAGATTCTGTCATACTAATAAGGTTTTTAGAATGTTATTTATAATATTCTTAGGAGCTCCAGTATCTTCTGAATATGTTCCACGAACATTCAATGAATCTTCTCAAAATGTTCATAGATATACCTACTCATGGGAACATTGTGTTTTTAAAGAAGATATACAGGGCGTTTCGCATAAGAAGCGATACAGAGCAGGGTATGTAGGGGAACCTAAAATATGGTGATTTAACGCAACTTACTCCTATACTAAGGTGCATCCCTAAGAAGTTATAGGCCTTCAAAGTAGGGTTTTAAATTTCGAAAAAAAAACCAATATCTCAGTAATACTTCAACTTAGAAAATACAAATTTGGTACACGTTTTGGGTGTACCAAGAGAATTATTCGTTAGTGAGTAGAGTTCAATCGAAGCATTTCAAAGGGTTGAATAGTGGTGATGCACCCATAAAATGTGACAGAATTTCTTAACCTATTGGCGGATCTAAAAAATTATTAGTTCATTTTATGGGGAAGTAAATTATAAAACTTTTTTACTCATGTTATTTTTCAAAAAACGTTTATTGTTTTCAAGAAAAACCCGAATAACTAAAGACATATATTATTAATGTTACTTAAAATCATCAAAAATTCAATAGATATCTGAGAAATTATCATGTGGAAGAATTTCTATAACTTATTGATAGCATTTTTTTTATTTCTGTTGTTTGAGTTGTCTGTTTTCTAATAAATTATAATTATTCACACTTTTTTACTGATTGGCAAATATTTAATTTTCGATGATTTTTAGTAAGATTGATAAAATATGTTTCTTTACTTATTCGTGTTTTTCTTGAAATCAACAAAGTTTTTTGAAAATAACAGGAGTAACAAAGTTTTAGAGTAAAATTCATCATAAAATGAAATATGTTCTTAAATCCACAAATCTGTTAAAAAAATTGTGACATTTTAAGGGTGCATCACCCCTAATAAACCCTTTCAAATGTCTTAATTTAACTCTACTTACCATTGATTAATGCTCTTGGTACACTCAAAACGGGTACGAAACTTGGTTTTTACAGAGATATTGATTTTTTTCGAAATTTGAAACCCCACTGAAGGCTTATAACTTCTCAGGGGTGCAACTTAATATAGGGGTGAGCTGCGTTAAATCACCATATTTTACGTTTACCTACATGCCCCTGCCCTGTGTCAGTTCTTATGTGAAACACCCTGTATACATTTTTTGAATGATACAGAAATTGAGAAAATGCAAAGATAGGAAATATTGGATTTCTCTTCAAAATTTACCGATTTTCCACCATTTAACTGGCCTTTTATATATTTTCGTATAAGCAAGCCCAAGAGGCTAGAATTTGAACTTCAATCACTCACCCTTGTTTAGGTTACCATATTGTTCCAGTGGCTACACACACCTGTAAACTCAAGTTCAGATACATAATAAGTCAACAATTCGAGTATTGCACATATATTCAGATTAAGTATGTACTTATAACGAATACAAAGAAATGTCTGAATAAAATATTAATAAAACAATTAAAATTTCAATCACATAAAAATCAAATAAATAACGATACAGTTCTTGGAGTTGCCAAAAAATGTAATAGCCAAATACAAAGTTTCCAAGATGAATAATCACGGTTACCCCCACTGAAGTAACTTGAAATTTGGCTAGACTATTGATCCTACATGCTTTCAGTGTGGCATTAAAGGAATTGAATTACACAATAGTACTTACACCTTTATAGAATACAACTCAATTAGACAGAACATGCCACAAAATACACTAAGTTGCACTTACACAAAACTACAACTGTCATCGATCAGACCTTTTGACCCTTCCCTTGTATGGTTGCTTTCTGCTCTGCTTTCGCAGACTTGATTTTGACTTCTAAAGCTATTTCAATTTCCCAATGCCCAATGTTTGTCACCAACAGCATGGATATTCTGGTTGTAAAGGCATACTTTGGCAAAGTGATTCCATATCTGATAAATTGCAAGTTGTATTAGTGAATTTTCTTTTAAAAAATCACTAATGAGGAGATCCCGACTTTTGAATGTTTAAAAATTTCTTCAAATGAACGCTAATTAGGCCCCCTAGAACACATATCCGGGGCCAGTTTTGATTTATATATATATATATATATATATATATATATATATATATATATATATATATATATATATATATATATATATATATATATATACATATATACATATATATATATATATATATATATATATATATATATATATATATATATATATATATATATATATATATATATATATATATATATATATATATATATATATATAACACCGATAACTCAAAAAATAATGGGCCGATTTTGACAAAATTTGGTGAATACCTTCCTTTTGTAAGTCGTTTGGATAAGTTCGTTAACCAGGAAAATCGGCCGAGGTTTTCCCGGAAAGTTTTGTGTTTTCTTTAGAAAAAAATTCATGTCTTCGGAAATAACAAAGTAAGGACAACCAAATTTATATCGCTATAGGTAAATTACTTACCAAAATTTAGCGCTTTAGATCAAAAGGGGGTGTAAAGTTAGTTCGCCTCCCCGTGGTGCACCCTGGATAGCGTCTACTATTAGACGTGAACTAAATGAACTAACCAAACCGTAACCCTTCCTAGTCATGTCTTAGGAGGGCCGGGAATGCTTGCCTTAATTGGCCGGCATTGCGAGGAGAGTCCTCTATAAAAAACCCACATCGCAAGGTCGTTGGCGGGTTGGTGCCGAGGCGATGATGCTTCTGGCCGATATGGCCGGACATTGGCAGGATGGTAATTCTGTCGCTAACGTTAACCCTCCCCAGGGAAACCGGGCGACCTCCCTGTGTAAATGCCTATTCATGGGATGCGGGGCTCTTCCATGGAGGTCTATTTTCCCTTGCTGCTCGTGGGACCAAACATGGACACGACTTACACAGACCCAATAGAGGAGGTGGCAGGATTCAACCTTCCACTGGAACCTCCAGAGGGAAACAACAGGGGAAAGGAAGGTCCACCCCTAGGACGACTACCAAAGGTAGACCCTCCTATAGGAAGCTTGGTTATCGAGCTCCTAAAAAGGAGGAGGAACCTGCACCATAATTCCCTTTTCCTTTAAGCTCCTTAAACTACTCCTTTTTCCTCCATACATTCCTATATTCCTACCCCCATGCCCACCAACTTAAGGTGCATTCAAGCTAATCTGCATCATGCTAAGGCTGCGACATACCTCCTTAGCATGAAATTAAAGGAAGAGCAAATAGATATTGCTCTTCTCCAAGAGCCCTGGACCGCTAATTCGGAACGAACTAAAGGGCTGGGTAACACTTCTGGTAAGATAGTAGAGGTGGGCTCTGGTACTAACCCCAGAGCCTGTATCTGGATCAGAAACAACTTGCAGTATTTTACACTTTCAGAGTACCGCACCAAGGACATGGCATCCATCCATCTCGTGATCACATCCGGGGGGACCAGGCTGGAAGTAGTGGCCTGTTCGGCCTATTTCCCTGGAGACAGAGATGCAGAACAACCACCTCCAGCAGAGGTGCGGAAATTGATCGCCTACTGCAAGAGGAACAACTATCACCTCGTAATGGGGTGTGATGCGAACTCCCATCACTTGGCTTGGGGGAGCACGGACACTAACAGACGAGGTGAATCACTATTTGAATACATTTTAGGGGAGGAGCTGTTTGTCAACAACATAGGCTCGGAACCCACCTTTCTTACAACTAACCGGAGAGAGGTTTTAGATATTACGATCAGCTCAAGGCTTTTGAGCTCAAAAATCCTCAAATGGAGGGTGTCGTCTGAACCCTCATGTTCAGACCATGCCCATATCCTATTTGAGATTAAAACAGGCCCTAGACCTGTGGTGGAGTATCGGGACCCGAGGAGGACGGATTGGGAGCGATACAAACAGTCCCTCGCCGGCAGACTTGGGTCCGCAATCCCCACAGTGAGGGATCGTGATGAGATCGAGATTGCGGCCGAACAGGTTAGGGAAGCTGTGGTCTCTGCCTATCACGAAAACTGTCCACTGAGGTCAAAGAGAGACAGTCGGGGGTCTACTTGGTGGAATAATAACCTCGATAAACTACGAAGAGAAGTTAGACGTCTCTTCAATCGTGCTAAGATTACAGGCAACTGGGAGCAATATAAAACTGCTCTAACACATTATAATAAAGAGATCAGGAACGCTAAGAGGGAGTCCTGGAGGAGGTTGTGCGGGGACATTAATAATTTACCCAGCAGCGCCAGAATCCACAGGATTTTCTCACGCGACCGTGTACAGGAACTGGGATCGATAAAACGATCAGATGGTTCCTTTACTGAATCTCGGAAAGAAACGTTAGAGCTCTTAGCACACACACACTTCCCAGATTGTCTGATCCTGAGCAACGGTGAGGTCCTACCAGCTGAGGGACGATCTAAACGCCCCCAAAGGGAGGACTGGCTAGTTGCTCGGAGAATAGTTACAGCCTCGGCAGTGGAGTGTGCTGTGAGTCATTTCCAGCCATTCAAGTCGCCAGGGGAGGATGGGGTGGTACCGGTCCTACTACAAAAGGGACTGGAGATTCTCCTACCCTTCCTTATCAGGCTGTTCAGAGCCAGTCTGGCCTGGAACTATATTCCTTCCAGCTGGACGGTGGTTAGGGGGGTTTACATTCCCAAATTGGGACGTAATGACCTCCTACCTACTTCACTGAGACCTCTCAGTATTACATCATTCCTCCTGAAGGGATTGGAAAAAATACTGGACGGACACATTAGGGGGAACATCTTACCCAAGAACCCCCTAAATACCCACCAGTATGCCTATCAAACTGGCAAATCAACTGAGTTAGCGCTCAATAACCTCGTCGAGAAGATCACACACTCTCTGGAAAATGGAGAGGTTGCGGTGGCGGCATTTCTCGACATAGAAGGAGCATTTAATAATGCATTACCGATCTCCCTCTACGAGGCCACTATCGCTAGGGGGGTGGAACCTACCATCTGTGGCTGGATCGGAAACATGCTGCACAATCGGACCATTATTACCTCATTACGGGGAGAGGTGGTCAGCGTTAGGGCTGCGAGAGGGTGTCCTCAGGGGGGCGTTCTATCCCCCCTGTTGTGGTCCCTCTTTGTGGACGACCTGCTGGATATCCTCGGACTCTGGGAGGTTGAGGTCCAGGCGTATGCGGATGATCTCGTCATAATGGTTAGAGGCAAATCTGAGGAGGAACTGTCTAGTATTCTTCAAGAAGCACTAAATGTAGTCAATGATTGGTGCTGTAGGGAACAGATGTCTGTGAACCCTCGCAAAACCATCATTGTCCTGTTCACCAGAAGAAGAAGGTTGGACAAATTAAAACCACCTAATCTTATGGGGGAAAACATTCCATTTTCGGACCAAGCAAAATATCTGGGAGTTATCCTAGATAAGAAGCTCAACTGGGACAGACAGTTAGAAAATGTTATCCGCAGGGCTAAGATGTCCCTGTGGACCTGCCGGAGAATCTGTGGGAACAACTGGGGAACAAACCCCCAACATATGTACTGGCTCTATGTAGTGGTTATCAGACCTATGATAACATATGGAGCCATAGTTTGGTGGCCTAAGGTACTTCGTGGTACCGCGAGGGCCAAACTGGCTCATCTACAGAGACAAGCATGTCTGATGATAACGGGAGCGATAAGCACCGCACCATCAGTCGCTCTAGAGGTCCTCCTCAATATTCCCCCACTTCACATATGGTTGGAGAGGGTGGCGAGGTGGACAACGTACAGACTAATACAAACGGCAGATAACATGCAGAGGGAAGTCAGTCTGAAGGGGTCCGGACTCCTTGATGACAGTGATTGTCACAGGATTCTGGGAATGGTCTCGGACTTGATGCCTACAAAAATCAGCAGAGATCTGTCTTTCAAGACCGTCCTCCCGGAAAGGGAGGACTGGGACCGGAACCAATCGACCCTGTTGAGAGCGGACCTCTGCTGGTACTCTGACGGCTCCAAAACCAATATGGGAGTAGGAGCCGGCGCATATGGGGGCAGCACCGATGCTAGACTATCAGCTAGCCTCGGCAAGTACGCAACCATACACCAGGCAGAAGTTTATGCCATCGAGATGTGTGCAAGGGAAGGCTTAAAAGACCTATGCACAAACAAATCGATAAAGATATATGCAGATAGCCAAGCTGCAATAAAGGCTCTTGGTTCCTACCGGTGCAATTCAAAGACGGTATGGAGTTGTAAATCTGCCCTTAACGAATTGGGCAACTGTAATGAGGTGTCGCTGGTCTGGATACCGGGTCACTCGGACCATGATGGCAACGTTGCGGCAGACGCGCTTGCCAGGAGTGGTGCCCAGTGTGACTTTGTCGGACCAGAACCGGTGCTGGGAATAACATCTTGCACAGCAAAACGCACCTTAAAGACCTGGACAGATAGAAGGACAATTCAATATTGGCGAAATCTTCCAGGATTAGCTCACTCTAAGGCCTTCATAAATGGCCTGTCTGAGTCAAGGGCTAAGAAACTTCTAGAGCTGAACAGACAACAACTGAGTACTCTAGTCGGCCTGTATACAGGACACTGTCGCTTGCGGCATCACATGCACCGTATTGGGATCGGTCAGGAAACCGAGTGCCGGCTGTGTATGGAGAATGACGAAACAGCAGAGCACGTGCTGTGTTCCTGTTCGGCAGAGGATAGGACTAGACACCTGCTCTTTGGCAAGGTAAAGCTTGCTCCAGAGGATCTGGATCAACTTTCGCCCGCAAAGGTTATCGACCTCTGTAGGAGGCTGGATTTGTTGGGCGAAATATAGACTTTAGGCGTGAGCCACAATAGACCTTATGGTCGCGGTGGAGGGACCGATATGGACCACTCACAATCTAACCTAACCTAACCTAACCTAGATCAACAGACAAGAAAGTTATGGGCATTTAAAGAAACATACATTGGGGTTTTCCTCAAAACGTCAAAGTGACAGTTAAAAACATCAAAATTCGCATTATTTAGGCAAAGAACTTGAATCTAATACGGGCTATGGAAAGAAAATGTCTCAAGAAGAATGTTTTACAAACCCTGAAGTCTTAGTTTCAACCGTCATTGTCCTTCATTTTACTAAAATGTTTCCAGAAAATTCATTTCAAATATACCCTTTCTCTGATGCTTGGCAGTAGTGTTAGCTATATAGTTTATCGTTTAATGGTATATAACTTTTGTCGCATATTCGTAAAAAATCAATAAAGCTCAATATATCCGTTATTCTAAAAGATATGAAAAAATATATATACATTAATTATAGGGTGTCTTGAGCTACATCCTAAAAAAAGATTTCTACAATCACAGGCTGGCTCATAAGTCGTTGGTGATACAAATAAATTTTTATTAGTCGAAAACGCCTTATGTTTTTGCATTTTCCATCGAAATATAATGCATGTTCGTAAGTAAAGAAATTCTGGACGCAGCAAGTGCGTTATGGTAGCGAATTTTGATTAAATGCTTCATATTTGAAAAGCTCAATTTGCTATTAACCTATAAGGTTGACCAAGAAACGGATTTTTTCGGTTACACTTTAAGTTTACTCTCGGAAATTTTTGTACGTTTTCAAACAAAAAGTTATTTTGATGAAACATTGCACATTGTTTTTACTATATATGTTTTACTATATATGTTATACTGGTAATCAAATTTGATGCCTGCTTTCTGAAAAAGACACATATTTGCTGCTAAAAACATTTTTATGAAAATTCACTAGCATAATGCACTTGCTGCGTCCCGAACTTTTTGTACATTCATCTTCCTACCATATGTTCTGGTGCACATTTTCTGCACTGTATAGTGATACTTCTTGAGATGTTGGCTTAAGACAATTATTCTTGCACTTTTCCAGTCCATCCACATCAAACTGTGGTGGTTTATATTGCATGACTTAGGTACTATTGAACATAACACAATTTTTAAATTATATATTATACAATGTAGGTATACCTAATTAGTAAGATGATTCAGTCTCAAGCAAAATTGACGAACCCATCATGAGTGTGAACTACAGGAGATGATTTAAAACTTATTTCTTTACTAGTTGCGTCTTAGTTCTTGATAACCTCACACCATGTTTTAGTTGCTTCTCTACTCTGGATCTCTGTTGTTTGCAAATGCACAGTTCTCCGTCTGCACATCACATTATTATTTTTAATTAATTATGTTAGAATATAACCTTATACAACGTTGACTACATGCCATTCATTTTGACATTAATTTTTATTTACGTATAGCGGCCATCTTTCATCTTGCCATCTTCCGTCCCGGCGGCGCATGGACATGCGCTCTATGCCTAAAGGATTGATTGCCTAAATATACAATGTGTTTACCATAGACAGGTAACAGAATCAAACATGCAAAATAGTTACAATTATAATTCTCACCACTATACCGTAATCATCATCTATCTTTTTCATTAAATTTTAAAGTTATATAATATTATAAGGACATCTCAAGCACATTCTGAGCGAATATTCGGTATAATAATCTATTCAAATATTCTCAGTATATTAATGAAGAATTTTCTTAGGATGTGATTAAATGAATGTACTCAGAATGTTCAAGATTGAAGTTTGTAATTCCATCAATGTTATTAGAACATTCCGAAACAAATATTCTGAAAAAAGAATGTTCTCACATTGTGAGAACATTCTGAGAATATCTTGTGCTGTATGGGAATACATTTGAGAATATAGAGCTTAAAATTATTAAACGTATTGAAAACTGAATACCGCAATCAACAGCTATGCAGACCAAGCCATTATCATTCATGATGACAACATGTATCAGATAGTAAGCGATAATAGAGTTAGGTTTTAAATTTTACAAGCTGGATTTACATCAGACCTCTACCCAAACATTCCATCAAAAATCGAAAGCGTTTTTCGCTACACCAATGGTATCTTGTACTGTTTCCGTAAGAAACGATAGTTTGAATTCAACAAATTGACCATCATCAACAAGGTAACACCTTTTAACCCTCCTATATTAGGTATACAATACCCGAGTCAAACTGTTTTATTACAACTACGAAAACTTCTACAGAAACTAACAACTTTCAAAGATGTCTTGGATGACGATTATGAAGACTTTATAACTTTAATATATTTAATTTTAATGTAGGTATACAGTTTTGAACCAATAGTTATACATACAATAAACAACACATCAATGCACATACATACATTGAAATTTGATCCTGCAACCACAAGACAAACAACACACCTTAGATATCTGAAGATTTGAACCCATGTCGATACAACAGACAAACAACAAGCAAAACACATCGTACACACATCAAGATTTGAACCTATAATCATACACACATAACAAACATTTTTTCATATACACATACAATAAACAACACAACAAGCATACTTACATTAAAATTTGAAGCTGTAGCCATACATATAATAAACAGCACGCAACACGTATACATCAAGATTTGAACCTATAATCATTAAGATTTAAATCTATAATCATACATACAATAAATAACACACAACACGTATACATACATCAATATTTGAACCTATAACCATACACATATAATAAACATATTATTACACGTATACATACATCAAGATTTGAACATGCAGCCATACATATAATAAACAACACGCAACACGTATACATCAAGATTTGAACCTATAACCATTAAGATTTAAACATATAATCATACATACATACATAGCAGGATTAAAAGGTGTTACCTTGTTTAAGATGATGGTCAATTTGTTGAATTCAACCTATCGTTTCTTACGGAGAGTACAACATACCATTGGTGTAGCGAAAAACGCTTTCAATTTTTGATGGAATGTGTGGGTAGAGGTCTGATATAAATCCAGCTTGTAAAATTGAAAACCTAACTCTATTATCGCTTACTATCTGATACATGTTGTCATTATGAAATAGGATGGCTTGGTGTGCATAGTTGTTGATTGCGGTATTCAGTTTTTAATACGTTTAATAATTTTAAGCTCTATATTCTCAAATGTATTATGATAACAAAGGTAAAAAGTTGGATATTTGCTTAAAAATATACTGCGATTAATAAATACAGCAATATCATGATTTGGCTTTTGATAAATAGCATCCGCTTTTACCAAGTTGTAGCCGAAAGCAGGTGTCCAATCAGTATTTCTTACGTAATAACCACCTGTTTCAGAGTTAATTGGTGAAAACATATAATTTGTATTGTGTTATCAATACCTTGGACTTAACAGTTGAATCCTTGTATCATGCGATGCTAAGTACATTTAATATCCTTTTTAGCGAAAAATAACTCTTGCTAGAGAGCTTTCACTTCCATGTATCATGGAATGTTAAATTCATTAAATATCCTTTATAATGTAAATAAGTTCTTAAGACTATCAACCACCTGTCATGTATATGTCATTTCAACCAACAACAACAACGTCTATATGTCATCACCCATTAACCTGTTATGTATGCGGTATGTATACAACTAACATGTTTATTTGGGGTCTACTACCCTATATGTCATTTCATCAAACAGCTAAGAATTTTAAGTTTTTATCTCAGATTCATATAGGCTTTGTTACGAAACAATATATTTTGAAGGCGGTTCATTTCTATCACTAGCTTACGTTTATACTGGAAATAGAAAATAAACGTACATTTTTTATTCTTCCTCTGATACATATCATATTTCGCTGGTTTTGGTTTTTCTAACTCCTTGGTGGGATATTCGTAGATATTCACAGTATATGCTGTGTGTTGTAGGTGAGCGAACACGAAATTCAAATCTAGTTGAACGTTCTGTATTTTTGCGACATGGAGAACCTTCACCATATTAGTTTGTCAGTATACAGTTAACCCTCCGTGTTAAAAACGCGTTTGATCAACTGGTGATCGACAGTGTGATACGATATTTAAATTGGTTTATTAGGTATAACCGACGTTATTGTGTGTGTGTGGTGATTTCAGTTGTTATATGTTAAATCATGCCGATAACTATTGTGATGTACGTATATGTGTTGAAGGATTGTTTTTCAGCGAGTGTTTCAACCTACCTGACGTTATTTCACCTAAAAGAAGCAGGGAGAACATCTTCAATTTCGTTTGAATTTTTCCAGCTGGAGATCGCTTGATTTTCTTCGCGTTTATGTTCGTGCCGGGAGCACGGTCTCATCACCACATCGCGTTTTGTGTAGTAAAGTTACTGTGTCGATCTAACTTTTTGTGTAATAAATTTGGGTTTTATCAAGTTATGAAATAACGCGTTCTACTCTCCCCGCTCCTTATAATCCAAAGCGGATGCAATATTTATGTATAGAGACATTAATTAAATTTACTTAATTTTAATATGTTCATGTATCTTTTAATTTTATTAGTTTCCTGTTAATTTATCAATACTGTTAAGCCTAACTTCTGTAACTTAATTTTAATTCAATATTTTCATATATTTTTTTAGATTATCTTAGTTACTCATTTTAAAATTTTTCTTCAAATGACTAAGAACCTATATCGAGGATCCAAATTTGTATCTCTGTAAATAAAAAAGCTGCGGTATGACACTCGAGTTTATGTCACAAAGTAAACTATATTCGTTATCATAACACCCTTACTGCGTTCAGGGTTTTAGTGAATTTTTACTTGTTTTTATTATTTTTGTTTTCAGTCAGTAAGTTTTATACTATTTTGTGCATTTTTAGATTATCTTAGTTAACTATTTGAATTTTTTTTGTAAATTAACGCCAACTAGAATCCCCTAGAATCCATATCGGCATCAGTTTCAATTTTATATATATATATATATATATATATATATATATATATATATATATATATATATATATATATATATATATATATATATATATATATGTGTGTGTGTGTGTGTGTCTTAACTGTGTGTGTGATAACTTAAAACGATTGTTATAAAATTGGGTCAGTGCCTTGTATTGTGAATGGTTTAGATAGATTTGTACCGCTGAAAATAATACAGTTATAATAATCAAATTTGGTATGTAAGTTTATGAGTGTAAACTATATATCAAAATTTAGATTTTTTATGTTAAACGAAAAAAATAGTTATAAGCATTAAATGAAAAAATATTTGCTATTAAAAACATTTCTATGAAAATTCGCTGCTATAACGCACTTGCTGTGCCCAGACTTTAGTGAATTTTCACTTGTTTTTTACTCTTCTGTTTTTATGTGTTGGTGATTTTTGTGTAATATTATTTTACTGCTTTTCTTTGTTGGTGTATCGGTAATTTCCATTGTTCATTAAATTTTTAGGTAAACTTTATTGTTTTATTTCTTTTTCATCTAAACCCTCATACATGCAAACACGTATACAAGTTAATTTATTTTAGGTATATGCATGAGTAAATCTAATAACTAGACTTTTGGAATGTATAAACACCTTAAACATACTTAAATTTAGTCACATATTATACAATAGGTATCAGATCCAATTCCATAATGCTAAATATCACCTTTTTTAATGACAGATAAACGTTGTTAAAGAACTTTGAAATGTTTCCGTGTAATATGTAATGCTGAATACATTAAATATCTTATCGTTTCAGCATGTTCTAGAGCTGGTCAGTTCCTTAATAGTTGGCTGGTGTGGTGTACTTGCAATATGGTATGTGGTAGTGCAATTTTCCTTTACGTGATAGTAAAGGATTTTTTTCACGCCCGAGGAGGTACCATCCCTTACATCAAAGGGCCGGTGAAGTCCCAACAGACGTTTTCGGTTCTTGGGTATGAGTCGGTTTCCCTTATAAGCAAAAATGATGATGGCTTCTCCTTGTACAAAAGCTTCCGGAGGTAAAATACCCCTCCATTCGGATCTCCGGGAGAGGGGTGTACAGGGGCGCCATCATCAAGATTTAACATATCCTCCTCAAATATATGTAGCCTAAATTCTAATTTGAACTCCGTCCATCATTTCCTTCAGGCTAATAGGCCCCAACTCTTCTTCCTCACCGAAACTCAAATCAGTGCCAAAACAGCCACTAATCACCTTAATTTCCCTGGGTATGAGCTCCTTACTTCCTTTAGATTGCATGGAGGCGTGTGCGCGTACGTCTGCAGCAATCTACCCTGCACTAGACTCCCCAATTTAGAAGCTGGAAGAAAAGACATACTATGGATAAAACTCTCTCTCAGGACTGCAACTAAATTCATCTGTTGCATTTACCGGTCACCTTCTGACAAGAACTTTGTCCAGCTCTTTGACTACCTTTCTGAAAAAATCGACCATCTGATTTTTGACTATCCTTCCTCCGCGGTCACTATTCTTGGTGACTTAAATGTCCATAATGGCTAGGATCTTCAAAAAC
Organism: Tillus elongatus; assembly: GCA_964006375.1. Taxonomy (NCBI): domain Eukaryota; kingdom Metazoa; phylum Arthropoda; class Insecta; order Coleoptera; family Cleridae; genus Tillus; species Tillus elongatus. The sequence continues at coordinate 104,532,736 of OZ023264.1, forward strand.
CGGTCCACAAGGAAGAGCAGCCCCACACACAGCTCAAATCCCTTGGATCTTCTTCTTACTACAAATCCTGACTGCTATAAGATATCAGTCACCGCCCCCTGGGTCGCTCAAACCACAGCATGGTCACTGCTTCCTGCGCAATGCACCCCGAGGTCACACAATCATCACACCCACGTGTCGTTTGGCACTACAACTCCGCGAACTGGGACGAAATGCGAGATTACTTTTCCTCATTTCCATGCTCGTCTGTCTGCTTCTCTCATCCCGACCCCTCTGATATCTCACAAAAGTGATCGAAAATATCCAAGCTGGCATGTAATTATTTATTCCACGTACACAGAAAACCTCTGCAGACACTCAAAAGCACTGGTTCTTTAAATCCTGTGACAAGGCCAAACTTGAAAAGGTCAAAGCTCACAAAACGCTTCTACACAATCCCGGTCAAGAAAACTGTCAAGCATTTAACTACATCAAAAACAAAGTCCTCTTAAGCTCCAGCGGTAGCAAACCCTTCTGGACTCTTGCTAAATCTATTGGGAATAATTTCGGCAAGAGCACGTTCCCACCTCTTGTCTTAGGGGATGTAATTGTTTCTACCGCCCTGGGCAAGGCTGAACTTTTTGCCTCGTTGTTCGCCGGCAATTCTGCTCTCAACCCACCTCCAAATGTTCAACCACCAACAGTCCCCAATGTCGCGCATAAAATGCCGGATATCATTTTCAAAATTAAAAAGGTACGAAAGATGCTCTCTTCTCTTAATACCAGGAAAGCCTCTGGCCTTGCGAGATCCCAGCAATTGTTCTCAAACAATGCGCACCACAACTTGTTCCTCTCCTGACTCGTCTGTTTCAGACATCTTACAATAGAGGCATATTGCCTAGTAACTGGAAAACTGCTCGAGTACAATCCGTCCCCAAGAAAGGATCCAAAGCGCTTCCTAGCAACTACAGGTCTATTTCTCTCCTTTCGTCGTCTCTAAAGTGATGGAAAAGTATAAAAACACCGAATTACTAAAATTTCTTGAAAAACACAGTCTAATCCACGACAGGCAGTATGGATTCCGTCAGCGTAGATCAACTGCCGACCTCCTTTCCCTTGTCACCCATTCTTGGCACAAGTCTATGGAACTACACGGTGAATCCCAGATTGACGCTCTAGACATATCCAAAGCATTCGACCAGGTCTGGCACGCAGCGCTGCTTAATAAACTACCGGCCTATGGCCTACCACCAAAGCTCTGTACGTGGACAGCAAATTTCCTCTCCAACCGGAGGATTTCTGTTGTCGTGAATGGCCATTCCTCTAAACTGTATCCAATTAATGCAGGAGTTCCTCAAGGTTCAGCTTTAGCCCCTACTTTGTTTCTTCTCCACATCAATGACCTCCTCTCTAGCACATCCAGCCCAGTTCACAGTTACGCAGACGACAGCACCCTCCACCCAAATATACAATATTCTAAGCCTGTCTCTTTAGCCCAAGTAGATGAGGATCGCAGACTCATGGAGGGTTCTATCTCCGTGGATCTCCAAAAAATATTAGACTGGCGAACTAAAAATCTTGTACAATTCAACCCCACCAAATCACACCCTTGCTTTCTTTCTCATAAGAGATACACCAGCCCTAGACCCATCACAATAAACAACCAAGTTATTCAAAGTAATGAGCCCTTTTCACTTGTTGGCATTTCTGTGGATCGAAATCTCAATTCGCACCAACATGTCACATCAATTGCAGAAGAGGCTGCTAAGAAATTAAGTTTCCTCTTCCGGGCTCGCAAACACTTTTCACCAGCTAATCTCTATACCTTATATGCTTCACAAATAGGACCAAACCTCGAATACTGCTCCCACATCTGGGGTGCTGCTGCCGCTTCTACACTCGCTATCCTGGACTTCATTCAGAACAGAGCTATACGTCTCATCGGTGACACTACCCTCACCCAAAGGCTGCCATCGCTTGCCCACCGACGTGCCGTTGGTGACCCCTCTCTCTCTCTCTCTCTCTCTTATAGATATCTGCACGGGCACTGCTCAGAGGAGCTTTCTTCCACAGTTCCTCCACCTGCTGCCTCCAACAGATCCACCAGGGGAACACAGCGAATGCACCCTTTTACTGTCCAGGTAACCAGACATAGAACATCTTGTTATGCCTGCTCTTTTGTCCCGAGGACTTCCAAGTTGTGGAATTCCTTGCCAGCACATGTTTTTCCTTCTCCCCCGAACCTCCAAACCTTCAAGTCCAGAATTAACAAGTTGCCTCTTTCCTCCTTGTCGACACCCACGGTACGATAGTATTTAGGCTGTAAGCCCTCGTGGTGTGTTGTTGGAATATATAAAAAATGTTATGTTTAAACATCGAGCTATATGTTATCCCATACAGCACAAGATATTCTCAGAATGTTCTCGCAATGTGAGAACAGTCTTTTTCAGAATATTTGTTTCGGAATGTTCTAATAACATTTATGGAGTTTCAAACTTCAATCTTCAATATTCTGAGTACATTCATTTAATCACATCCTAAGAAAATTCTTCATCAATATACTGAGAATATTTGAATAGATTATTATTCCGATTATTCGCTTAGAATGTGCTTGAGATGTTCTTATAATATTATATAACTTTAAAATGTAATGAAAAAGATAGATGGTGATTGCGGTATAGTGGTGTGAATTAAAATAGTAACTATTTTGCATGTATGATTCTGTTACCTGTCTATGGTAAACATATTGCATATGTAGGCAATCCCTTCTTTAGGCATAGAGCGCATTTCCAGGCCGCCGGCAAGGGAAAATGGCAAATGTCAAGATGGCCGCTAGATGAAAATGAAAATTAATGTCAAAATTAATGGTCTGTGAACAATGTTGTATAAGGTTTTATTCTAACATAATTAATTAAAAATAATAATGTGACGTAAACAGTGTGTAATTGCAAACATAGATCCAAAGTACAGAAGCAACTAAAACATGTTGTCAGGTTAACTAAAACCTAGTAAAGAAACAAGTTAGTTAAAGCATCTCCTGTAGGACACTGACGATGGGTTTGCCAGTTTTGAGACTGGATTATCTTACGAATTAGATATTTTGTGAATTGGTTTTCAATAGTACCTAAGTCATGCAATATAAACCACCACCACCGTTTTATTTGGATGGACTGGAAAAAAGCAAGAATACTGCAAATCTATAAAATTGTCTAAGCAACATCTCGGACTTTGTACTCCTGTGGAAGAAGTTTATGCTATGAGAAGTATCACTATAAAGTGAAGAAAATGTGGACCTGAACATATGGTGGGAAGATGAATGTACAATAAAACTTTCAATTTATCAGATTCGGAATCACTTTGCCAAAGTATGTCTTTACAACCAGAATATCCAAGCTGTTGGTGACAAGGGCAAGGTCAAAGGTTTGATCGATGATTTTCAGTTGTAGTTTTGTGTAAGTGGAAGTGAGTGTGATTTTGTGGCATGTTCTGTCCAATATAGTTGTATTCTATAAAGGTGTAAGTACTATTGTGTAATGCAATTCTTTAATGCCACACTGAAAGCCTGTAGGATCAATAGTCCAGCCAAATTTCAAGTTACTTCAGTGGGTCAACCGCGATTATTCATCTCGGAAACTTTGTATTTGGCTATTAAATTTTCTGATAAGAACTGTATCGTTATTTATTTGATTTTTATGTTATTGAAATTTTAATTGTTTTATTAATATTTTATTCAGACTTTTTTTGTATTTTTTATAAGTACATACTTAATCTGAATAAATGTTCAATACTCGAATTGTTGACTTATTACGTATCTGAACTTGAGTTTACAGGTGTGTGTAGCCACTGGAACAATATGGTAACGTACACAAGGGTGAGTGAAGTTCAAAGTTCTAGCCTGTTGCGCTTGCTTATACGAAAATATATAAAAGGCCAGTTAAATGGTGGAAAATTAGTAAATTTTGAAGATAAATCCAATATTTCATATCTTTGCATTTTCTTAATTTCTGTATCATTCAAAAAATGTATACAGGGTGTTTTGCATAAGAACCGACACAGCGCAGGAGCATGTAGGTAAACGTAAAATATGGTGATTTAACGCAACTTACCACTATATTAAGTTGCAGCCCTGAGAGGTTATATGCCTTCAAAGTGGGGTTTCAAATTTCGAAAAAAATCAATATGTCTGTAATACTTTAACTTGGAAAACCAAATTTAGTACCCGTTTTGAGTGTACCAAGAGCATTAATGAATGGTATGTAGAGTTCCATTACGGCATTTGAAAGGGTTGATTAGGGGCGATGCACCCTTAAAATGTCACAATTTTTTAACAGATTCGTAGATTTAAGAAATTATTTTATATTATGAGGAATTTAACTCTAAAACTTTGGTACTCCTGTTATTTTCAACAACTTTATTGTTTTCAAGAAAACACGAATAAGTAAAGAAACCTTTTATCAATCTTAGGTACTAAAAATCATCGAAAATTAAATATTTGCCAATAAACTTATGTATAGGTCAAATTTGACAACCAATAAAAAAGTGTGAATAAGTATAATTTATTAGAAAACAGACAACTCAAACAACATAAATAAAAAAACTGCTATCGATAAGTTATAGAAATTCTTCAACATGATAATTTCACAGGCATCTATTGAATTTTTGGTGATTTTAAGTAACATTGATATATGTGTCTTTAATTATTCGGGTTTTTCTAGAAAACGACAAACGTTTTTTGAAAAAAATAACAAGATTAAAAGTTTTATAATTTACTTCCCCATAAAATAAAATAATAATTTTTTAGATCCGCCAATAGGTTAAAAAATTCTGTCACATTTTACGGGTGCATCACCACTATTCGACCCTTTGAAATGCTTTAATTGAACTCTACTCACCAACGATTAATGCTCTTGGTAACCCAAAACGTGTACCAAATTTGATTTTTCTAAGTTAAAGTATTACTGAGATATTGATTTTTTTTTCGAAAATTAAAACCCCACTTTGAAGGCCTATAACCTCTCAAGGATGCGCCTTAGTATAGAGTTAAGTTGCGTTAAATCACCATATTTTAGGTTCCCCTACATGCCCGTGCTCTCTGTCGTTTCTTATGCAAAACACCCTGTATATCTTTTTTAAAAACGCAATGTTCCCATGAGTATATGTATAAACATTTCGAGAAGATTCATTGAATGTTCGTGGAACATTTTCAGAAGATAGTGGGAGCTCCTAAGAATATTATAAATAACATTCTAAGAACCTTATTAGTATGACAGAAGCTGTCCAATTCTCATGTTCATAGAATGTTCTATGAATATATATTGTACCTTGTGAGAATGTTCTGGGGATATTTGAATATTCTTTCGAAACATTCCTGGTATATGTATCTCTCAAACAACGTCTATTCAGACAACTGTATGTTTAGCCCTCGTACTGTAAACATGTTTCGAGGTATTCTTATTGATGTTAAATACATTAAGTATCCTTTATACTGTTGGAGAATTTTGAAGTGTTTATATAACATGGTTACTAGATATCCAAAACAACTGTATTCTGCTTATGTTTTATTTTAAATTATAATGAAAGACAAGATGTATAATATAACGTTTTGTTTGTTGCATATGCTGACTTGCTGTTATATCAAGTATAGACAGGAAGCTGATTGTGCTGATTTAGCTTGATAGAAGAACCTCGGTGGTTCAGAGGTAAGAACGTGTGCCTCTGAACCGAAGGGTACTGGGTTCGATCCCGGGGTACTCCTTTCACTTTTTCAGTACAAACTGTAAAATTAACATCAACCGAGGTTCTGGCATTGTATTTGAGCAAGTTGAATGTCTGCACGTTCCGCTCTTCGGAGGGGGCGTAAAGTCTTCGGTCCCGTGTCCATGCGATGTTGGGCACGTTAAAGATCCCTACCCTCCTTACAGAAAGACAGGGGTTCGGTAAAATTTCTAGGATAGTGAGGTGAAACTGCTCCCTGGCGTCGGTGATTGGCCATAGTCGCAGAAATAGGCCGACGTTAAAGAAATAAAACACATACACAGCTTGATAGACAACATGTGGTATTTTATTGTATTAAAACGTATGCATATGGGAAATTTCTTTCATTGTATTATTCTATAATAAGAAAATACTACATCATAGTTCTGTTTCCTAAAAATGATACTTTAAAATTTGCACAAACTACCATATTTTTAATTACATGTTGACATTTTAAAATAAATTCGCACACTGTATAAAGGTCTTCTCGATATTTTTGTTTTGCAATGAAAAACATACAGGGGGAGAATCGGAATACTATTATATCTAAATAATCCTGCTCTAATATTGGCTACAAACATATCTAAATTTAAGAAAACTCAAACTTTAGCTCTATTAATAAGTCTCTAATTACACTACTGATGTCTTCTATCATTTTAAGAGTTTCTAGTGGTATATTAAATTGTTTAATATTTCCCAATTATATAGTTTATAATTGAATAACGCTGTTTTTCTTTGTATTTTTACCAGACAATTAGTTTTTCTCACTGATTTTCCTATTGATTTCCAATAACTTTTGATTAAAAACACCTTCTTGTGTAGGTTGATATTTTTTTAAATTAATATTATTGGCTGCGGCATCTCAGGCTATTAGCACATTCATTTCCCATCATTCATTATTTTTACTAATTTTCCAGACAAAGTCAACTTGGCTCGCCCAGGAATCGAACCCAGGACCTCTCGCTTAGCAGGCTGGTACCTAGCAACCTGCGCCACGAGGGCGTTAGGTTGATAATTATCTGCTGCATGTGGTAGAAGCAGTACATCTATTATTTGTTGTAGAGTTTCCTCGTTTTTTACGAGAAACATAATTTGTAATTATATAAATATTATCAACGCCTTGGATTTAACTGTTGAATTCTTGTATCATGCAATGCTAAGTACATTAAATATCTTGTTTAGCGAAAAATAACTCTTGTTAGAGAGCTTTCACTTCCATGTATCAAACGACGTTAAGTTCATTAAATATCCTTTATAATGAAAATAAGTTCTTAAGACTGTCAACCAACTGTCATGTAGACATCATTTCAACCCATTAACGTGTTATGTATGTGGTATGTATACAACTAACATGTTTGTATGTTTGTTTGGGGTTTACTATCCTCTATATGTCATTTCATAAAACTAAGAATTTTAAGTTTTTATCTTATATTCAAGTAGACCTTGTTTTATTTTGAAGGCGGTTCATTTCTATCACTTTCCATTCAAAGGGTGTAAGGATTTAAAGTTTAGACCTGAAGTCCTCATTTTATTGTATATTTCGCTTAGGTTTGGGTTCCTTAACACCAAGGAAGCATTGATTCTACCGTACTGCTAGCGGATTTGCGCGATAATAATTTTAAGTTTTAAACATATTTAGTACTCGATGCTGACAGTCATATGTTACAGCTCATTCATTTTTAGTTTAAATCGTTTCAATAGGTAAATCAATTACACCTCACACACTCATACATTAGGAATTGAATCTCTATCGTGGTTCATATTTCAACGTGTGTTCATATTTCAACTAAGAACATGAGTCTTAAAAAAGGTAAGCTATTATTAGATTGTTTCTAATTTATCAGGAATGAGTGGTTTGAAGTCAACAGTAAGTTCAGCAACCTCTAACCGTTGGAGTTTGGTAGATTATTAGCCGTCACACTCACGCTAATATCTCTCTCTCCCTCTCTCTCTAACGCTTGTATCACTTTGCTTGACCCGCTACTATTTAATAATATAGCTACCCATCGGTTTCCTAGATACCCAAGTCTAGATTCTGAGAATCTGTTTCTAAGAATCTATCATCCTCACCGCCTCCGGCGGTGACCGCCGCCATTCCGAACGCCTGCGACTACTTCCGAAGTGGAGTCGTTGAGACGATTACCATGACACGTGTCATATCTCTACACCGCTTCATAAAAAGTTTGGCTTGCGCATACGCCAACTGCCATATTTAAATTCTACTCATCGAGACGATTACCATGGTACCAAACACTATACCTCTACGTAACTTAATAAGAACGTTGGTCCGCGCTGCCACTCTTCACGACGAGTAACATGACATCAAACACTATACCTTTACGCCGCTTAATAAAAAAAGTTGGTTTGCGCATGCGCAAACCGCTGTTTACATACGTCATTTTTATAAAAATCAAACTGGCTGATCCTTCTATTTAGACAGGTTAGATCTAGATCTCGACTTAGATCTGGACCTCCGATCTAGATCTCGGTTACGATCGGGGGCGCCGCCTCCAATGCCGCCTCCGGTAACGTCACTGCGTTCTACTCGTCACTGCAAGTAACATGATGCCAAACACGTGGGGGCTAACATAGAAATTAACAAAATATGTTTGCGCATGCGCAAACTGCCATTTTTACATACGTCATTTTTATAAAAAACAAAATGATAGGTTTTTTTATTTAAATAGGTTGTGCCACCTGTCGTTAAAATTTTAAATTTTTGAATTTTCGCGCTCGACGGCCGCCATATTGGACGTCATCTTGGATGACGTCATCTCAGGTTAGACCACCAGTGGTCCTCTATCCAACTGCCATCTTTTTACGATACCTGTTAGCCATTTGTGTAATATTTTCAAAGACTATAAACATTTAGTCGCATATATGCAAACATTAAACAGTAAAATAACAAGTACCTACATAGCTCAGATACAAGCGTGAAGAACTTTCATCTGAAGTCCCGAGGTTCGAACCTAGTCTGATCCGAATTGATTTTTTTAAAAGCATCAAAATTTCCCTAGAAAAAATAACATTAAATCTGGTGAGATTTTCACAGATGGCACAAAGGGCATAAATACCACAAATGTCACACGTTAGCTGTCAGCCGCCATCTTGAAATGTCAACTGTCAACCACCATCTTGGCCGTCATCTTGGATGACGTCATCTTGGATGACGTCATCTCGGATGACGTCATCTCAGGTTAGACCACCCACCCTGTGAAGTCACTGCGCGCATGCGCAGTGGCCGGGTGGAGGGTGGAGGTCTTAGAACCCCCCATATATACCTACTTATTCGGATATATACCCGAAATATTTAATTATGACCCGGAAGTAACAGTTACGCAAGAGTACAATGCTAAACATAAAGAACTAATGCATATCGTTTATGAAATAGTACGAAGTCAGATAGAAAATTCGAAGACTAGGACACTGCAACGCACAAAAAAAAATACGAACCAACCTTTTAAAGGAGACATTGTATATTAGAAAATCCCATCAAGATTTCACAAAAAACATAAGAACCCTTTTTCAGGACCGTACTCAAAAATTTCGCTGTTAGAACACAATAAACAATTGTAATAAACCATAAAAATGACGAACAGACTATAGCCCATTTAAGAAACCTTCACCTTTCAGGTTCATCTCAGCAGGAGTAACTGCCCAGATACAAGACTTGACAGGCAATCCAGGTATACTACCCAGAAAAATAGGGATCGCTTATTCCGAAAATAACAAATAACGCACACGACCTGAAACAATGGGGAATTTGCATGATACAAATAACGAGAGATATGATATTCCGGCTATCTATTTTTAGACCTGTCACGCGCATGGTGTCAAGTGGTGAGTCCAATGCAACAATAATATGTTGTCGTGCAGTGGGGTTTGAAGTTTCATCACAACCTCTTAACAAATTATGTATTTTACTAATATTTAAGTGCATACAGTTGGAAGTAATAAAAATTAAAAAGAATAAATTTAGTGCTGCGATCTATATTATCTGAAAAAGACAATATAGGCGTAACTTCAACCGCATTAAACTGACGTATAAAAACTTTTTAATTACGATTGACTTTGTTTAAAGTGTGTAGTTGGACTTCTATAACGTTACTCACCGCGTGACGTCATAGGAGGGGGCGGGGCATATGCGCAATATCATATCTCTTCTAAGTCATTATATCATGGGGAATTTGCACATTTTTAATTCTCCTCTTATTCAATTCCCCACATTGTATAAAATCAATTGCCGTGTCAAATTTAAATTTTAGCTAATAGTTTTCCTGTAAAAATATATATATAATCAAAATAATTGTCTCCGCGCCAAAACGCAGCCGTAAACAAAGACGGCCTACTGTGACGTCACGATCCGGTATCGGCCAAACGAATCTCGCTTACTCACACAGAGATCATCATCTCACCATTAATGTTTATGCGACTTACGTGTGCCGGATAGTTATTGTTATCAACTTATATTATTGTTAATATCTATATACTCGTATTAATTATTTTAAAAACTCTACAGTCTTATATTATGGCTACAGAAGTTGGATTTGTCCAAGGACAATCTGATAATTTACCAAAAATTGATGTACTAGCAGTGTTTGCGTTTTTAGGAAACAAACAATTATAAATGGAAAAATAGATATTCGTTCTATTGCAATAATTACATAATTTTTAAAAGCCAACATTATCATTATTTTGCTGGGTGCTTATGTACCGAAGTACCGAATAATTAACTAGCCTAGCCATGAGCTTAAACTGTGTTAACATGGTAACCAGGAGTCAAGGTCAAGCAGATATTTTTAATGTTTATGTATTGTCATATTTATCAATGTGCTTCTTTGTATGTTATTACATAACCCGTACATATCATCATCTATCTAATCTCATACGATTTTATTAGGTTACCTACTTAAACATAAACCGATTTAGAGCTGTTGAGTTAAACCCTAAAACTGCCTTCGTAACTAATGAAAATGCAATGTCAACTATTATGTAAACGAAATAGGTCTTAAAATCAAATAAATATGCGAAAGCCTTCTGAATGTTTTTAATATATTGCACTGTATCCTCAAAAAGTTTCGGCAGAATCAAAAGAACATTTAAAAGAAAAGCATCTTTAATATATTTTGAGTTAAGAAGTACGATTACTTTATATCAGATCAACTAGAACTAATTGCTGAATTATTAAGTGGATAATAATAATCAAGTAATTTACTTTAAACCATTATGCAAAATTTGGAACGGGAGACAAAAAACAGGCTTTAATTTTAGCGACTTTTCGTAGAAAAAATTCACTACTGAGGAGATTTAGTCTTTTGAATTTTGAAAAATTGTCTTTAAATGAGCACGAACTGGGCCGCCTATAACATATATCCCTGGTCAGTTCCAATTTTATAAGTGTATATATATATATATATATATATATATATATATATATATATATATATATATATATATATATATATATATATATATATATATATATATATATATAATTATATTACGGGTTACTATAAGTTTTTATAGGGTATATCATAGGTATTATATGTTATTTGTAAGTGTATATTATGTACTTTGAGTACTATGTACTATATTAAGTATTAGATTGTGTTGTATTTTATTTTGTTTTTATGTAAATTAATTTATGTATATATGTATGGTTATTTTATTTATATTGTATTTTGTTAATTAAAAATAGAGTACTTACTGTGCTTTCTAATTATATTTGTATTTTTAATACGTTATTTATTTCCGTAAATAGTTTATATAGTGTTTTATTCGTTTTAATAGTTTAATAGATTAAGTTTATTGTGTAATTTATTGACGGATCACTCGTTATATAAGTTTTATGTCATATTTTTATCAATATTCAGAAATATTTTCTACCCCAATGTTCACTAGTATTCAATGGAAAATTTATTCGAAATTTGTATGCATGCAAAGTCCTCTGTTTTTACTTATTAGAAATAAAATTTACCTGTCACTAAGTTAAGGTTGAAACCTGTGATGAGCACTTATAAGCACACTTGGAGAAATCCAATTACCTACCACAAAACATCTTCTAAAGACACAACAATCGCTTCACTAACCACGTTAGGTTTGTCAGAGGATTAAAAAATTCTAAACTAATATTTCTGATATAACCTATGCTTGTATACATCCTTAGGCAGAAAACCGAAAACGAAAGTAATTTTAAGTCGAAGACGCATCCCTTTGTCTATTGTGTCTTTATTGAACGGAGAAGGTTATCGAACTTCTTTTATTCCTCTTACCTGCTAGATTTATGAGTGTATATCTAGTTTAAAGACATAAAGAATATATGGGCTTGAAATTGGAGGTGCAGCTCTGTTTAACGAGGTTCCGTTCTTAATTGATCTTGAGATATAGAGGTTTTTGTATCTGTCAAGCATGGATTGCAGTCTGACATTTTTAATAAGTTTCAAATTATCCTTATCAATATGGTGGTTATTATCCCATATATGCTGTGCAACGCATGACTTGGCTATACTCCCGTTTCGTAAATGTGCGAGATGTTCACCGAATCTGATACCAATGTATTTCTTTTAGTCTGACCGACGTATTTAAGATCGCAATCTTTACAATCTATCTCATAGATACCCGATATTTCAGTGGTTTTATATTTATTTTTAGTATTTTATTTTATTTATTTCTTCAGCATTTTTTTAATTACTCTTGGTCGAAAAAGTTATCTGTAAATCGGCCTTCTTAAAAATACTCTCCAGACCTTTTGTGATACGCGGTTTAAAAGGTAAGCATACAAATTTTGTTCTCTCTTTTGTCTTTCCTGAATGTCGTGCATTCGGCTATCATTTTCTTTGTTCTGTGTCTATTAATCAATTTTTCCACTAAGCAATCCGACAATCTGTTGTATTCAACCACGTTTTTTATGTACTTTAATTCTAACCATATCTACTTTTACTTAAGGGAAAACTTACCAATCTATTTATTAAGAAATTTAAACTTGCGAAAACGTATGTTGTGGGTCATTAGGAATGTAATTTATAGTGTTGAAGTCCCAACGGACGTTTCCAGTTCTGGTGTATGAGTCGGTTTCCCGTATAAAGAAAAATTATGATGGCTCCTCCATGTACAAAAGATTCCGGAGATAAAATACTCCTCCATTCGGATCTCCGGAGAGGGGTGTACAGGGGACGCCGGCATCAATATTTAACATGTCCATCTGGAATATATGTGGCGTAAATTCTAACCTGAACTCCGTCCACCATTTCCTCCAGGCTAATAGGCCCCAACTCCTCTTACTCACCGAAACCCAAATCAGACTCAAAACAGCCACTAATCACCTTAATATCCCGGGGTATGAGCTTCTTACTTCCTTTATATTGCATGGAGGCGTGTGCGCATACGTCCGTAGCAATCTACCCTACACCAGACTCCACAATTTAGAAGCTGGAAGAAAAGACATACTTTGGATGAAACTCTCTCAGGCCTGCAACTAAATTCATCTGTTGCATTTACCGGTCACAACTTTGTCCAGCTCTTCGACTACCTTTCTGAAAAAACCGACCATCTGATTTCTGAATATCCTTCCTCCGAGGTCACTATTCTTGGCGACTTCAATGTCCATAATAAGGAATGGCTAGCATCTTCAAAAACCGATCAACAAGGGAGAACAGCGGACGCCTTTGCAGTCAGCAATTCTTTAGCCAATATGGTTTAGTAAACTACTTACTTTCCTCGCATCCCAACACACAGCTCCCTTGGATCTCCTTCTTACTACAAAACCTGAATGCCATAAGATGTCAGTCACCGCCCCCCGTGGTCGCTCAGACCACGGCACGACACCCGAGGTCACACAGTCATCACACCCACGTATCGTTTCGCACTACAACTCCGCGAACTGGGACGAAATGCGGGGTTACTTTTCCTCATTTCCATGGGCGTCTGTCTGCTTCTCTCATCCTGACGCATCTGATATCTCACAAAACGTCACCGAAATTATCAAAGCTGGCATGGGATTATTTATTCCACGTATACAGAAAACCTCTTTAGCCACTCAAAAGCCCTGGTTCTCTTAATCCTGTGACAAGGCCAAACTTGAAAAGGTCAAAGCTCACAAAACGCTTCTACACAATCCCAGTCAAGAAACCCGTCAAGCATTTAACGACGCAACAAATCGCTATATCCGTATTCTTTCTGAGGCAATAAACTCGTTTAATAACCACAACAAAAACAAAGTCCTCTCAAGCTCCAACGGCAGCAAACCCTTCTAGACTCTTGCTAAATCTATTGGGAATAATTTCCGCCCTGGGCAAGGCTGAACTTTTTGCCTCGTTGTTCGCCGGCAATTCTACTCTCAACCCACCTCCAAGTGTTGAACCACCAACAGTCCCCAATGTCGCGCATAAAATGACGGATATCATTTTTCAAAACAAAAAAGGTACGAAAGATGCACTCTTCTCTTAATACCAAGAAAGTTTATGGCCTTGACGAGATCCCAGCAATTGTTCTCAAAAAATGCGCACCAGAGCTTGCTCCTGTCCTGACTCGTCTGTTTCAGACATCTTACAATGGAGGCATATTCCCTAATAACTGGAAAACTGCTCTAGTACAACCCGTCCCCAAGAAAGGATCCAAAGCGCTTCCTAGCAACTACAGGACTATTTCTACACCAGCCCTAGACCCATCACAATGAACAATCAAGTTATTCAAAGTAATGAGTCCTTTTCACTTGTTGGCATTTCTGTGGATAGAAATCTCAGTTGGCACATCAATTGCAGAAGCGGCTGTTAAGAAATGAGGTTTCCTCTTCCGGGCTCGCAAATATTTTCACCAGCTAATCTCTATACGTTATATACTTTACAAATAAGGCCAAACCTCGAATACTGCTCCCACATGTGGGGTGCCGCTGCCGCTTCTACACTTGCTATCCTGGACTCCATTCAGAAGAGAGCTATACGTCTCATCGGTGACCCTTCCCGCACCTAAAGGCTGCTATCACTTGCCCACCAACGTGCCGTTGGTGACCTCTCTCTCTCTTTTATAAATATCTTCACGGGCACGGCTCAGAGGAGCTTTCTTCTATAGTTCCTTCACTTGCTACCCCAACAGATCTACTAGGGGAATGGAGCGAATGCACTCTTTTACTGTCCAGGTCATCAGACATAGAACATCTTGTTATGCCCACTCTTTTGTCCCGAGGACTTTCAAGTTGTGGAATTCCTTGCCGGCACAGGTTTTTCCTTCTCCTCCCAACCTTCAAGTCCAGAATTAACAAGGTGCATCTTTTCTCCTTGTCGACACCCACGGTACGATAGTATTTAGGCTGTAAGCCCTCGTGGTGTGTTGTTGAAATATTAAAAAAAAACGTATACGTATACTCAAAGTCTTTATATCAACTAAATATAGTATGTTAAAGGAGGTGTTGGATGCTACAAAATGTGTTGGATACTATCCACACAGCGAAAATGAAGAGATATTAGATCCAGCAGATGCCAAGAGTAATTCAATTTTTATATTTAATGATGTAGCCTGTGATAAGCAAGATAAAATAAAATCGTATTTTTGTATGGGTAGACATAAAAATATTGACAGTTTCTACTTATGCCAGACATATAGCAAAGTTCCGAAGCAATTTGTGCGTGATAATGCTAACATCATAGTTTTCTTTAAACAAGATGAAACTAATCTTAAACATGTGTATGTTGATCATGTAACTACCGATATGAGTTTTGAAAAGTTCAAACTTCTTTGTGGTGAATGTTGGCAAAACAAACATGATATGGTGGTTCTTGTTAAAGATTCTGATTTACCACAAGGAAGATACCGCAAGGGGTTTGATCACTTTATATATCTCACTTTACTGGAAAACGTTAGTATTGAGTTGTTCGACATAGAGTAAACATGTCGAAAAAATCTGAAGCTAACCGTCATCGTAAAAGATTAACACTACCGAATATTAAACGTAAAATAGCTGATCTATCGAAGATAATTCGAAAGAAATATCTAATTTTAAAAATAGATAAAACTGATACTGATGAAACTTTACAGCGTTTATACAAACACATCTTAAAATCTCTGAGTAAGATATCTAAAACTACATCAGTTTTGGCTACTAAGCAACCAGCAACAAAACCGATTAAATGTGAAGTCGATGTGAAGCCGCCACCACAACCAAAACAAGAAACTCCATTCCTTAGCGATGATGAAGTGCTCTAGTTGGAATCAGAAGCACCAGAACCGGAGTTATGGGTGACTAAAGCTTATAGGCAATTAGATGCGGCTGCAAATACACCAGAAGCAATTTACGAACGAATGTTAAGTTCATATCCTGCTGCTGTTAAATACTATGTTGATAAATATTTCACAGAGAAACCTAACCATCTGTTGGAAATAATATTTTTGAGAAAACCTGTTACAGCTGCTATGAAAAATTCGCAAGCTTTACGTGATTACGCAGATATTATAAGGCTGCTTTCAAAAGACAAAAGAGTAGATGATGGGATACAAAGTAGGGTAAACGAACGCAGAATTGGGCTTTGGCCACTGTAGCTAGGAGTAAATGTATATCTAAAGAGGCGAAAGTGGCAGTATATAAGAGCGTACTGGTACCGACCGTTTTATATGGGTCGGAAAGTTGGGTGCATCAAGCAAAGCACGTAAGAAAATTGTATCTTGTTAGAATAGACTACCTGAGACAAGTGACGGATAAATCAAGGAAAGACAAAGTTAGAAATGAAAGAATTCTGTGCGAATGTAATGTAGAAAAATCTATTGGAAATAAGTACGACAGCAGCCTCCTTAGATGGTGTGGACACATAAAACAAACGGATATTGACGAAATAACAAGCAGAGTTTATAAGGAGCATGCTAATGGACAGCGAGGCGTGGAGGACCCAAGAAAGCTAGTCAGTTGTTGTGGACGATATATTAAAGGAAAAATAGTTTAGAAGTTTATGTAATAGGAAAGTGTGTATGTGGAGATGTATGAGCGTATATTTATAAAAAATGAAGATATTCTTTTATGTACTGCAGAATAAATCAAGGCCGCCTGAAGTCATTAAAATAATAGCAAAGGAAAAACCAGATTTATTTTTCGAAACAATAAACTACCATATTGGAAGTGGTATTTTCCCAAAGGAGCGGAAGACAGGTAGACAGGTTCTTATAGAAGAACCTGGCAAGAAATCATATAGACTCTTGCCCCTACTAGACGCGCCAGCAAAGCTGCTCGAGAAAATAATAAACAAGAGACTCACGGAAAAAATTGACCTGAAATAAAAAACTATCAGGCAATATGGCTTCAGAAAAGGGCGCTGCACCATGGATGCGGTAAAAGTAGTAATCAAGATAGTAGACGAAGCGAAACCTAACCCAAACAAGTACGTGGTAATGGTGACGTGGGATGTTAGAAACGCCTTTAATACAGCACCATGGGACGGAATCATCACAGAATTACAGAGAAGACAAGTGGCCTCATGTCTAGTTAAATTGATGTGCAGCTACTTAGAAGATCGCAGAGTTTTGATTGGGAGCAATAATTTGTGCATGAAAATGACTTGTGGTGAACACATATGACGAGACAAGTATTATCGGATACGCGAAAGATCTGGCACTTGTTGTGTGAGGCGACAGCAAAGAAGATAGAGGAATGAGTATCATGGACAATGGGAAGAATTTAAATCTAACTGAAGAAGTAGAAACTACAGCTAGCTCCAGGAAAGAGCTGAAGTGGTGGTACTCTCAGACAAAAGAACCATAAAGATCATTATAGCTAGTATTGATGGCCTTGACATTACGGCTGTGAGGTGTCTGAGATATCTTGGGATACTACTGGGGAACAACGCGAACATGGGAATACACATACAGGATGCAGCACACAGACCAGATAGAATAGCATCGGATTTGAACAGACTGATGCCAAACGTATGTGGACCGTGAGCGGGGCGTAGAAGACTCCTGTGCAGCATAGTGAATTCCATTGCTATGTACGGAGCACCAGTGTGAAAAATCTAGATGGAAATGGACAAATACAGATAGATTATATTGCGTTCAAAGATAGGTGGAAATCCGTCTATCAAGCTCATACAGGACAGCTGCAGCCAAAGCGGTGCAAGTAATCGCACCTATCCATTTGCTGATCGGAGTGTACATATGAAAAAGACCAAAACAGGATAGTGCAAAAACGAACAGACGCGAACAATCAATGACAAAATAGCAAGGAGAATGGGAGGAAGAAACACAAACAGCCTAATTGACCAAGACACTGATACCGAAGATCAGACCTTGGTTAACGCCACAGCATGAAGAGGTGGAATATTACCTAACCCAGTTCTTATCCGGATATGGCCGCTTCAAAGCATATCTTTGCTGCTTCAAGATGAAGAAAACAGAGGAGTGACAATATTGTGGAGAGAGCTATGCCACAGAACACATTGTCCTATACTGCGATCGGTGGTAAGAGGTAGGACCGAAGGCGGGGGTCAAGATTGGAAAGAAGCTGACAGCGAACAACATCGTGAAACACATGCTGGAGTGTGAGACAAACTGAAAACTCATAGACGAAGTGATTAACAAAATCCTGAAGGCTAAAGTACACACGTATTATTTACAATGATGAATTTAATCGTTTTTCATGTGTAGTATTTATATTTGGGTCCTGTTTAAAATTTTATCAATATTACCTTTTAGTTTTATTTCTCGATAACTTCATTTCTGTGACAGGTATGCTCTTTGTTTCTGAATGTTTGTGTATGTGTGGGAATGTGTATGTGGGTGTGCGTGGTAAGGGCGCGCGTGCATTTCTTTATATGTAACCGCACATATTAAATTAGTTGTTATATCTAGCCTTTAAATCACTGCTCATGATTGTGTACATGAAATGGTGTACTACAATTGCTCGTAATACATGAGGTTATCCGCGTGCTCTGCCAGTCTTTATTTGCACAAAAGGCAATATATGTTGTTTTAATTTTTACAGGATAGCACGCAAGGATTATAGCCCAGTCAATGAATACAAATGGTCTTGCAAAAGGTCGGGAAGTTTTGAAACTTGGCATATACTTAGTCTTGAGGTCCTCAATGACCACCTGATTTTGCGAATACGGCGTGGCGCCGCTCGCGACGTCATCTTGAACAAATGGCGCATGAAATTAGAAAATTAGCCATATCTTCCCTACCGTACGTTTGATTGGAAAAATAGTTCTATTCAAAATTATTCCTTATAAAATTGTCTACAATTTAGCTTTTTAGATTTTTTTGTATGATCAATATTTACAGAAATATAACATATCAAATTGGAAAAAAGAGTTTTGCCTTCTGTGGCCTGTTTTAGTTGAAAATGAGCTTCCTCGAATTTTGTCTTATAGCGAATAAATGATCTTTATTTGACTCATTTGATAAATTTGATAAAAACCCCCTTCATGCTTTCATCAAAAACTATTTCAAGGGACTTGTGGACCCGTGAACGCCGTAATCGTTCGGCGATTTTGGTGCTATTGATGCTATTATCTGCAGTCAGATATCCATCAAAAACTATGATTGTGTTTGAGCCCTAATGTTTTTCAACATACTGGAGGTATTTGCTACAGATGGACGAGAAATGGTCATCGATGTGCCTACGGACCTTATGGAGGAGATGTCCTCCGTTGACGGCATGAATATTTGATGTCGATAGAGTCTGCTTAATTGGCTCAAAGACAGCATACAACGAGGATTTTATCCCCTTTCGCATACCTTGTTCCGTGAATAATGAGAAAGGAAATGGTGTCAGTTCGTAATGAAGGTATTCTTGCAATTGTTGTTCATTTCTTTTGACGACACACATTCTTTGAAAAAGTAATAGAGGGTTAATGGGAACCACAACCTCACCGATTTTTAAGCTGAAATTAATGGTTGACAGAGGGAGAACTCTTATCTTTTCTTTTAAATTTTACAGAAGCGAATATCTGGCCCATAATGCCCTGCAGAGCAGTCGTACCCACTTCACGCGCCATATGACAATTGATGGAACTATTACCGATAATCCCTGCACTAATGGAGATGATAACACAGTCGCTTGTAGGAAACGGAGTGTTGAGCAAAAAAGTATATTTTCAACACCCCTTCTTTTGACTACTACAATGTTGTCAGTCATAGTTTTTCCACAAATAAAACACACATTAGCTTCCGCCATTGTGACAAACGAGTTTATTCAATGGCTTACAAACTTGCAATTACGCTTGTCGCTGTCTAGCAGCCGGTTCCCACCAACGATTTTTGAAGAGTGGGGTAACAGACGTTGCTGGGGGCATAGGCAAGGGGAGGCGGTGATGTATTAGCTGTTAACGTATCACTGCTAGTGTATTTGGGTCAATATTCATCATTTGAAAAATTATCGTACTTTTATACATCTAAACAATGCGCTCTAAGACAAAACTTTTTTTTCCGAATGTGAGAAGCTATATCTCTGTAAATATTGATCGGACAAAAAAATAGTTAACAGCTAAATTGTAGACAATTTTATAAGAAATAATATTGAATAGATGTATTTTTCAATAAAACGTACGATAAGGAAAATATGACGAATTATATAATTTTTCCAAGATGACGTCGCGAGCGGCGCGACGGCATGTTCGCAAAATCAGGTGGTCAGGTCATTAAGGACGCCAAGATCTAGGTATGTGCCAGGTTTCAAAACTTCCCGACCGTTTGCAAACAAACCCTGTTTTTATGTATTCATTGACTGGGCTATTATGTAAACTCACAAGAAAGTACCAATTATAAGTACTTCGTGAAAGATTTTTCTCTTTGTTTGTTCAAAGGCATCCATACTTACAGATAACGATTGTGAACTATTATTTTTTTGCTGAATGAACATTATTATTATTATTATTATTATTATTATTATTATTATTATTATTATTATTATTATTATTATTATTATTATTATTATTATTATTATTATTATTATTATTATTATTATTATTATTACTATTATTATTATTATTATGTGTATTGTTAAAAGTTAAATTTTTAGAAAATTACCTTCAACAATGAACTAGCTGCATCAGAACATGGAAACTATTTTGCAATGCCGACATCCCGTTTTCCTGTATATACCTGTATACTTTCGTCTTTTCAAAACAGCTACTTATTGTTTTCGTCTAACAAATATTTTTACATAAACATAATTGTAATGCCAGAAGTTAAGGTTTCATTCATTTTATCATTAAAAACTTATTTGCTAATAGATAATTTATAAGCTACACAATGATAAAAACGTTTCCTAACCTAAGTGCGCCTCTACTCGTTCCTATAATCAAGTGCAATTATTAAATCATCATAACAAAATAATAACACAGAAGCTTCATTCACTGCTGGCGTTCACGGATTATATTGTAGGCAGAAATTTACACCAGTCTTTTTGGATGTGTGAAGTTTGTTGTGATTTCTAACGAACAAGTAAGCTACCTTTTTTATTACCCTATAATATTTCTATCTTGTACAGCTTCCACATTACCTTGTTTAAAGATACAATTACGACTCAACAATTGTGTCCGTAGCGTTTCTACGATTCACTAGAGAATAGTTTAATGATGCTTGTTAATTGGATAAATTAAGAAACTAATGTCAACTTCGTCATTCGTTCATATTTTAAAAATTAATATTTTTGCAGTTCAAAATCATTTATGACAGTTACGTTGGTAAATGTATTTGAAAAACGCCTTAAAAACGATATTTCAAGCACTTTTTAACTGTGTTTCTATGTGGTAAAATATTGTATCATATCACCCTTTGCAACATATAAAGCTATAATAATAGTTTACAACTTTAACTTTTATTCCCTCATAAGAAATAAGAAAGCTGGTAATGTCCCAAAGTAGGCGAAACGTTGTAGAAATATTTTGAGTCCTCTATACTGGAAATGTCTAAAGAAGGTGCTTTTCGATTCTTCATGCGAGTTAAAATAAATGAGTAGAGACGCAAATCGAAAAGCTCATTTTTCAGTTTTTTGACAATTTCTTGAACGACAATCGCGGGAAATTGGTCTTCCGTGCGGCATATTAAAAAGCACAAAATTTAGCACTGCCGAATTTAAACCTACCCTCAACCTTTGATAATAAGCGAGATCCCCCATGGTGAGTTTCTTATTCGAATCACCCTGTATACATATATATATATATATATATATATATATATATATATATATATATATATATATATATATATATATATATATATTGAAAACGAGCTGGCAGCTGTAACTGCCAAGAAAAGATTTTGTCGAAAAAACCTGAAATACGTCAAGTTTCTTATGAGGAGGACAACTTTTGACGCAAAAAGTATAGCCCAAACTTTATCCTCCTAAGCAGGGGTATCATCCCTCAATTTTTTTCCAAATCGGTATAGGAGTCACTTGATAGCGCATTGAAAAGAGCTTTTGATTCACTATACACTGCTATTTTATTTTTTAAATTCAGTCTATTCGTTTAGAAGATATGGATTTTTGAAATATCAGTAATGTATTTCGGGAGAAATTCTTAATGCTTGAGTTGGGCCTCACCAGCGTCCATTACAAGATAAAGATGTTGTTAAAGGTTTGCGTAGCTAATAAAAAGTCATTTAGATTAAGGTATTCCAAAAAAACCTGAGGAAAATATATCTTGTGATAACACAATAACATAATAATAAATACTAACCACTTACAGGCGTTCCAAAAATATCTAATGTTGATATATTAAAAAAGCGAAGTCCAATTATTTTTTCTGAAATGACTAAACATAAAAAGGATGTGCACAGAGTTTATTTTTTTATAATTTTTTTTGCCAAAACAAAAAGTTTTGAGAGTTAAAACAGTTAATTATTTATAAATTAGCCTTTATCTAAGGAAGGTAATGTTGTACCAGAATTTTGGTCTTACTAACTGTACGTTTTTAAAAATGAAAATATGTTTATAATAATCAACGCAGTATCAATTTAAATTATAAATTATTGAAAGTGTTTACACATTCATTTATTTTCACCATATATGAGGGCAACGTAAAGTAAACATTCATATAATCAAAGCAGATAAGATATACATTGGGTATGCGTCATTCACATAATCAAAGCAAATAGGATATACATCGGGTATGCGTCATATGCTAACGAAACAAAATAAAGAACCCAATAATATTTTCTTTAAAAAATTAACTAATGAGAACATCCCGGCTTTTGAATTAAAAAAAAAATATCTTCCAATGAGCGCGAACTAGGCCCCCTTAATACATATCGGGGGTCAATTTAAAATTTTATATGTATATATATATATATATATATATATATATATATATATATATATATATATATATATATATATATATATATATATATATATATATATATATATATATATATATATATATATATATATATATATATATATATATATAGGCTTTTTCACGATAGCCGTGCATTAGAAGTTTGTGAAGTTCCCTGATATCATAAATTTTGGTAGCGGTCACAATTCGTAATTATCTTTTATTCTAAAATATTTTCGAGGTCACATGACTTCCGGGTACACCGGAAGTAGTCATCAACTTTGCTCATTTAAATAGAATGCCCTATTTTTTATTGCATATTCGAATTCTCCATAAAATTTTCTGAAGATTTATATTAGGCTTTCCTATCCCTATTTTGAACTTTTCCAAAGATATTGTGATTTATTAGGGAAAATGAGGTCTCATGAAATTTACGAAGCAAATTTAAACGGTGAAATGTATTTGAAACTATTAAGGGGATCTGTCCGTAATTTTCTGGCAAGGCTACTACTAGATATATAGATATAAGGCAAAGCTGCTGGTATCAGCTAGACGGCGCGCTTGCTCACTCCACTGGTGAAGTTTACTACTGGCCCTTAACGCAGTTACTTGACGACAGATGGATTGGGCCCAACGGTCCTTGGAGATGGCCTCCCCGCTCAAGTGTATGACACAACAGTGCAAAGTAGAGAGGATCTTTTAAATCGTGTAATTAGAGCTTTTAGAAATTAGGATCCAAATGAAATCAAAAGTGCTACTACCAATGAGATGAACCGTAGAATTTTGCAGTGCCTTGACCAAGATGGTGGTCACATAAAACATTTATAGTAATCGTAGCATTTAAATTTGAATTAACTTTTTTTTATTTGTCTTTGTTCAGTTTTTTGTTTATTGTTAATATTTGTTCTTAGTTCTTAAAAAAATAATTATATTAAATATTTTTATGAAATCATATCACTTTTGTTATCTGACTGAAAATCACAGCTGCATTTGTTGTGTGGTCTAACGTGTATACTCTTTAGAATAGGAGGTTGTTACCTAAAAATGCTAATAACAAGCAACATATTGAAGATAGGTATAGAAAAACTTATATCAAACCGGTGTGGAATTAAATTTAGAACTGAAATTTTTAATAATATACAGGGTATTCTATTTGAAAAAATATATACTTTTGCCACGTTGAATATGTCTAACTTAGTAACAAAATTTAGAACACTCTGTATGACACAGGTAACCTTAAGGCACATAAGATGAAAGCTCTCTCCTACAAATTAAAAAATTCTAAATTCGAGCCATTTATCTTTAAAAACATGTGAAATACAAACTATTATAAATGATGTTGCAAAGTCACCGAAATACAGAGAAATCACAATATCTTTGGAACAGTTAAAGATAGTGATAGGAAAGTCTAATATAAATCTTCACAAAATGTTATGTAAAATTCGAATATGCAAAAATAGGGCATTCTATTTAAATTAGCAAAGTTGATGACTACTTCCGGTCTAACTGGAAATGATGTGACCTTGAAAATATTTTAGAATAAAAGACAATTACGAATTGTGACCGCTGCCAAAATTCCAAAATTTAGGATATCAGGGAACTTCATTAACTTCTAATGCACGGCTATCGTGAAAAACCCTGTATATATATATATATATATATATATATATATATATATATATATATATATATATATATATATATATATATATACAATATATATATATATATATATATATATATATATATATATATATATATATATATATATATATATATATTGTTACGATTTTATTAATATTGTATGTTACTGTGTTTGTTTATATTACTTATTTTCAATGCCCCATGATTGGTTGTCAATTGTTATAGTTTTGCTTTGTTATAAATGCCTTCTGTTATGTATATAGTTTTTTTTAGATGACCCTGTATATATTATTATTAGGTTAAAAATTATTTTAAAATGTGAATATGTTTCATTTCTGATTTCTAGTTTATTTTATATGTATAGTATTTTATTTTGATTTGACAATAATACCTACAGGTTATACTTAATGCCCATGCACAATTTATGTAAATTTTACGTTAAATTTGGTATGAAAGTGTTAATAAATAAATAAACGATTTATGTGTTCCTGTTTATTTAGAATCTAATGTGTCTGTGTATGGTTCGTGGTCTACTCTTTGCCTCTGTTAAATAGCAATAAATATAGATGTATCTATAAATAATATACTTGCCCTTTAATTATAATTTCCCCGACTACTTCAGCTTCTGACTCCAGTCTAAGATAGTCGATTCTAATTTAGAGATGGTGCTATATGCAATTAATTCTTATATATTTTATAAATATACCCCAAAACAAATTAGGTCAAGAAATTTTTAAGTATAACAAATATTTTATTTAAATTGGATTGGAAAATTCTAGAATTTTTTCTCATTGGATCTTCTACTGTTTTAAATTACTAACAAAGTTTTATTTTATTGAGTGATAGGATTTTTAAAATATCTTTGATTCTTAACATGGCCAAAATTTATTCTTTCCCTTTCGAATTTGATACACTATCTGCCCTCTATGATCTTGCTTGTGAAACACTATGTGAATTTGGTTTAAATTTCAGTTATATTTATGAAACCTGCTATTATCATATAAACATTTATTTCCCAATAACAGATGGATCGTTCTCCTCGATTAATACTTAGAGGAAATTTACTTTAATTGTGATTTATAATAATTATGTGAATTTTGGTGTACCTTGGCGTCTGATGATTGGTGATACAGGTAATGTTTTGCTGTATATTACCCGTATATTCATTTCTCGGAAACCGAGCCTTGCAAGATTATTCGCCACCTCATTCCCCGCTACGCCACAGTGTCCCGGAACCCACACTAGTTGTACCTCCTTTGTCCTGGCTAGTCCTTTGAGGGTGCCAGCGCACTCCTGAACCAGTGTTGACCTGATTCTGGCCGCGCAGACTGCCCGGGGGACTGCCTGGCTATCCGAGCAGATGTACACACATTCCTCGGGACTCCTCGTCACATCCTGTCTATTGGCCACAGACAGGATAGCGTACACCTCTGTTTCGAATGCCGTGGTATATGCGCCAAGAGTATAGCTCTCGCGCACCCCCAGGCCCTCGATGTATATTCCTGCCCTGGAAAATTGTTGGTCCTCCAGCCGCGATCCGTCGGTGAAACAGACCAGGCTTGCGGGCTGGAATGCAACCTCATTTTCCCTCCACTGATCCCTACTTGGGATCCTGAGGGTGTATGGCATAGTCAGCCTAATATCGTCCCCGGCATCCCGCACCTTTATGGCGGAAATCGGAATTTCCTTTTCCACCTTCTTGGCGACTCTTGCATGCGTCTCGCATTCTAAGACGCGACGCCATAGCCTCTCTCCTGACACAGATGGAAAGCGGTGGCAGCATCAACAGGACCTCTAGCGCGGCTGAGGGTGTCGTTCTCATAGCGCCTGTGATACCCAGGATTGCCAGCCTTTGGAGTTTCGCCAGCTTCCTGATGGTAGTTTGGTTCCTACCGCACCACCAGACCAGCAGTGTAGATCCAATGAAGGATCCGAGGTATAAGTCCACAGGTCCTCCCTATCACTCGACGCAGCTGCCAGAGGGACGCTACTCCCTTCCTCACAACTCGTTCTATTTGCGGCCCCCATGTTAGTTTGGAGTCCAGGATCACCCCCAAATATTTGACCTCCCGCCCTAAACCTAAAAGTTTTCCAAACATCATGGGCGCCCTAAACCCCTTTCCCTCCCCCTTCTTGGTAAATAGGATCATCCCCCTCTTTGTCGGGTTTACCGAGAGTCTCAGCTCACCGCACCACCTTTCGATTATGCTACAGGCAGCTTGTATGCGCTCACAGACGACGCCGAGGAATTTGCCGGTGTCTAAGACCAGCCTATCATCAGCGTACGCCTGGGCTTAGAAGCCGTTCTCGAGCCGCTCCAAGAGGCCGTCCATGACCAGACACCATAGATGGGGCGAAAATCAGCTGCCCTTTGGGCAGCCGCCGTCATCCCAACGTACAGCCCCGACCCCTGGAGGTCAGCGAAACTCTCCTGTCCTCCAGCATGTTCGCCACACAGCTTATTAGTAACCTCGGCGTTCCCCTATCCTGTAGGGCGGTACAAACCGTATCCGTTCTTGCCTTATCATAGGCCCCCTCCACATCGAAGAACACAGCTAATGTGCTCTCCCCGTAGTGTAGGGCCCTTTCCACCTTCCGCGTCACAGCATGGAGCGCCGTCTCCGTCGACTTCCCCCGCTGGTACGCGTGCTGACCTTTATGGAAGGGCTGATCCTTTAGGATCTCTCCCAACACAAACCTATCTACTATCTTTTCTAATGCCTTGAGCAGGAATGATGTAAGGCTGATTAGCCTGTACGCTTTGGCCAGCGTGTAGTCCTTCCTTCCTTAGGAATGAAAACCTCCCTTATGTGGGAACCAGTGCATCCAGGCCCCTCTAGAGCAGAGCCGGAAAAATCCCGTCAAGCCTGCCGCCTTGAAAGGAGCGAACTCGCCCACCGCCCAGGCTATAGAGCCATCCGTGACCACCCCCTCCGCCAGCTGCCAGTCCGCATACGAGAGCGTCCACCGGCCCAGGTCGGCAGCCCCCGGACGACTCCACCTCCCGCGAGGTGAACTTCGGGAGATGACGCAGGGTCTTCTCACCGGTGCTTGTCCAGCTCCCGACCGGTTTCCTTAAGGATCCTACATTACTGCCTACCTCCTGTTTAAGTACCCTTACCAGCCTGGCCGCGTCAGGGAGGGAATTGACTTCCCCGCAGTACGCGCTCCAACTGGCTCGTTTACTCCGTCGTAATTCCTTCTTAAACTCCCTTCTGGCAGTCCTGAACTCGTCCCAGCCCGCTTCACTCGATTCTCGGACGGCTCGGTTTAAGGCCCTCCGTCTCCGCCCGCGTAAATGGTGAAATCCCTCTTCCATCATCTGACTTTGATGGACGGCTACCCCATAAGTGGTGACGCGGCCTCGTAGCTGCCATTGTTTTACCTTATACGGCCTCGACCTCACTATCTAATGCCCCTGTAGAGAGTATTCTCCCCCCTGGGCTCCTGGGCGACCCTCCGAGGCCTGTTACATAGGCATCCCATTCGGTATTCCTTGGATTTCTCCTGGGGGAGTGCTCTCACGGTCCAAATCCAATTCAAAGCTGATCATACGATGATCAGACATTGATATGTGTTCCGTCCTCCAGTTAGATATATCCTCTGTTCTTCCTCTGCTCGCTAACGTGATGTCGATCACCCCCTGTCAGATACGATTGACAAACGTTGGAGCTGTACCTCTGTTTAATACCTCTAGGTTCGTTGTAGCCAACTACTCTAGTAGAGCCTCACCGCGTGGGTTGTTATTTGTGCTGCCCCACAATCTGTGGTGAGAATTGACATCGCAGCCTATTATCAGTTGTAGCCCATGCTCCCTCGCGAAATCGACGATACGCAGCGATTACTCCGACGGAGGCAGCCTCCGCCGATCGTAGGGAACATAAAGGCTGCACATCAGAACCTTAATCCTAATATTACTCACCTTATACTCCAGAACAGCTGCTGTAGCGTCCCTAGACCCAAGCTGCGGCAGCAACATCACGTCCAGATCTCTCGACGCCAGTATGCATGTCCTAGGTTGTTCTTCCTCTGCTTCGCCACCAACTAGGATGTTAAAGCCTATTCCTCCAAGCCCTCTCATTTGCTTCCTATACACGTAAGGCTTTTGGATCAACACCACGCCACCTAGACCGCCTGCAAGGAGCTTTGCTAGCTCCTCAGTGGCATACCTTTCAGTCGTCTCTAAAGTGATGGAAAAGTATATAAACACGGAATTACTAAAATTTCTTGAAAAACACAGTCTAATCCCCGACAGACAGTATAGTTCCCTCAGCGCAGATCAACTGCCGACGTCCTTTCCTTTGTCACCCGTTCTTGG
Source organism: Tillus elongatus (assembly GCA_964006375.1). Classification (NCBI taxonomy): domain Eukaryota; kingdom Metazoa; phylum Arthropoda; class Insecta; order Coleoptera; family Cleridae; genus Tillus; species Tillus elongatus. Next base: position 104,561,689 of record OZ023264.1, read on the forward strand.
AACAAGTCTATGGAACTACACGGTGAATCCCAGATTGTCTCTCTAGACATATCCAACGTATTCGACCAGGCCTGGCACGCAACGCTGCTTAATATACCACCAAAACTCTGTACCTGGACAGCAAATTTCCTCTACAATCGGATCATTTCTGTTGTCGTGGATGGCCATTCCTCTAAACCCTATCCAATTAATGCAGGAGTTCCTCAAGGTTCAGTTTTAGCCCCAAAAAAATATTAGACTGAGAAAGTAGAAATGTTGTACAATTCAACCCCACTAAATGACAGTCTTGCTTTCTTTCTCATAAGAGATACACAAGCCCTAGACCCATCACAATGAACAACCAAGTTATTCAAAGTACTGAGTCCTTTTCACTTGTTGGCATTTCTGTGGATCGGAATTTGAATTGGCATCAACATGTCACATCAATTGCAGAAGCGGCTGCTAAGAAATTAGGTTTCCTCTTCCGGGCTCGCAAATACTTTTCACCAGCTAATCTATATACCTTATATACTTCACAAATAAGACCAAACCTCGAATACTGCTCCCACATCTGGGGTGCTGCTGCCCCTTCTACACTCGCTATCCTGGACTCCATTCAGAAGAGAGCTATACGTCTCATCGGTGACCCTACCCTCACCCAAAGGCTGTCGTCCCTTGCCCACCGACGTGCCGTTGGTGACCTCTCTCTCTTTTACACATATCTGCACGGGCAGTGCTCAGATGAGCTTTCTTCCATAGTTCCTCCACCTGCTGCCCCCAACAGATCTACCAGGGGAACAGAGCGAATGCACCCTTTTACTGTCCAGGTCACTAGACATAGAACATCTTGTTATGCCCGCTCCTTTGTCCCGAGGACTTCAAAGTTGTGGAATTCCTTGCCGGCACATGTTTTTCCTTCTCCCCCGAACCTCCAAACCTTCAAGTCCAGAATTAACAAGTTGCCTCTTTCCTCCTTGTCGACACCCACGGTACGATAATATTTAGGCTGTAAGCCCTCGTGGTGTGTTGAATAAAAAATTTAAAAAAGTTAACTATATATATAGGATTTCGATTTTTTTATATAAACTAAAACCTTCCTGAATCCGTCGTTCTCATGGAACTCCAATGTCTATCGGTAAAACTGCCACATCACAATTTTTTTATATGTTCCGAAAGCGTGAAAGTTCCAGACTAATTAAAATAACTCGAAAACTGCAAAGCATATAAACTTTATTTTCCTTATAAACATTAATTATAGTTCAATAGATATATATATATATATATATATATATATATATATATATATATATATATATATATATATATATATATATATATATATAAATTGAAACAGATCCCGAAAATGTGGTTTAGGGGGCCTAGTTAGCGTAAATTTGAAGAATTTTTTTCAAAATTCAAGTCGCGATCTCCTTACTAGCGATTGTTTTATACGAAATTTCGCCAAAAATTATAGACTATTAAACCACAAACTCTGTAACTGAAACTACTGACAAGGCATCAGAAAACGAATCTATTTGAAATGAATTTTGTGCAAATATTCTAGTAAAATGAAGGATAATGACAACTTAAGCAGAAACTTGAGGCTTTGTAAAACACACTTCTTACATTTCTTCTACATAACCCGCATTAGTTTCTAAATCGTTATCCTAAAACGCCAATTCTAAAGTTTCAAATTGCGACATTGACGTTTCAAGAAGAAAAACTATAACATTTTCGACATAATTTTTCTGGTATTTTTGCTCTTTTTCCGCGAAAAAACTTAATCTTTGTAATATTGAATATATTTTGTTAAACGCACAATATATGTTGGACTTATGCGATTCTGTGATCTCCAGTGGCAACCAAAATTTTTCTCTTTAAATGCTTTAATTTTTGTTTCTTTTAAATTAGAAATCTGTATTTTACTACACAACATACGTGTTGTATTAGAAAATTGCCTACCGAATTTGGTTGATAGATCTTTGTTGTCTTAGGAGATAAAACACAAAAACGGTCCAATTTTCGTAGCTAGCAGACTTATCCAAGCCAATGGTCATGGTTGGTATGCATAAGTAATTCATTAAATAAAGATGTAAATAATTTGAGCATGTTCTAATTAGGTAATTTATAATTCAGTAAAACACGTTATACAAGTGTTCTCTGCGCATACATTAAGAGTGATAACCTTGCCATAATTCAACGTCGTCTCAACAAACTAACACGTTTCTCTTTTTAAGGCAAAACGAAACAAGGATATCGAACAGAAGTAAAACATGATAACAAAATCACTACCTAGTATTTCCTTAAGAAGTTGTCGGCAGATTTCAACCAATATAAAATTGTATGCAGAAGCTGCTTCGGCATCAAAAAAAGATGAATATTATTCCAAGATAGGAGAACTAAAAACAGAATTAGCAAAGCCAGAGGGCTGGGACGATGCTTTTCCTTATGAAGCGATACCTGGCCCAAAAGGTCTGCCTCTCATTGGTAACACCTGGAGGTTTTTGCCTCACATAGGAGAATTCCATGGTTTAGATATGTTACAACTTCACGAAAGGTAAGTCTATACATTTGTACAGGTGTTTCATTTGTTAAGAAATATACCTCACCAGCTGAACTATACATAACATTCGTGTCGTTATCTAATAAATAGCCAATTTTGTTTCAAGTCGCGACTTTGACGTTTTAAGAAGGAAAACTATATAATTTACAAAGAAAATTTTCTGGCACTTCTTGATCTTTTTACGCCAGGACTTAGTTTGTATATAATATTCAATATATTTTGTTTACCACACAAAATATTTTAGTCTTGTGCATTCTCTTTTGTCACCAGTGACACCCCATTTTTTTTCTTTAAATGCTTATAATTAGTTGGTCTTCCAACTTAGAGATCCTAATTTTGGTAAGTAGGATGCGCTTAATAGTAGAAACTTGGGTACCTAATTTGGTTGCGATAGCTTTGTTACTTTTCAAGCTACAAAAATGTTCCGAAAGAAAACTAAAAATTTTCTCGGAAAAGCTGGTCTGCCAATTACAGAAAAAGCTACTCCCAAATTTCATAAAAAACGGCCCATTATTTTTTAAGTTATCAGTACTATAATATAAACACAGATTTCGTGTTAAGCAAATTGTTTCAACGAAAATTTGCTAAAATGGAACAGTTCAGTTTTATTCGCGAAATATTTAAATCGCAAGAGCTACCCAGTGAGTCTAGAAGGATTATAACTATTATTATTCCACAAATGGTGAGCATCGAGAATGAAACTAGCACAGGGAAATAAGCATACAGAGCTTTGTGACCGATATTTTGATAATATTAGTAAAAAATATAAGAACACGCAAAATGTGGAGTTACTTGGATGAAGATCAGTTCGGATTTAGAACCGGCCGAAGAACTAGAGAAGCAGTGTTGACATGAAGGAAAATATGATGAAACACCTTTATTGCTCTTGTAGGTTCAGAAAAAAACATTTGATAATGTGGATTGGAAAATATTGTTTTATATAATAAAGAGAGCTACATTGAACTGAAAAATAGGTTGTCATTTATATCGCTATTTGGCAAAAGGTGCGGTTGCCCTCCACATAATTCCGTTACCATTTTAAGCACTCTACCAGTAGTTAGACAGCAATCTGATAATATGATTCACGCCCGCTCTTTACGTTTGCCGTAAACCAGGAGCCGCACAGTTGTAGATCTCACAAAAGTCAGAATGCTCCAGATGCTCACTACTAACGGATTTTTTGCCAGAAACCTCACTATAACACATTAAATCTAATAAGTACTATGGTCGATCAATAAGTACCCGTGTTTGAAGACTGGTGGCGTTGCTGCGGGAAGTTGGCATTACCGTTGTGGGCTGTCGTCTGTCAAACGACACAGTACTAAATTTCAAAGTGATTCATTGGTTACTTTTTATTGGACAACCAGTTGTATCACACGTGTTTCTCGATAAAACAAAAAACACTGAACGCAACAAGTGCGTTATGGCAGTGAATTTTTATAAAAATGCTTTGAATATCAAATATGTCTTTTTAATGCAAGCAGTCATCATTTTGGTTACCGGTATAGGTATAACCTATATAGTAGAAACAATGTGCCATATTTTATCAAAATAACTTATTGTTTGAAAATGTACAAAAATTTTCCGACAATATACCTTAAACGTTGGTTTTCTAACCAACAAATCTTAGGTTAATAGCAAATTAAGTTATTGAAATTTGAAGCATTTAATGAAAATTTGCTACCAACACGCACTTACTGCGTCTTGATTTTTTTCTTACAGACATATTTCGATAAAAAAATGCAATAAAATAAGGCTGTTAGAAAAAAAAAATGGAGGGATCACCAACGATCGACTTGTGGGCCAACCGGTGATTTTCAAAATAATTTTATAAAATGCAGCTGAAGACACCCTATAATTAACTTATACAATTTTTTCTCGTCTCTTGTATAATAATAATTATATTCAGCTTTACCGTAGAAACGCGTCACCCTGTATAATATCAGCCCTTTTGTAAAACTTCGATCCTTTATATATGTTGATAAAACATAACAAACACTGTTTATTCCACCTACTAACATTAATAAAGGAATAATATGCACTTGTATATAAAAATTTTCCAAATGACACAAATAATTCGTCGACTCAAACAAATAAACATATAAACGATCTCATATCATACGGTAAATGTCAGTTACAGCCTCTAATAGACCTGCGCAATAATATCAAATGTTCCGTCGCCTAGCAACAACATACTAGATTTCATATAAGCCAGGTTTACGATTGACAGTCAAACGCGGCGATATTAGAAATAAATGTTTCAAATTTGAATAGCTCCATTTTCTGTAAACCTAGAAAGCTAAATTTTGGCGCATAGTTAGGTCTTTCCCAAAGCAATATGTACACCAAATTTAATCGAAATATCTTTGTAATTTTCGGAGAAAAAAATTTTTTTCGAAAGAAAACTCAAAATTTTCCCGGAAAACCTTGTCCAATTTTCCTGGCTAACGAACTCATCCAAGCTATTAATAAAAGAAAGGAACTTGCCGAGTTTCATCAAAATCGGGTAATTATTTTTTGAGTTATCGGTTGAATATATATATATATATATATATATATATATATATATATATATATATATATATGAATACATACATACATATATATATATATATATATATATATATATATATATATATATATATATATATATATATATATATATAAACATATAAAAATCGAAACTGACCCCGGATATGGGTTCTAGGGGCCCAAATTCGCGCTCATTTGAAGAAATTTTTGCAAAGTCTCACCATCGATACCTCTCTATTAGTGAATTTTTTTTAATAAAAATTCACTAAGAAAGTGCAATATAGATACGTTTCATATTTTTGGATGGAAAACATACAAAGAAACAAGAGCGAAGTCTGATGCTGTATATTATGTTAACCCTTCACCATCTATGACAACCATTAGATATTGGTTCAATAAACCTAAACGGGGTCGTAGATTTGTTTTTGATGAGGAGCAGCAAGACCGCCCGACAGACGTCGCCGAGAAAATTATTGAAAAGGTCCACGACATGATCCTCGCTGATCGCCAAACTATAGTGCGCGAAGCAACAGAGGCCGTAGGTGTTTCGTATGGAACTGCATTCAATATTTTACATAATAAGTTAAGTATGAGAAAGGTGTCGGCCCGATAGGTGCCGCGATTGCCCACGGTAAACAATAATCTAGGACTAGCTAAGATAGGACTGTCAATGTCAAACCAGAGTTTTGACATCTTTAAGCGAAATTCGCAGGAGTTTTTGCGTCGAGTCTTTACCAATGATGAAACCTGGATACATTATTATACGCCAGAGACCCAGCGACAGCCAAAACAATGAACTTTTCGGGTGAACCTACTCCGAAGAAGGCAAAGACGGTCCCATCGGCCGGAAAGGTAATAGCCAAATTTTTTTTTTTGAGATTCGAAGGAATAATCCTCATGGGCTTTTTACCAAAAAGAATAACGATTACGAGGCAGTACCACAGTGAATTATTGGGCCGATTCAATTAAAAATTAAAGGAGGCAGTTGACTAACAACGAGTGCAATTTCACCACGATAACGCACTAGCACATTCATGTTGCTGCCCAACTGCGTGAACTAGCCCAGTTCACGCAGTTGGGCAGCAACAATTCCGGATGAATGTGCTAGTGCGTTATCGTGGTGAAATTGCACTCGTTGTTAATTGCTGCCGCACCCACTGCACTCGCTCGACCTAGCTCTCTGCGACTTCTTTCTGTTCCTTAACATCAACACATGGCTCAGGGAAAATGCATCTCAAACAAGGATGTTATCGCCGAGACAGAAGTGAATTTTGAGGAATTTGGCAACTCGTATTTTTTGTAGGGCTTAAAGAAATGACTGTTACGTTGGAAAACATGTATCATCCTAAAAAAATATTACGCTGAAAAATAAAAATAAATTTGTGAAACACTTGTGTGTTCATTCCCAACACAGGTATTGACTGATCGACGCTCTTACCTGTATTTTTTCTTAGCTTTCGGTAGAAGAACGAATAAAAGGTGCTAGAAGAGATAAGAGAATAAACATGCTTGCTGAAAAAGATTTAGAGGAGAAAGACAAAAACTCGGGACGTAGCAAGTGCGTTATGGTAATGAATTTTTATTAAATGCTTCAAATTTAAATAACTCAATTTTCTATAAACTTAGAGAGTTTAATTTTAACACGTAGTAAGGTCTTTCCTAAGGCAAGATATACACAAAATTTCATTAAAATAACTTTGTAATTTTCAGAGAAAAAAATTTTTTCGAAAGAAAATTTAAAATTTGAATAACTCAATTTTCTCTAAACTTAGAAAGTTGAATTTTGGTACGTAGTAAGATCTCTCCTGAGGCAACATATATAGTAAATTTCATTAAAACAGCTTTGTTACTTTTGGAGAAAAAAAAATTTTCGAAAGAAAACTCAATTTTTTTCCGGAAAACCCTGTCCCATTTTTCTGTATAACGAACTCATCCAAGCCATTAATAAAAGAAAGGCACTTGCCAAGTTTCATCGAAATCGGTTAAATATTTTTTGAGTTATCAGACGGATACATATAAGTAGGTATAGATGATATGTTCTAACTCCACCACCCACCACCCGCCACCCGGGTGGTGGAGGTGGTGGAGCCACTGAACTGACTCAGCCGCCCCCGACCTAACACGAGCGCTCCGCCCCCGACCTAACCCGAGCAGTTCCGCCACCCACCACCGACCTAACACGAGTGCTCCGCTCCTGACCTGAGATGACGTAAGCAAATTAAAAAACCAACTAACCTGTATTATGCAAACGAGGAACCGCCATTTAAAATGACGTGTGTAAACATGGAGGCTAGCGCATGCGTACAATTAACTTTTTATTTGTTGGTTGAACCCCTACGTGTTTGGTGTCATATCACTCGTCTAGGTAAGCAGAATTCAAATTTAACATATGTACATGCGTACAATAAAATTTTTATTTGTTAAGTCTTAGTGAAATCGGTTTGACCGAAATTAACCTTGTTAGCCAACATATTTTCCACGCAGCTGTTGAAATAACCTTGTGAGCAGTTCACATTTCCTGTTTGTGGTTTTATTTCCGTTGAATGACCTTAAAGTCATATGAAATAGATAAAACTCCAGAATTGTTTGTATAAAAGGTTGAGAATTTCAAACAAAGGTGGGGATATAATTATAAAAACACCGAGTGACATGCGAGCACATCAGTCTACAATCTGCTCACAGTAGTTATTCTTAGTAGTTATAGTAGTGTACTTGTTCTGTTCAACATGTATGGTATCGATGCTAACGACGGACCTGAGTCCTTCAGATCTGCTAATAACAGTGTTTGTGAAAATTGTTATTGGGGTCAAGTTGATGCAGCTATGCGCCAGAATATTATTGAGATTAAGCAAGAAAGTAGAATGCTGTTGGAAACAAGGTATACTGTTAACCCCTCTCTAAGTGTTGCAATTAGTATATCAAACGCTGCTGGATTGATTCCAATAATTAAGATTGTAAATAATAGTCCGTATCCACCAAATCCAAATATAACAATCTCCTCTGGCTCCTGGGAGTGGGACTATTTTATTTCAACACTAACAAAAGCAGCTAAAGAATACTTTACCAAAGGTAATACGAATGAACCTGAAAATATTGAAGTATGTACTGTCAAACCTATTAAAATTTTAGACAGTAAAGGTATATCAATCTCAGATGATTATATTACTTTTTATTTAACCGAAGATGCAGTTCAACAACTACTAGATCTGGTTGAAATCATCAACGAGAAGGTGAAGTTTCTAACTGATTTTAACTTTGATATTCGGCTTAGCGATTTCCTCTATTGTGTCGCTGATGTTCTCAAATGTGTTAATAAGAAGGAGCTACCGTGTGACGATGAAATGGTAAAGCTTATAAATATTATGTTAAAAGATCAGGACCCATCATTCCGAGTTTGCATGTTAGAGTGTTTACACTTTGCAGAGAAACAAATACTTAATCGTTTTAAAGAAATACACACGATATACAATTGGCCATTTTAAAGCAAGTTTTATCATCCTGACAGCACTATGTCAGAATGTATTTTATATCTACAAACCACCAAATGTGAAAGAAGTGCGAATCTGTTTCGACAGCGACGGCTGCATGAAATGGTCTAGACTTCCAAGAACACATCTACACAACGATGAGGTGATTGAAGTTTCAACATATAACATGTCCAAAATTAAGAGTGATATGGTGCGCTATAAATTTATGGTCTTGTTTGATAATTGTATCCGTGATGAGACATCTGATTGGAGAACTCTTATATAAACCGATTCTTATCTGTTCACTTCAAATTATATTTCTATGTTTATATCAACTGGTTTTCTTATATGTCTGGCTATATTTATGCTGATGTACTTTTGTTTTAAATATAACACTATACTTAAAGGTATCTATCGTAAACATTTTTGTTAATAAAGATATATAAGCTGAAGATTTGTGTTTTTATTCATTAGTTAAGCACCTATAGTTAAGATGAGATACTGTGAATCGTGCTCGTTACAAGTGAAAAAGGGTGCTTTCTCTAAACATTTACGTAGTGAAATTCATAAATCAAAAGTATGTGAACCGTGGCAAGTTGAACATGTGCAGATGTTAACTCAAGCTTTTAAAAATAGAATGGCTACTTATCGTATATACGAAAAATGTATTGATATTAAACAGTTTATGGAAACAATAAGACATAAAGTGTTTCATCTGATGGAAGCTGCTTTAGCAAAGCATAATGAAATTAAAATGAATTTAGAATTGTTTGGTTTGTATGTACTCCAAAGTCGAAATAAAAAAGAAATGAAGTCATTTAATACTAAAAATAAAAATGTTACAGTGTCAACTAATTTTGAAAGTATATATCAAGAATTCTTCGACGAAATTTACACAAAAGCTTTGGAGCTTGCAGAAGCTGAAAGCGGATGGATGTTGGAACAGCTAATGTGGTTGGAAATAAATATTAATAAATACAGCTTCAAGCCGTAGTGGTATCAACATCTATAAATTCTTCACTACACACACTGTTAAAATCATTCAAAATTTAGTTGTCGTAGAGGTAAGACGTGCTTCAGTTAACTCTAACGTATCCAAGTGCTCAGTAGTGTGTTTAAAATGGCTACATTAAGTCATGTGTGTTACCAGCAAATCAAAGATAACTTTTGGTATGGTTTATTTGGAGACTTTCAACTAATTATCGATAAGAACACTGGTTATTTTAATGCGACTAAACTGTGTAAAAATGGTGAGAAAAAAATGTATCATTGGCTGGAAAATAAGAAAACTAAAGAGTTGAATGCCTATTACGACGGTCAGCTAAGGAAACAGTTAGGTAGTCGGAATACCAATACCCTAAATATTTCAACTGAAGGAGCCCACTTAGTGTCATCTCCAGGGGTTCGGAATACCGGTGCCCTAGAAGTGGCGGAAGCAACATCTCAATTAACACCAACAACCGCTACATACTTGGTGAACTTTGGTGGAAGACAAGCTGAAAACAACTTGGTATCTGGTACATATGTCTGCAAAGATTTAATATTAAATTTGGCTTGTTGGATATCCAATCGTTTCTATGAAAAGTGCAACCAAATTATTTTTGATTTTTTCGTAAGTGAATTTAATCAAAAATACAAGGATAACCTTAAAGAAATTGAAGTGAAATTAATGGAGATAGATGATGAAGTGCAGCGTATGCGAGAAACAAATGCTAAAATCACAGAACATCTTGAAGATATATCTCCAAAACCAAACAACCCTGGAAAACTTTGTGTTTTTGGTTTACTTTCAAGAAATGAGAAGGATGCTACCTATCCATATCATGCTGTAAGGACTCAGAAGAAAAGTTTTAAAAGAGCTGTCAAGAACTTTAAAAATAAACACCCTGATTCCGAAGTAGTTTTAAACATGTTGTATGATCCAAATTCTGTAAATCTCTTTAACAGAATAAAGACCGAAGTCGAATACCTCAAGGCGAAGAGAAACGATCTACATATAGCAGATGTACCGCAGGAGAAGTTTATTCAGGATATTATTGATTTACGACAGAAATTGTAATTGTTCACTTGGCTTAATTGTATGTAACCAGATGAAAAAATAAAATAACATTATTTTTAATAAAGACTTTTATTTTATTCTAAGTACATTAATATATTAAATATATAAGCTTATTTAACATCATCTGAATTTATCCAAGAATTATGAGATATATCAAAACCCAGCCATTTTACATAGAGCTGCTTGCCTTTCTTCCTTAAGATGCGTTTAACCAGATAGATGTCTGTTTGTTTAGTCTTTGTAGTTCTTCCTCGTAAAACCCTCCACTGATTGGTTTCCCCTGTATATCTTCAAGAAACTATGTTACTGGATTTGTGAAATGAATACTAACAATCTTGAATCATTCTGTTGACCAGCGAGTTGTATACCCCTTTTCAAATTGAGCTTTTGCTTTACTTATACGTACAACATCACCCACTTTAAATTTATTTTTGTTAAACACTTTGAGATTTGAGTAAACTTGTTTCAGAATAGCTCCTTCATTTTTCTTGTTAACATCTTGAGGTTTTACACCAGTTGTTCGATGAACAGTAGCGTTGTAAGCAGCAGTGACGTCAGGTAGTGTATTAATCCACTTGTAGGAACCAATCAAGTTGAAATTTTTATAGATCTTCTCTTTCAAGGTACGTATGACTCTTTCCACCATTGCAGCCTTCTTCACACTATAAGTGCTGTAGTGATTGATGTTATATTTTTTCATTAAGACGTTAAATTTTGAGTTATAGAACTCGCGGCCAAGATCAGACTGGATGTTAGAGGGTGCTGTACTATTAGCTAAAATATCAGCCATAGCTTTAGTCACCTCTTCAGCAGTTTTAGATTTAAGAGGGCGAGTCCACACATACTTTGAAAAACAATTAATAACCACTAAAATATACTTGTAACCAGAGTTTTCGTTGTAGTAGTCTGTAAATTCAGCTAAATCAATCTGCCACAAGTCGTTCAAGCCTTTTATTATTGTACGTCTACGTTTAAAATTGATTCTTGCAGGCATGTACAACTCATTAATTATTTGTTTTTTAGCATCAGATGGTTCAACTGTTTTACGCTTCATGGTGATGTTGGATTTAAAAGTATCCACTTATCATGTAAATCTTTTAGTTTACCGTCTATTTCTCCCAGCTTATTCTTAAGCTTCTTATTCTTTAACACATCAATATCTTTTAAAACTTGAGTAGTTATGTTCTTAGCTAAAATTTTCAATTTATTTTCAAATTCGTTTTTTAAATCTTCCAACTCAGGCTTGTGTACAGCTTCAAGTAGTATGGCAATGATTCTTTGTTTTACCTCATCTTTGTTCTTCTGATAGTCGTCTATCCATACATCAACAAATTTTTTATTTACACCATCTGTTGAATCGACTGGATCAGCGATGTTACACAATCTATGGCTTTGCAAATCAAAATCACCACTAGTAGTTCTTAGGAAAATCTCTCTTTCAATAATTTTAAACTTAGAACCTTTATTGGATTGGGAACGTCCGAACTTATCGATAGACATTTTTATACTAAGCACTAAGGTAGGTATGTCTGTGATATATGTAGGTATACTAGGCGATAACACCAACCTCCTTCAGTTCTTCAACGATTGACTGAATTTCATTGTTATGAACATTATTCCCAGCAGCTTGGTAAGCTACTAAAAGTCTAAGTCTATCAACCAACTCATTTATGTCATCCCAATACACATGCTCTATTTGTTTGTTATTTTGCATCATATAGTTGTTAGTGCTGATTTTTCTATCACTGACATTCTGAACTCTAGATTCTTCGTTAAGATGTATGTCGTAACCAAAACCTTGAGGAGTTGAGGATCTTCGCCCTCGTGGGTTTATAACTGGTTTTATTAGAGTAAGATACTTTTCCGAGGAGCAACCCTTGGTTCGTGCGTTGCGATCGTAGTTCATTTTATGAACACTAGTTGCTTCTAGAATATCACTATAGTGTTGAAGATCGTCATAAGTATACTCCCTAGGTGTTTTCATAAATATCAATTCCAACACACCTTGTGTTTGAGGATATCTCCTTTGACCTAGTCGAATGTCAGTATCAGTAAAGTCCAAGTGTTTGTTGCCAAGACTCCAGCTACCAGTATCTTTAGCGTAGCGAGCACCATACGCTTGATCAATGGTAGCAAGTCTCGGTGGTTCAGTAAAATACTTGTCTACATAATACCGAACTCGTTCAGGATTTTGCTCCAAAAATTCTTGATATGCTGGCCTGTTCGTGATAGTTTGCAGATCTGCCTCAAGCTCTTCAAATGTTGGGATATCCTCATCGGAACTTGTCTCCTCCCCTGGTTCGGCTTCAAAAACTTCATGGTCTTTAAGGAACTCAACTTTGGGTTTCTTTTCTGGTACCGCTTCTACTTTGATTTGTTGAGCTAGTGACTGCAGTTTAAGCGTTGATGTGTTTTTAGATATTTCACTCAGTGGGCCAACAAGTGGTTTATATAAACGGTGCAGGGCTTCATCATTCTCAGCTCTACCAAGCTTAAGCATTAAATGTTTTTTTCGAATGTTTTCAGCAAGTTGTAAAATCTTTTTCTTAATTTTTCTCTCTTGGTTACTCATCACCTCCATCTTGCTAAAGTTATTTGTTTTAAACTACCTGTCGACCTGATGTAAGCCACTTGTTAGTTGATCGTGCTAAGAGATACAAACTGTTTGGTGGTTTAAGGTGTACTAGCTTTGAAGTGGATGCATGTCTAGCTATCTAGTGTTGGTATCTATCACGACAACTGGTAGACAACTGGTAGACAGCTGTTCTGCTAGACAGCTGTCCTGTTAGACAGATGTCCTGTTAGACAGCTGTCCTGTTAGGCAGCTGTCCTGTTAAACAGCTGTCTAACAGCTGTATAACAGCTGTCTAACAGCTGTATAACAGCTGTCCTGTTAGACAGCTGTCTAACAGTTGTCTGTCCTCTCAGACAGTTTTAGCTAATTAGATTACTATATAGCTATCGAATCCTTTTCTATATCTACCTTTGTCTACATCATTTTCTTTTACAATCACCAACACACCATACTTATTACCTTTCCAGCATTGACAACATATATTTTTAAATTGTTTAAAGCCCATCAGTGGTCACATGGTCGTCATAGATGTGTTTTAAGTTCGTTTCATCTTGTTTAAAGAGAATCAAAACGTTAGCGTTATCACGTATCAGATGTTTGGGGATTCGAGTATATGTTTGACAGAGATAGAATGAATCAATATTCTTATGTCTCCCCATACTAAAGTATGCTCTCATTTTATCTTGTTTGTTACAAGCCACATCATCGAATATAAACACCGAGTTGTCCTGGGCTTCTGCTGGATCTAATATTTCATCGTTTTCACTATATGGATAATAACCAACACTTTTTGCAGCATCCAACACCCTTTGTAACATCTTATATTTAGGTTGATACAGAGACTTTGAATACACATACACGTTATCAAACTTTAAACCGTTCGGTTCAAACAATAAACTTAACATAACATTTGTTTTACCACACCCACTAGGACCACATATGATACATCTAACTGTGTTTGGGAAGAGAGGGCCATGCCTTAGTTGTTGTTCTGCTGTATCAACAACATAGTCTATATTTGTAATAGGTAAGACAGAAGCATGCTTGATGGTGCGCATCTTGACTTGAACTAAACTATATTTTTCGAGTATGTATATAAATATAGACATGTAAGCGGATCACACAGTTAGTATCAATGTTGGTGTCACAGGGTGAAGGTCTTGTAAACACAGCTATTAACAAGCTACGTGTTGAGCTGCACGTTCCAGGTTATTAGTTTTGTGGCCCGGGTACTAAACTTAAAGAACGTCTTGCTAGAGGTGATCAAGGTATAAATCCTTTAGATCGTGCTTGTCGACACCACGACATCGCCTACTCTCAATCAAAAGAGTTAAGTGATAGGCATCAAGCCGACGAAGTGTTGGAGAATCAAGCTTGGGAGTGAGTCAAGTCAAAGGACGCAAGTTTTGGTGAAAAATTAGCCGCTTGGAGTGTTACAAACACCATGAAAGTTAAAATAAAGCTCGGTATGGGTCTTGATGTAATCAACTCAAAACCGAAGAAAAAAGTTTCGTTTAAAAACATTCTTAGTCTGATTGGAGAAGTTCTAAAAGACAGAAACCTTATTCCATCAGAGAATGCTATGTTTGATATCGCTCACGCAATTGTTAAACAGATTGGTGGGCGTAAGAATGTGCTGAAGCCGCGAGTTATTCCAATACCTAAAAGCGGAGGCTTCTTTCCACTACTACCTTTAATTTTTGGTGGTCTGTCAGCGCTAGGTGCTTTGGGCGGCGGTGCTGCGGGCATTGCTAAAGCAGTTAACGATGCCAAATCAGCCAAACAAAAACTAGAAGAAGAAGCACGTCATAACAAAACGATGGAGGCTATTGCTATGGGTAAGAAAGGTAATGGTTTGAAATTAAAACCAAAGTATAAGAGACTCGGTAAAGGATTATATCTGAAGAAGCAGCGTAGCGGTTATGGGTTCTATTTGCAGAAACCAAAAAACGAGTAAGATGTTTACCAGCAAGACCTCTAACAAATGAAGCTTATGAAATTTGCTGGTAAAATGAAAATTCCATATTTTAGAGGTGTATACATGCGACATACTTTACCATCGAATGGGCCACGCAAGAATGAATCACTTATCATTAATTTGCAAACAAACAAGGAACCTGGCAGTCATTGGGTTGCAGTTAAGAAACGTGGTGACACAGCCGTGTACTTTGACTCATATGGAAACTTGAAGCCACCAGTTGAGTTGCAGCGTTACCTTAAAGACTCTACTCTAATGTACAATCATGATGTGTATCAGAAATATAATACTTATAATGGTGGTCACTTATGTTTAAATTTAAAAAAAAGCCTTAAACAGTAGTATTGTGTTTCAGTCATGTCGCAAACCTTCACGTTGAAAGATCGCAGTTGCCATCTGTCAACAGACTACGATCCTCCAATTGAATTGGATCCAGGTGGTAGTTATGCAGTTGCGTTGATAGGCTTTCACACATACAACATACCTAACATATATAAAGGTAAAAATAAATTTTATGTAAAAGAAAGAGCTGCTTGGAGAACCATAACGATACCTACTGGTGCATATGAAATAACACATTTGGAAAACTTGCTTCAAAATGAGCTTGTTGGTGCTACAGCAACACGTGAGCAAAAGCAGCTAGCTATGATTCTAAGACCTAATCCCAACACCATTGGATGTGAAATAAAGTGTTTCACAAATATCAGTTTTGAATCTGATGATTCGATTGGGCGAATGCTGGGATTTTCAAAGCAAGTTCTTCAACCAGGTGTCTTCCATGAATCTCATTTACCTGTTGAAATAGTGGATGTTAAACAGATTCGTATAGAAACTAATATTGTGTCTGGTTCTTTCTATAATGGAAAACATTCACATACGTTATATGAGTTTGCACTGATGGTCGATCCTGGTTATGCAATCGATATAGAACCTAAGAATATAATTTATTTACCAGTAAACAAACGAGAGATTTCAAATATAAGTATCGAAATCGTGGATCAAGATTCAGTTCCTGTAAACTTTCAAGGTGAAGAGGTGTCTGTTCGCTTAGAGCTTAAAAAGATTGCCTAGAATGCTAGTCTTTAAAGATATAAAAGCAAGCAAATCTACCAAAACAAATTTAGTACAGTCAGCTCCTTTGAAGCATACACTTCGTTCCGATAATATTGAATTCCTTAAAAGTCTTGGTTATCATGTCATCAAAACTAGAAATATTCAAAGACCCCAAGTTTGACGACTCCATTAAATGAGAAGAACTTAGGTCTTACTATTCATCAACTAAATCGTTTGGTAACAGCGATGAAGTTGAAATAAACATCAATCAGCAAGATGCATTCGTATGTTTAGCAGAGTCAGCTCTAATAATAAAAGGTGCTCTGGAACCTCTAGCAGTACAAAATTCTGCTGGTGTCTGTCACATGTCAAATAACGGAGGAGTAGCTTTGTTTGAATCAATGATCTATGAATTAAATAACAAGGAAGTGGAGCGAGTACGAGATCCATACACCACAACAAACATCAAAACTCTGCTTTCGTTTAGTAAGAATGAAGCGAAATCTCTTAGCAATGCTGGGTTGAATGTATCATCAGATCACATCACCTTAAACGATAACAAGTTTCACTTGCTCCTACCTCTTTGGTTCCTCTTCAGTTTCTTTTATCACTTTAAAGGAGTTCTCTGTGGTAAACATACTTTCCGATTTACGAGAGCTCGAAATGATGTCAACAGTTACTACAGTACTGGTACAGCAAGATCTAAGATAACTGTAACCAACATGTTTTTAAAAGCAAAACATGTATTTCCAAATGATCAAATGAAGTTGGAACTGATGGATAAAATAGCAAAAGACACATCTATATTTCTTGCATATCGCAAATGGGATATATATATGAGCTGCCAGCTCTCAGAGATATTAATAAAGATGTGTGGTCTGTTAAAACTGCAACCAACTTAGAAAGACCTAGATATGTGATTATAGCATTTCAAACAGATCGGAAAGATAACGTAGGCAAAAAAGCCGACTTCTTCGATAACATCGGTATGGTAGATCTACGAGTGTTCCTAAATTCAGAATGCTACCCTTATGAAGCTATGAATATGGATTTCGAAAAATCAAAATATGTTGAAGCCTACCAGATGTATACAGATTTTCAAAAAAGTTTTTATTATAAAACCATGTCAGAGCCTCTTTCAAGTTATGATGAGTTTAAAGATCGAGCTCTATTTGTAATCGATTGTCAACACCAGAATGAATCAATCAAGTCTTCAACAGTCGACATCAAAGTGGAGTTTATGAGTAAAGACAATTTTGCTCCGAGAACTAGAGCTTACTGTTTAGTTATTCATGATTGTGTATTTGAATATAAACCTCTAACTGGTATCGTAAGAGCCATTATGTAATAATTTAAGTATGTAAATCTTATTACTCCTAATAAATTAATTGTATTTAAATCGATTGTTTTATTTCTAGCCTTAAACTGTTGTCAACTTTAAGAAACAAATTTGGTTGGTTTCCAATATAACAACTATATAGCAAAAAAATGTATATTTCAATTTTATAATAAAATATTTTGCACCAAATATTTTCTATGAAAATTCGCTACCGATTCTCTTTTTAAACTAAAGCCGTCATATAACCTGGGCATTCACCTATCATATCAACCGGAAGCCCTCTTGATAATAAAACGGTTAATCAGCTGGTGTAATATTAAGCATTTGAAATAAAAAACACGTTTGTTTACATGTGATTTAATTAGATCGACTTAATGTTCATCCTACATACGACAAGTGAGTTCTATTAATTATAATGAGAGATGTAGCACCTGTAAACATATTAATTAAAACACCTGTGGCATATTAGGTAAGATTAAAATATTATGTATTATTAATACTTTGGAATAACAAATAATTTGCGCGGATTCTGCTCGAATATCAGAGTCAACTGAGTTCTACTGCAAGTCACTATCAGCTGGTACCTTCCGGTTGCCTTGAAACGTTTATATTCGGTTAAAACGATAACAACGTTTTGTTTAATTCGAATCTATTATTATAATGAGAGAATTTATATACTTCTCAGGCTAGGTGTCTTTAATAGGTGATTTACATTTATTACTTAGTAATTCTATTGATATACTTCTCAGGTCAGATGGGTTTGATAAGTGGTTTATATTTTATTACTAATAATTAAATTCTTATTACGCACGTTATTTTAAATGGCGGTTCCTCGTTTGCATAATACAGGTTAGTTGGTTTTTAAATTCGCTTACGTCATCTCAGGTCAGGAGCGGAGCACTCGTGTTAGGTCGGTGGTGGGTGGCGGAACTGCTCGGGTTAGGTCGGGGGCGGAGCACTCGTGTTAGGTCGGGGGCAGAGCGCTCGGTGGTGGCTCCACCACCTCCACCACCCGGGTGGTGGGTGGTGGAGTTAGAACATATCATCTATACCTACTCATATATATATATATATATATATATATATATATATATATATATATATATATATATATATATATATATATATATATATATATACGTCGCCCGGCTGTTAACACCTCCAATGTGACAAAAAGCAAATTTTACAGGAGGGACAAAAAACTGATTTTTCTAATGAAAAATGAAAATACATCAAATCTTGTTGCACAATCCTGATTCTTAAAGTGCTCATTTTGTTTTAAGCAGTCACTTACAAATCTTGAAAGTACCTATATGCGGCTAATTAAAAAAACTTGCACATTGGAGTAATTTCGCATTCCCAATTTTTTCACATGGGAGAAATTGTGAATAACGAATCCACATGAGAAATATTGTATCAAGTTTTAAATCCTGATGTACATAGGTTTTTTTCTCAATATTGTCATTGAAACACAAGAACAAATATTTGCCACAAAATCTTTATTAATGAAAAAATTATTTTTACAACACAACTAAGTTTTTTAATAATTATTGTTTATGTGTTGGAAAAATTCATTTTTTAGGTTTCTTCTCATGAGGTAGAGCATCGTAAAATGCGTGATAGTCTTTGTCTATGTCTAGCTTTAGTCCTTGGAGATGTTTGAACTTGTCCTCACTAATTGATGGTTGTGTCTTGAAAAGATTTGAATGGTAATTACTCATACTTCTATTTTCACGTCGACAGGGCATCGTTTCCCAGAAATTGTCAGAATAATCCAGTGTAAAAAATACCTCACCTGTAGCCGAATATTTTAATTGCCTGATATCTACGACCACCGGATCTTTTGCCTTCTTTCCCGGTCTAATTGAACTAAAGTTTGATGGCATGTCATATTTTTTGAAAAACGTGTAATCCAGATGATGTATTTCATAAGGCTGTTTGTGTCGTGCCATCCTCATGCGTGTGATGAAGTCAGTGGGTGAATATATTGGAGGTCGAAAATAATGCTCTAGAGCTGAGTGGACCGAATCAGCCTCCATCATCGTGTGACCTTTTTCTAAATAAAGCTGCTGTATAGTTAAAGTTTTTTCTTTTGCAAAATCGCTAAGAGCACTTGCAAGTGTTTTGTTCCTATTTTGATAGTTACAGCCATCTGATATAAGTATAACACTTTTAAATGTGTCCGGTATATTAGATAGATAATCAATGACACAGGATGTAAACTCATTTGAGCTGACCCCACCATTAGCCTCATGCCATACATATAAAGTGACTTTCTTATCATTTAGTGAATAAATTGTAAAATTATGTACTTGCAGTTTCAACTTGTAATAGGTTTGTAAAGCTAATATTTTAGGACATGTGAGAACACTTTGTAAATCCATGGTCACCACCAACCGTTCGTCGTTTGCACTTTCCTTTATTTTTGATTTCGCATCTCTTCCAGCATCTTTTTTAATTCTGTGAGTTTTATAGTCTTCCTCGGTTATATTGCCACATTTATATTCAACACAAATATCACATTGGTCCTTGCGAGGTTTATGTATAGTGATATTCTCACCTTTTAAAACAGCACTAAACAACTTCTGATTTACTTCCATTCTGTTGTTGTCCAAACACCACGTTTTAAAGACATTATACATGTGATGCTTTGAATTAAATGAATTATCAACATAGTGTCTACTTGACGAGGCTCTGCAGTAATGTGATGGCACTTTGGGTATAAGATCTAACCATTGTTTAACAGTCTGAGCCTTATGCTATTTTACAGTTTGCCGTTTACACAGCCGTTGCCGTTTATTGGAAAGGCGAATTTCTGAATCACTGGATGTAGAACCTGAATCGAAGTCATGTGTTATATTGTTTTTTATCCAACGCTTAAGTGTGTCTTCTCCCAAGCTTAGAGTACTCAAAAAAATTTGCGGCAAACTTTAATGCGTTTGCCATTTCCATCTTTTAGAAAATAATCATGGCCTTCAAGTTTCTTCAATGTCGTACTTTCCTGTAGAGTAGTATCTGCTCGTCTTCTTCGAATTGGTCGAGTTTCAACAAGACTTGTAACAAACATTTTTTTTCACCCCATGAACTTAAATTCCAAAACAATTTGAAAATTCGTTCCCTGTCTGATTCTATAAGCAAACTGCATCGAAAGGATTTCGGTGATATACTGTTGGGAGCCTTATTCCTACATCTTGCTTTCATCTTTTTCTCAGGTCTAGGTAAGTTTTGTGTGATAACCCCATCTTTATTTACCTTATAACCAATGTACGATTTACCATATAGCCTTCTGCCTTTAGCTGTATTCCTTTTTTTGTTAGTGTAATCGAAATTATTTTTTGGTTTGCTAATTGTAGCTTCAAATTGCATTGTGTGATTATTAACACCTTGTTTTTCATTTTCAGGAATATTTCCGAATACTTCTGACTGGTCTAAAAACCTATTATTTTGAAATTCTACATCAATGATACCTACATCTTGAAAATCTGCGATGCCAGTGACACTGTAATAATTTTTCAAATTGTCAACCTCATTTTCATGAATACTGTCTTCTTGAGAAACTGGATCATTTACATCTTGTTGATTGTCGCTAATGGCATTTTTAGAACTTTGTATATCTGGGTCAGTTGCATAATTTATCGCTTCTCCTAGATGTATTATGTTATCTGCAATTGGGTGATCAAATTCAGTTAACATTTCATCTCGGCTTTCTTCATTCTCACTAATTTTATCATCCTTTTTTGAAACTTCAGCCACTCCTGACTCTCTGTTTAAGGTTCCATCCGGTTCTAGAAAATAATCACCAACAATGCTGTCTCCCACATCAATTTTATCAGCAAGCTGCCGCCCGCAGTAAGATTGTATGGTTGCATTAGTTACGGTATTATTTTCACACTCTAGTTGTGTATTTTCTTTATTTTCCTCTTTAAGAAGCATCATAATCGTTTTAACTCTTGCCGAATACATTTCAACTGAAAATATTAAAAACAAGCAGTTTTTTTATGTTCCAGGTTAATTATTTATCTTTTCATTAATGTAAGCATCAATTATTTATTTGGAGAATTCACACGATTATAAATATAATTTAGATAAAATAGAAGACTCCTAACCTCAAACAATGTTCTTTTTATTTTCTACAGGTAAGAAATTGAATAAAGTCGTTAGTTTACTCACCTGCGTTATTAGCAACCAATTATTACACGAGAATATAGGAGAATTAATGTACTTATTACCAGCTACAACCAGAAAAATATAATTTAAAGTCATAAAACCACAACGGAAAGCAAATAACTTTGCAGTAATAAAACCTCCAATGTGCAACGACCGTGTGACGCATGACAGTCTTGGTACATCGTTAAGAGCTCCGATGGAACCTACTGGGCACATTGGATGTATTACTATCGTAATTTATAAACACGTCACATTGGAGATATGCATTTTTAATGTTTACGTGAGAATGTATTGCAGTTTTCATTGGAGGTTTCGCCAGTTCGATGCGGTTTGACGAGACGTTTCACGTGGTGTATATGTCTCATTTTCGCCGATTTTGTCACATCGGAGGTATTAACAGCCTAACGACGATATATATATATATATATATATATATATATATATATATATATATATATATATATATATATATATATATATATATGTATATATATATATATATATATATATATATATATATATATATATATATATATATATATATAAATTAATCCTATTTACAAATGAACTTTAATAAGATATTATGCTGTGACAATACCTCTCTCAAGCAGTGGCGATTTCTCCTAGTGAGCTAGGTGTGCGCCGCACACCCTAAAATATAATCAAAATGTGCACAGTTATATATGTTTTATTTATTTTTCCCTTAGTCCTAATATACTACATATTTTATGACAATCGATTTAATTTACTTATTTGATTTCATAAATAGTCGGTTAATAGTGACTTGGAATGAAGTAGATACCACATCTTCTAACATATTTAGAGAATATGAGTAGATCAATAGCAACTGGGAATGAATTCGGTCAGTCCCCCACCCACGTGTTTAAATAGTGAGGAAAATATCACTGATTTTAACACTGCAGTGAGCTATAAAAATTTGATTAACTCAGTTTTCTATAATCTTAGAAAGTTTAATTTTGGTAGGTAGTAAGGTATTTCCTAGGACAAGATATCCACAAAATTTCATTAAAATAACTTTGTAATTTTCGGAGAAAAAATTTTTTTTCGAGAGAAAATTTAAAATTTGAATAACTCAATTTTCTCTAAACTTAGACAGTTGAATTTTGGTACGCAACATATATCCTAAATTTCATTAAAACAACTTTGTTACTTTCGGAGAAAAATTTTTTTTCGAAAGAAAACTCAAAATTTTCCCGGAAAACCCCGTCCGATTTTTCTGACTAACGAACTCATCCAAGCCATTAATAAAAGAAAGGCACTTGCCAAGTTTCATCGAAATCGGTTAATTATTTTTTGAGTTAGTTTTGGATACACACACACATATATATATATATATATATATATATATATATATATATATATATATATATAAACATATAAAAATTGAAACTGACCCCGGATATGGGTTCTAGGGGTCCTAGTTCGCACTCATTTGAAAGAATTTTTGCAAAGTCTCACCATCGATACCTCTCTATTAGTGAATTTTTGTAAATAAAAATTCACTAAAAACTACTGAACCTATTCTGGGAGATAATACTTCTTTCCGGCAATGTTACTGGAAGGACGTATACTTGAAAAGAAAAGCAAGAGGAAACTTGTGGAAAATCTGGCTCACTCACCAAATAAGAGCAACCACAATCAATGAATTAAACTGAAATGAAAAGAGCTGCTGGAAACAGAGAGTCACGGTTGTCAGGACAAAGTGGTACATTGCCTATATAATGTGATGATGATAGTGATTTTTTTTTGGACTCGCAGCCATTAATATATTTAAAAAGTTAGGGTAAATATTCTGCTTTAGATGACTATCCATATTTTAGTTGTTACGTTAGTATGTTATATAGATAAAAAATTCCAATAGATCAGATATAGATAGGTTAGTTGATTCCGATCGTGATATTTTTGCTTAGTAGTCTAGCCTGTGATAAATCATTGGTTCAAATTTCAACGCTTGAAAGTTTTTGAAAAAAAAGTTGCTTAAGAACATAACTATGCTATTTTGAAATGATGTATCCATGGTTCACATAATTAATTTTTACCGCCCCAAAACTCACGCTATTTATGGCTTTACAAATCCGAAAATAAGGTTCTCATATTTCATGGTTGCAGTCTTAGTTAGCGCAGCGAGTGGAACATCGCCAGCTATGCAGAGATTGTTTTGATTGTCTTTTCAAAATCATTAATAATTAATTAATTGCTTATATACTAAAAAATAACAACCGATGCGGGCCTTGTTTTGTCACCTATTTTACCATCGGATGTTAGCTTCTTAGCAAAGTTCATAGAACAAGGATTTGAACAGTCTTGTGTATTCTTGATTAATTTTTATGGTTTATGTAGTGTTACCTGTTGTTTTTTTATGTTTTATCAGTAACGGAAATAAAAGTTTTAATAGACATAATCAGAAAGGATGTTTACTTTTTTAAATTTTTAGGTTATATAAAAAGTATGGACCAATATTAACTCTAGGAAGCATGTTTGGTGAAAAAATGGTATTTCTCTTTGAACCAACTGCTTCAGAAAATGTAAGTTAAACCGTTAATTATCAAAATTTATATAAGGTGAGCTTTGTGCTTGTACCACCAAAATATTACTGTTTTCTTGATTGATTACTACTACTGAGGTTGTTGTGGAGAACTTAGTATAACATTTTTAGTTTGGATGAGAAAAAATGTGTCTTTAAGTACGTAAAAAAATTCATTCCAGCCTTCTTTTATTTTGTAGTTTTGTTATATACAGACGGGTCTAAATAAATGGAGGAAGCAGGACTGGGAATAAGAGGACCCAACTTTAGACTCGCTACGAAAGACTTACACTATTTTCCAGGCAGAAATGCTTGCTACAAATCTCTGTGTACAGGAATGCATACAAAGAAGACTCAGTAATAGAGAAATTTACATCCTATCAGACAGTCAGGCAGTACTAAAGACTCTGAAATCTTTTAGAACCGAGTCTAGGCTGACCTTGGACTGTCAACAATCCTTAAATCATCTGGCGGCAAACAACAAAGTAACTTTGATGTGGGTACTAGGGCTTCAAGGCTTCGAAGGAAATGAGTAAGCAGGAAGCCTTGTAAACAGGGCAGACACCATGCTATTCTATGGTCCAGAGCCCTATTGTGGACTAACAAAAAGCCACGTAAGAAGCAAACTTCACACTTGGGAGGGGAACCAAATGCTGCCAAACTAGAGAAAAACGCCAGACTTAAGGCAGTAAAAACAGATCATCACCATATCAACAGAGAAATCTGAACTGTCTCTTGAATTGATCACAGGACTTTTCACAAGACACTCACCAGTAAGGCGTCACCCTAAGAAGATGGGCAGGGAGGGCAGTGAAAACTACAGATACTGCACTGAAGCAGCAAAAACAACGGAATGAAGATTATGGTGCCAACGAATGTAGCCTGTGTAACCTGATATTCTATTATTTTCTGTTCAGTAACATGTTTACACCTATATTCCCACGTTGCTTTCTTCCCAAAAAATACTTTTTAATAAAGTTGCGTGTGTTTCCCCTATACCAAGCAGGTTCTGGGATATACAAAGTAACAGTGTCAAGGCTGCCGCGAGATCAACAAAAACGCACATGGTTGGATATATATATATATATATATATATATATATATATATATATATATATATATATATATATATATATATATTATTCACCTCGCCAACATGTCTCTCAGTCATGTATGTTATGATATACTGGTCTGATTTACCATCGCAAAATCCGTATTCTCTTTCAGATAACAGTTGAAACTCCTTTAAATAGCTTACCATCCTAAGCGATATGATTTTTCAAAAATCTTTGCATTGTTGGAAATTAGGGATATAGGTCTATAATTGCCGATTATAGTTGTATCACCACTTTTGTGTGCTGGATGAAAGTAGCATTCGGTGGTGAATAGTTGATAATTCATAGCTCAGAAAACCCATGTCTCACACCTGTGAGTAGTGATAATTATTCAGTGACGAATGTGTAATAATAATGTTATCTGACTTTCCTTGTCCAAGCAAATGAACTTGGCTCTTTTATACTTCGCATAATTAAACAGGTAGTACTGATAAACGATTATAAGCTCAAAAACTATCACAACGAAACTTCAAACAATGTTCTTGTCAAAATTGTGAGAAATATTTACAACTGCAAAGTCAGGATTCATTTTACTGATTACTTCTCAGGTGGTGTAAACGCCCACACTAATATGACAATTTACATTACAGTCGATTTGAAGTTTTGCGGAAATCGCGAACAAGGTTTTAATTTGCATTTTCTAATTAAACACGACAATGGAATATTACATGAGTCACTTCTTCATCATTATTGCTTGTGACCCCTGTCAATTTTTTCTCACTGATGCATCGATTATCACAGAAATGCTTCGATCTCCCAATGTCTCCCATAAGACTCTGTACAAAAAATAATGAAACATAGCGTTACTGATGCTACGTGATCTTTGACCAATCAAAACTTTGACGAACGTATGACCACACTGGCCTTATACAGTTTCTGTAACTGTAGGTACCAGTCCCCTTCCTAATATTTTTCGGCATACTTTCTAGTTTCTGCCTGTCGAAGTTAATCTTTTTTTATAAACATTATTGAATACCTTTGTATATACCTAAATAGCTGAAATTCTTCTGTGGTGGTAAAATACTTTTCTGCATTCTTATAAGTATGTAGGCGACTCTTCACACATGATTTAGTACTTGTAAGTACGATTTACATTTGATGAAACCAACTTAGCAAAATAATCGCGAAACATACAAAAATTTCCTTATAGAGGGTTTGATTTTCGCAGTGTCTACTTAGCATCATCGGTGTCGCCAATGATGTTAACATGTGCTTCTGAAACCAAAATTCGTAGGTTGAAATTCCAATAAAAGCAAAGGAGAGAGCATAAAGCCACCTATCTCATGTACCATCCTACGTTGAGCATGTTAAGTGTGGCTACCCTCCTTGCAAAAAGTGAGGGATTCAGGAAAATTCTCAGGACGATGAGGGAGAACTGCCCCTGGCGTTGGTATTTGACCATAGTCACGGAAATAGACCGATGTTAAAGAAACAAAATACTTACTCGTAAAATTTGCATTAACAGATATTTATTTTAATTTAACTGATTTTTCAGCTCTTTAGAAATGAAGGCGCTTGGCCCGTAAGGTATGCACTGCCCTCGTTGGTTCGATACAGAACAGAAACAAGAAAAGACGTTTTTCAAGATGTTGGAGGATTGCTTAGTGTGTAGGTATCTTCAAAATTTACAACATTTACAATTACACAGGCTGTGGCTGCAGACGTGAGCTTAAGAATAAAGTACTATCAAGCTATTATCCAATAAGATATATCAATGAAAACAAACTTCTATTGATTAACATAAGCATTGCATTACTTAATGCTTTGTTAATTTTTTATTAGTGGTCTTAATCATGTTTAGTGTATAGTTTAGGTATATAAATAGGATAATTTTGCCCAGTTAGTTTAGCGACAGATACTGGTGAAGACAACTTCGTTGTCGAAATACGTATCTAGCTCAAAACTCTTTGTTATTATTTGGTTTTGTTTTTTTTTGGGTGATTCTACTTTCTGTTTCAACAGAGGATGGGTTTATTCGGCTCCTATCCATACACCTATCCGAAATTACAAGTATTTTTTTAATAATTTACATACATCGGTTGTACAAAACAGCTATATATTTTTAGGCTTACTGGTTTTTACATTACAGTATATGTTACTTGGTAAATGCTATTTATTGTAAATTCAAATTGCAGGAAAAGTAAAGTGTAAAAAACCTGCGCTCTTAAAATTTAAGTCTATATTTAACCTATTTACATTTTTACACATACATCCAAACATTGTATATACATACACACACACACTATATATATATATATATATATATATATATATATATATATATATATATATATATATATATATATATATATATATATATATAACACAAACAATACTTGGAAAACTACTGGCTTAGCATTTTAGAATTTATGATAGTATACATTTTGTGATAAATATTAAAATTTTTGGGAACATGAGGGGCCCTTTCTTTAGGACGTTATGCCAGCATTTGGTTTTGTAGTATGGTAGTTTGTGCTTTAACTGGAGTTGTGGATTTGAGAGGTGGGTTTTGATGATGTTTTGTGTTAGGTTATTGTTTTGTGTTTGTGTTTCGTAGAATTTATTTGTTGTATTGAAGATGCGTTGTTTGATTTTTGTCTTTTGGTGCATTCAAGCGATTTTAGTGTACCTATTGCTATTTTTAATTAGTCTTAGGCATTTGTTTTCTAATGTTTCTAATTTCCTGTACTTACTGTCGGATATAATACACCATGCTGGAACACCATAAGAGATAATTGGTCGGATAATTGTTTGGCAAACAGTTGATTTTTTGGGTAGACCAACAGCACAGTTAGACATTAAAGGATATACTGCATTAAGTGCAGCATAACCGTTTCTGACTAAGTGATTAAGGTGCCCATGGAAGTTTAACCTGCTATCAAGCATAACACCTAGGTACTTGATAGCTTGGTTAAGAGTTATGCGCCTGTCTTTGTCAGTTGCATATTTTCTAGAAGATATATATATATATATATATATATATATATATATATATATATATATATATATATATATATATATATATATATAGGATTTATTTCAATTCTTCATTTATTATACTAGTTTTCCAGAGGGTTTATGTGCAACTGGTTTTGAGCGTTTGCTGCTGTTGCCCAAAATGAATGACTATATATCGCAGTGTCTTCTGCAAAAAGTACCAGTTGTATTCGTGGAAAAGTTGGTATAGCATTGATGAGGCAATTAAATAATTTAGTTTCCAAAACTTAACACTGGGGGACCCCGCTTTTAGATCTTTGGATGAAGGTGGTGTTATTAGCTTTGACTGTAATTTGTTTATTCGGAAGGTAGGAATTAACAAGTTTTATTAGGTTTGATGGGATTTTCATTTTTATAAGTTTGTAGATCAACATTTGTATCCGCACGGTGTCGAGCGCTTTTCTGATCACCAGTGGAGTTATTACGGTACATTTCATTTTGTTAAAATTAATTACGAGGCCGTTCACTATTCTTGCAATCTGCATGCGAGTGCTGTGTTTATGTCTAAACCCAATTGTTGTTATATGGTAGGGTGATGTTTGGAATTAATTCTGTTTATCCAATTTAGAATCATTTTTTCTGCAATTTTTGCTAAGGTGTTGATGAGGCTGATACGTCTATAGTTTGTTGGGTCGCTATGGTTTTGGGACTCGTATGGTATGGGCATTTTCGTGCTTAAAAATATGGGGTTGACCAATTACCTTTTTAGGTAATCTTTTTATTGTTTTGTTGGGGATTTGATCGGGACCAAGGGCTTTGTTGGTTGGTAGATTTTTTATAACGTTTTTAATTTCCGTGGGTATTGTTTTAAGGAGTTTGATTTGTGTACTTAATAAAGGTGGTACTGGGCAATTCACAACGTTTTTTACTTTGTCATTTATTTCTTTCTGTTGACTTATTTCAGTTAATTGGTTGGTTTTGTGTACCGTGGAAAATACGTTTATTAGTAGTTCCCTTTATCTTTGTGTGTGAATGCAGTGCGGTTGTCTTTGTTTGATGTTAATTTAATATTGTTTTCTGAGATTCTTCGTGGAGTTCCAGATTCATCTCTGCTGCTTAGCTTTTGTTGTTTTTTAGTCCAAGTCATGTTGCGGTGTTAACATATTTTTTGGTTGACTGTTGTGTTTAGAGTTTTGTACTTGTTCTTTATCTGCAAATCGCGTGTATTTTTCCACTTTCGTCTTAATTTATTTTTGTCTTCCATATAGTTAATAATGCCAATGGAGAGGCTGTTCTTGTAGGGATTAATTTTTTAATTGAGGTTTGTAATCCTAATGTTTCGGTAACTGAATTCATAAATGTATCAACTTCTTCATCAATATGTTGCGGTAGTGCTATATGTGACAAAATACATAATACTTGTATGCTCATTTTTTAAATAGATGGTGATATGACTGAGTTTAACAAAAATCACAAGCCGTGTTATATGTAATTCTTTTATGAACACTTTAACGTCACTGTTTTAATATTTCTTATTCTTTTTAATATTTCCTTCTTAATATATAATTTTACGCTTACAAAAGTTAAATCTACTAAACAAAATGCCATTACCTCAAACCTTTCGACAGTTATTATGTCAAAAAGTAAACACACCAGCCGCCATTTTAAAGTACTTGATTTGAGCAAAAAGCTACTACCATAGGCAGAAAGCCGCATGGAATCTTGTAAGGCTAGATGTATTCTCAGCACAATTAGAACCGTAGACCGGTTCCGCTCTAATCAGGTCTCGTAAATACGGTATACTAATTGCAGTGAGAAAACACCTATAAAGTAACCCGGCTATGATAGCCAGCCTCACAGCACAAAGCGAAATGTAAGACAGGAGTCGCCATCTCGTTGCGGAACCAAGTAGTATGTTGCCACGACAGCTCCAAATAACACAAAATGTTACAAAATAGAGACTATGTACAACCAACTAACAATTTTGTAAATTGTCAGCCCTGGCCCATTTCTTCCTTAATATAGGGACAATGTATGTAAGGCTAGATGTATTCTCAACACAATTATAAGCGTAGATCGGTTTCGCTCTAATTAGAGCTCGTCAGTACGGTATACTAATTGCAGTGAGAACACACAAAGTAATCCGGCTATGGTAGCCAGCCTCAGAGCACAAAGTGAGATGTAAGACAGGAGTCGCTATCTGGTTGCGGAACCAAGTAGTATGTTGTCACGATAGCTCCAAATAACACAAAATGTTACAAAATAGAGACTATGTACAACAAACTAACAATTTTGTAAATTGTCAACCCTGGACCATTTCTTCTCTAATATACGGACAATGTGTGTAAGGCTAGATGTATTCTCACCACAATTAGAACCGTAGACCGGTTTCGCTCTAATTAGAGCTCGTCAGTACGGTATACTAATTGCAGTGAGAACACACCTATACCAACTAACAATCTTGTAAATTGTCAGCCCTGGACCATACATACATTGTCCCTATATTAGCGAAGAAATGGGCCAAACGAACATATTTGAATTATACAGCCTCTGCCTGCCATGAATTCACACTGAAAATTCGATTCTCTCAGTCAGTCGGCTCAGTCGTTCTATCACTACTCTTCCAAACAGCTTACCAACAACATTAGACAAACTTATCGTCTGATAGTTCCCACATTCACCCTCAAACAAAGCCATTATTACATACATATTATCCTTTTAATCGTCTAACACTTGATGTTCTTTTATGCACACAGCCATATTCGCGTATACATGCTATTTTTCGAGGTAACTTAAGTCCTGCTGCTTTACCATTCTTCAGTTTGATCACAATTTGAGAGTACCACAAAATTTTACTTGTACTTAGCAAAGTAGGCTGATAACTCCATGACCATGCCGTAAAATATGAATCCAGCTGGAGAGGATATAAACACTCTGTGCATTTGGGAATCCAAAGAAAAGTGTCTACGTCTGTATCTCATATAGTGTACAAAAATATTTTTTTACTTTACAATTGAATCGGCCATTAGAAAAGGGGCCCTAATTGAAAAATCAAATATTACAGAAAAATAAATAAAACTGTCTCCAAATAAAACTGTTATGTTTTTCCTTGTTCTAGTGATGTCACGTGAAAGAATATATCAATATCATACAGAACTGTTGCTAAGTTAATTGAAAAGAGATGGTGTTATCGCAAAAACAATTGAATTTGCAGATTTTGAACCCGTTTTCTTCTGAAAAGTGTGAATGGATTTGTTAGCATTTGAATAGCACACATATTAGCAAAAAATTATTTATTGCTAGAAAATACTAAAACAACATAGAGTGCAAATTAAACATACGATTTTTTACCAAAAAATTCTAGTCTTCTTCGTTTTGTGCGTGGCGACAAGTGCCCTGTGTGGGAATTAAACTCTGATAGTATCTAACTGCTGAATTGCTTCTTAAAAAGGATGTTAACTCTACAAGCTTTTTCAACTTATCTTCATTAATAGGTAAAACTTTGGTATATAAAAGTCCCGCGGGAATAGGAATACTTGTTACTTTGGGTTTTAATAGACAAAATTTTTCAGTGCATAGCCTGCTTAATGCTGGTGACACTTTCATGTATCTATCGTCAGATTTAAATTCAAACGCCTTGTACTTCTTACCTGAAATTTTACTCCTCTTTCAGTAACACTCTTTTTAAAGTATTATTCTTGAAGTTTGTTAGCGTAGTCTTTCATCATGTTTTGGTTTACTTGTACCACCTTAAACTTAGACGAAATTTCTTGTACCCACTCGTCGGGCAATTAGACTATTTCTTGTTTTCTTTGTATCTTTTCAATTACGAATAAGTACACTTGGAGAACATCCAAATCACCACAACACATATTTCAGAGACCTTACGATCGTTTCGTTGACAAAGTCAAGAATTTTCTTCCTCTGAAGATGCTGACTTTGTCAACGAAACGATCGTAAGGTCTCTGAAATATGTGTTGTGGTGATTTGGGTGTTCTCCAAGTGTACTTATGAGTGCTCATCACAGGTTCCAGTTTTCACATAGTGATTTTCAATTACGCCAAAATATCAATCACACGGCAAAAAAATATGTCCGCGATATGGAGAGTGATGTTTAATTCCTGAAAATTTGCTATTCAAAGTCAAAGCCTGCCAGTATTTTAGAACGGTTTGGTTTTGATTTTGACCTCTGTAACCATCCGTGAAAATGTTAAGTTTTGAAACACCCGCAGGAACAAACGTTTCTATGTAGTGGTTAGTTACTGATATAACCTCGTTGCATCCTCTTTTTCCAATATTTTTAGGTCAAGTATACATTATTTTTCTCCCTTAGGGCTCGTCCGCGTCTTTGCTGCACTGATAGCATTGCAGCCTTTCGCTTATTGCGCATGCTCTTTATTTTTTCTACTCCACCAATTCCAAAATCATTATGCCTTGAACTAGTCTGCACAGCAATTGATGGGGTGAAGTTTTATATTGCTCTGTCTCCGATCTAGGCTGTCAGTAGATCAGTTGTCTTTTGCGGTTCAGAGCTTTACACTCGCACAAGATGTGCTGTGCTGATTCCTCCCCTCGCCACAGTCTGCATGCCAGATCCTCTTGAACCGCCCCATTTTATGCAGGTGTTTCTTGAGAGCCATGTATCCCGTCAAGAGTCCTGTCATGTTCCTGAGCTGTCCTCTGCTAAGATTTAGCAGCTCAACAGCTCTCTTTGAACTGGGTTCCTCAATTACTGACTTCCCATGTTTGAGACTTGGATAATCTGCTTAGTGCACCTTATCTTCGTTTTTGACCCACGACTTAATGGATCTCTTGGCAGTGCTCTCCGTCACGCCCAGGACCGGTTCTAGTCTCATAAATGGTTCTGCACATCCTCTCTTCGCGAGACTGTCAGCTTCTTCATTGCCTTTGACCCCCGAGTGTTCCGGCACCCAGATGAGCGGGACCTCATTCGGCCAGACAGGTCACTCGTCTCGTCTCGGCATTCACTTACCAGCCTTGAATTTACCCGGAGCTACTTAGGGCCTTAAGGGCTGTCTGTGGCTATGAGGATCTGCTTGCTGGCGTAGTCCCTCCTTTTGTTCTCTCGCACGCAGTGTAAGTTGGCGTACATTTCGGCCTAAAAGACCGTTGCATGATCTCCGAGGGAAATACTGTAACTTACCCTCGGTCATTCCGAATAAACGCCTACCCCCGTCCCACGCTCTCCGCCGGATCCGTCCGTGAACCAGACGAGTGCGTCCCGTGGTCGGCGCGGCGTCTCCCCCCGCCATACCTCTCTGTCGGGAATCTCCACTGTAAACTTGGTTCCCTGCAGATTCGAGGGCTCGCGAAGTTTGACCTCATTTCAAGCATGGGCTCCTTCAAGATCTCCTGAATTTTGCAGTGGTCCCTGAAGCCTGGGTTGATGTTAAGTCTATCATTTCAGGCTAGTATGTAGTCCTCGCCTGGCCTCCCCCATGATAATTGAGTGTAGGGGGGTAGATCCACCTCCATGACGGTTGTTGGGGTTGAAGTCATGGTAACTATGATGCCGAGCGAGTGATGTGTCACCTTAGGCCACCAGACCAATGCCGCGTATCTTAACGATGGTCTGATCACCCTTGTGTGCAGCCTATGGGCCATACTAGGTCTTAGTCCCCACGTTTTTCCATATAGCCGCCTAGTGACGGGTAGGAATGACAAATATCGCAAATAGTGCTTGAAGTCAACAGTGCGTTCATGATTCTCTAACCACTGAAATGTATCGGTAGTCATCAAATAAGCGCTTTTACTCAACCGTTGGCGTCTAGTGAATTCAGCCATTACCTTTAATAGAAACCACAACTCTCGCTTAGAATAGTTAGGTTACTTCGAAATGATAGAATCTTAAAATCTACTCTTCATGGCATTCAGTTTGTGTTGTTAGGATCAGGATCTGGATCTAGACCACCTCCGTTGAACATGAATCCCCGGGATTCTAGACCTAGAGAGACCTAGATCGGAATCTGGAGCCCTGGGCCCCGGATCTGGGACCTGGATCCCTGGCGATGGATATAGGCCCTGGATCCCTGGACCTGGATCCCTGGCCTTCGTCCCTGGTCCTGAATCCCTGGTCCTGGCTCCCTGGTCCTGGATCCTTGGTCCTGGATCCCTGGTCCTATATCCCTGGTCCTGGATCACTGGTCCTGGATCCCTGGTCCTGCGTCCCTGGTCCTTGGGGGCCCAGTGCTCAGATAAGTAGTGTGTTCATTGTTCATTTGTTTACTAGGGTTTAGTGACAAGTTACGACTCCCATTGAAGTGACTACCTCACATTATTTTTCTCCCGCCAACGCGAAGAAATAGTGCTAAACATAGGCTCCAATCCTCGGAAATATCTCGCTCTCTCTCTCTCTAATACACGCACCCGTATGTATCTCTTCACTCTGTGTCTGGCTCATTAGTCAAGTGGCATCGTACGCATATATGGCAACACTTTACTACGTCGATCCGCCATAGTCCCATCGGTTACACGTCTGAACGACGACCCGAAGATCACGGGTTCGATTCCGTCTCAGTACCAATTCACTTTTTTATAAAATAGTGACAGACATCAGAGCACCGATGACACAAATTTCCCTAGAAAATCTCACTAAAAATACCGCAGATATATTACTAGAAGTGTCACAAATGTCACATGTCAGATGTCGGCTGTCAGCTGTCAACCGCCATCTTGAATAACGTTGTCTATTGGCTGGCTTCTGATTGGTCGAAAGAAAAAATGGAGTGGCTGGTCTAAAGTGTCCCATTACCTACTCAAAGTATTAAAATATAAAAATACGTACAATAATCATAAGAATAGGTAACAAACAATATTCCTGTAAATGTAACAGCAGTACTGGATATAATAATAATAATAATAATAATATTTATTGTTGCACATTAGTTACAAAACAATACAAGTTACAAGAATATGCAAAAAGTACAGGTTATTAAATAGGACAAATAATTCTTAGTAAAATGAGTCACAACAATACATAATTAAACAATCCACTGAAGGCGAACCTTGTTAGTGGAAATACTTAAAATTTGACACCGTTGTCACCTGTTTCGCTCGCTTGACCCTGCCGTCAGCCGTACATGTCTCACACATATCAGTTCGCCAAAAGCGGCGTGCACAATGAACATCCCTTTGCAGATATAAATACACCTGAAAGCGCACAGACAAGCTTACAGTTGCACAATCATACTCACGCGAAAATACACACACACACATACAGTCTCAAACACACACACACACACACATGTACACAGTCACAAACCCACACACACCATCACATATATACACACACACATTTAAGCACAGATGCGCACATACATTACCTGAATTCACCCATCTACACTCATTGCAAACATCTCTGAACTGATCGAGCCCGTCAACCGATCTTCCACATAAGCAACAACCGATTCTAAACCAAAATCAAAATACTCAAATCAATCAACCCATGGACTTCGCCTCTAGGTAGTGATGCTATCCACCGCCTGATTCTTGCCTTGAAGAGCTTGACGGAGTGTAATTCCCTAATCTCAGGTGGAATTCTGAAGTACAATCTTGGAGCAAGGTAAGTCAGCGATCTCTGCCCTATAGATTTCTTGCTTCTCGGTATACTTCCCGAGGTTTCCTTTAACCTTGTACTATAAGGATGATCTACTGTGTTTAAGACATTTCTATTTTTGAACTGCCATGTCAGAATAGAGCCCAGATACAACTGTTTCACGTCAAAATGTTTAACGTCCCGATATAACTGGTCTGACGAATATAGTCGTGGTTTTTCATACATCACCTTCAGTATATACCTCTGTACGACTTCCAGACGCCGAAGGTGAGCATCCGCGACTCCTCCCCATACCGCAATTCCGTACCTGAGATGTGACTCCACAATAGCGCAGTAGATAATCCGTAAATAATCACATGTAAATACCTTTTTCAAAGTCCTCACGCTAAACAAGGTACTCCTCAATTTTTTTACAAGATACTCCATGTGATGGTCCCACCTCAGATGGCAATCAACTACAACTCCGAGATACCTTACCGTCCTACAAGATGATATACTAAAAGTGTCAGAACCTTGTATTACATCTATATATTCGTACTCAGGTTGGTTATTTCTGTAACACGAGAATGGAATAAACTTTGTTTTAGTATAATTTATGGTAAGCAGTCTGCTGCTAAAAAAATTTACTATGTTCTTCAAGTCGTTTTCCGCTTTTCTTTTCAGGTTGTGCCAATCAGTGTCACTATAAAATACGGCAGTATCATCTGCAAAGCCCACAACTTCTCCCACGGTCTTAACTCTAAATAAATCATTTATGTAGATATTAAATAGTATGGGACCCAATACCGTACCCTATGGTACTCCACAGAGGAACGGAAGGGGCGCACTAACAACATGGCCTACTCTAACCGTCTGTTGTCTGTTGGATAGGTAATCCTTTATTAGATTATACGGGGTTCCTCTGAAGCCTATGTCACTCAGTAGTAATAGCAACTTATCATGGTTACCGTGTCGAAGGCCTTAGCCAGGTCAAAAATCACACACATGGACGATAGTCCATTATCTAGGCTTTCATAAGCATTTGAGATCAATTTAATCATCGCATCTTCCGCCGACCTAGACTCTCGGAAACCAAACTGTTTATCAGACAATATGTTGTTTTTTTTTTTGAGATAATCAGTTATTCTCGTCTTTAATATATGCTGAAAAACCTTTGCCAAAGCACTAATCAAAGATATCGGCCTGTAATTGCAAACATCTATTTGACTTCCAGACTTGTAGACTGGTATGACAAGAGCATTCTTGAAGACATCTGGAAACACTCCCTCACTCAAGGACCTATTTATTATATACGCTAGAGGACCACTAATATATTGCCTTACTTCTTTAATGTGTTCTGGTATTATACCGTCTTCTCCCGCGCTCCTGGGGCTAGCCAGGGATCCAATAACACTCCCCACCTCATTTTCATCGGTCGGAGACAAAAAAATCGTGTTAGCAATGTGGGTCCCACCAGCAGTCGCCGCTGTAGCCGGTAAACCGTTTGCCAGTCGTTCCCCTAAACTGCTGAAATAATTATTGAATCTATCCGCTATGTCCAGCGGATTAACTAGCATTTCTCCAGACTCGCTTTTTATTTGTTTTATTCAGCTACGATTTCGAGTTTTCCCCCTCAGGTTATTAATAGAAGTCCACATTTTAGCGGGTTGAAGCTGGCATCCTTCAATCTGTTTTTTATAGTAGTCAGTCTTTGCCCTATCAATTATGTCATTCAACCTGTTTCTGTAGACTCTAAATTCTTCAGCAATATTTCCATCATGTGGCCGTCTCATTTTATCTTTATATAACTGGTTCTTTTTATTTACTGCATTAATTAAGCCCTGGGTGATCCAGTCTTTTCTTCTTCTTTGGTTGTACTTCAATTTTACCACTTTAGTGCTTACGTTTATGTATTTCTTAACCATATTGACAAACAAAGCAGCAGCCCTGTTTGCATCAGTGAAACCATATACAGCCTCCCAAGTTTCCTCACTAACTTTTTTCTTAAATAATTTCATATCAAAAATGTGACTGTATTTATCCACATTCTCATTTGTATCATCTAGGTCTCTATGCTTTATTTCATGTGGGAGTCCTATTTGGAGGATGGTACTATAATTGTCAGTAATGCAAGTTTTCAGAACAATAGGGCACAAATTCACAGCAGTACTTGCTCTCAAAAAAATGTGGTCTAGGTAGGTTTTACTGTCTCGAAAGACTCTGGTTGGCTTATTGATCACCGAAACAAACCCCTCACCGGACAAAATATTTAGGTAATCACTAGTAAAGTGTTCGTTGCTTAATATATCTATGTTTATGTCTCCTAAAAGGACCTCCATGTCAGAACCCCTTGCATGTCTAACTAGATACTCTGATAGTGCGTCGTTAAAGGAATATTCGGATGAAGTTGGGGACCGGTATATGGCGTTAATTGCCACACATCTGCCACAATATAAAAATGTAAGCCTAAAAACCCTAAACGCATCCAGCTGCAATATATGATAATCATAATTATTTTTTTTTTAATATATACCATCACACCATCATTCTGATTGTAGTTACCGCCATTATATATCATATCGTAACCTGCAATACTAAAGCTGCCAGTTTCATGTAAAATCCACGTCTCGGTTAAAACAATCAAATCAAAGCCACTTTCAAGCGCATTCAAAACAACTTTCAGTTCATCAAAATTTTTTGCTAACCTTCTAATATTACTGTGGAAGATTTTAAGCTTGTGCATATCAAACATACGGACACACTCTGGTATGTCTTCACAGACATGGGTCTATATTTCTTGCGCAACAAAATCTCTGATGTAAGGATCCATCGTATATAACTGACAGCAAAGCGAAGAAGCTATCATAAACTTATAACAAGGATTCAGAGTCAATCTTTAAGCAAAACTAAAAATTTATCTGACAATAAATGACAAAATCTAAACTAGTCACACAAATTAAGTACCCACACACATCGCATACAGAAAGAACATAGCAATCTAAACTTATATAAATCTCACACTACGAGTCAGTCCTCACTTCCTCCTAATTTCGTCACCTCTCCTCCTTAAAGTGTCGATTTTGGCGACCAGTGTGGCAGTTCCCGAACCTGAATGACCTTGTTGACTTGCGTGACTTCGCAAAATCTTTTTATCAGCTGCAGTCGCTGGATGTTTTTGAGATGCTGATAGTGGCCCCACTGAAGGTGTGCCGCTCTGCTTCGCAATGTTGATTGCAGACTCCAGGCCAAGCTCCCCCAGTGTTGGTGTTCCAGGTGTACTATTTGATGTTTCGCTGATCTCAGCTCTCTTATCTTCTTGGGAAGGGGCAGTGGTGTAATTCAGTTCATCTGGTTTGTACTCCTCTCCATCTACCATCAACTTGCCATTCCTTATGTATGCATTAAGCTTATTCTCTCTAGCGGACTTGAGCTGTTTCCTCAGGACTTTGTTATCTAGTTGTTCCTGCCGTGTAAGGTCTTGCTGAATGAATATTTGAGTACCTTTTAGTTTTCTTACGTTATTAAGGATTTTGGATTTCTCTCGGGGAGAGACGAACTCAATAATGACAGGCTTGCTTATTTGACTTTTACCTATGGAGTATACATCGCTTACTAAAGCCGTGTTAATGGCAATATCCAACAAAGCCTCAATTTTCCTTATAACAAAAGTAGTTAGCTCCTCTTTGTTATATTCCACACATTTTATTCCGAAGATAATGATATTATTCTTCTTTATTCTTTTTTCTAGCGTCTCCAATCTTCTATTTAATACATCATTCTCCCTTTTAAGATCTTCTATTTCTTGATCAGCAACAATTAGTTTATTTGTAAATGATTCTTTGAGCTCATCCACATGGGCCCTAAAGTCTATTTTCATCTGTTGTAATGTGTCATAAATTTGTTTGTTGGTTATATTTTCTCCGTCAGTCATTTATATCTCGTTTATTTCTCTCAGCTGTTTATCGAATTAAATGAAGAGATAAATTGTGGGTATTATCACCAAAATAGGACGACTATATCTTTCTTCCTTTTTCAACTTATAGCCTTATATCCATCAACTCAAACTATGTATATAATACAATTGCTGACTATTTTTACATGTAAAAAGTACAGTATACTACGAAATAGGCTGCAACTCACCCACTAACTTTGAACCACAAATTAACAATATCTATTTCTCAGGCAATTTCACTTTTATTCGCCAAGAACAAGCGACACCGGCAAACACAGATGACACCCTTTTAATATAATATTATTCTCGGCAGAATTCGCATATCGCCGTTTCGAATGTAAATTGTTTCACGTGTATATGCATAGGTATGCATAATGCCAAATACGAGATAGAAAATGCGTTAACTAGATATATACGGGTATGATCAGATATCTGGGTACATCTACTACTACTACTAGACTAGAATCGTGTGTGAAATATAGATTCTGGATGCCTGTAAGCAAGTGGATACTAAGTAACGATTGCTTTTCTAAATGAGTAGTCTATACTTCGGGTATTCTAAATTATCGGATACAAAGTATTCGGTACTGTATTACCCGCCCGTCATTACTGTACGCTTCGCGGTTCAACCCTTTTTCTATTTTCGGCAGAGATGCAATGCTTGCATTTTGGTGGACAAGGTCTTCTAGATAGGGCATCGGCGTTGCTGAGCTGTCGTCCAGGGCGGTGATGGATGCTGAAATTGTACTCTTCAAGGCGTTCAAGCCACCTCGCCATTTGTCCCTCTGGGTTTTTAAACTGAAGAAGCCAACGTAGGGAAGCATTGTCGGTTCTTAGGAAAAATTCTTGACTATATAAATATTTCTGTTAATGCTCCACCTTCTTGATAATGGCTAGAAGTTCTTTTCTCGTTGCGCTAAAGTTATTTTCTGCTTCTGGCAGGGCGGTGCTAAAATGCGCTACAACATCGTTGCCTGTCTGTTCCTGCGATAGAATACCTACCACCAATGCCAAATTTTTTTTAAGGGAAACCGACTCATACACCAGAACCGGAAACGTCCGTTGGGACTTCACCGGCCCCTTGATGTATGGGGTGGTACCTCCTCGGGCGTGAAAAAATCCTTTACTATAACGTAAAGGAAAATTCCACTACCATCTGCTATGGATTGGATTGGATCAATGTCTACCCCTTTAAAAATAAGATTAATAAAGGGACTATCAATTGTCCAATAGTTATGCTTTTCGACATAGGAGGATACAAAACATTATCATTTTGCATCCATGCACCTGTCCCCACAATAAACCGGTGACCAGGTTGAGGGTATGTCAGAATGGAGGATGAACAGAGAGCCTCTTTTAGTGTCGATGTCTGGTCCAAATGATAGGTGTATTTCTTCCGTCAGTTTGTTCAAGAATTTGGTAGAATGTGCAGAGGCCCAGAAAACTTCTCAGCTGATGTACACCAACAACCCAAAATACAGTCTGTCTTTTCTGGGTCGGTTATGGCACCATCTGGGGTCATAATGTGGACTAAATACTTGACTGCTTTTTGAAACAGGCAGCATTTCGTAGGATTTAATTTCAAATTGGATCCCTATAGTTTCTGAAACGACATTCGTCGACATCCTTTATATGCTCTTAAAACGACTTTCCTAAGATAATGACGTCATCTACGTATACGAGGCATGTCTTCCAGTGTAGACCTCTTAGAACTGTCTCCATTAGACGCTCAAGCGTGGCTGTAGCATTACACAGCCCAAACGGAATGATGTTTAACTGATACTGTCCACTGCTATGGGTAAACGCAGTCTTTTCTTTGTATTTGGGCTCAATCTCGACCTGTCAGTAGCAACTTTTCAAGTCCAATGTCAAAAACTATCTGGCACCTGCCAGTGTATCAGGCGTATCGTCAATTCTGGGAAGTGGGTAGCTGTATTTATTAGTGACATCATTCAACCGGCGGTAGCCTGCACAAAACTTCATGGAGACATCTTTCTTTTTAACTAACACTACTGGAGAGGGCTAGCGACTTTGTGTTGGTTCTGTAACTTGTGTCTGCTCCATATCACTTAGCATGGTCTCCACTTCGTGCTGTTTTACCAATGATACCTTTTTGGGTGGTTCCTTGATTGGTACATATGTCCCAGTCTCAATGCGATGGCGCACTAGGTTGGTTCTTCCAAAGTCCCTCTTATCGGTTACGAAAACGTTGCAATATTTCGGTAGCAATTTGGCCACTGTTTGCTTTTGTGGTAGAGAAACATTTTCGCTAGCTTCTGCTAAGGTCTCACGTAGATCTTCTGGAAGTGGTTCATTCTGATTGGGCGAAGCCGGTTCTTCCTAGTCGTGGCAACGCCGTATAATGGTTACCGGCGAGAATGTTTCAATTTGCGGAGCCTTTGTGAATATTCTGATCAAAGCTTTTAGGTTGGCTACTCTAGCAGCTTTTAGTTCTTTTGCTTGAACTAGAATTTTACCGACTAGTAGCGCTTTCTTAAAAAGATGATTGACTTCTGGTTCTATAATGCCCACTATTTGCCTGGAAATATCTCCAACTATCTTTACTGGGACAACACTCTCACGCTGGACTCTCACAAAGACATATTCTTTGGCCGTCACTTTCCGAACTGATAGGTTATTCAAAACATTGTTTTCGAAATCTAACTTGACACCGTGACTTTGCATAACATCTAGACCAAGCATAATAGGGTCTGATAAGGCTGCAACAATAACTCGCTGTTTGGTCTTACAAACTCCAATTTGTAGCTTGACGTCAGTCTCACCAAATACACGAATCTGTTAGCCACCAACTGTAGTCACTTTGTAGACTCTTTCTGGCTCTCTTACCCATCCTCTTGGTACCATATCACGACGGATAATCGTTCTGGGTGCGCCAGTGTCTACAACTATTTGAGCGTTCTTGTCGCTGATGTATCCTTTGACGACGAGCGTCTTGCCGGAATCGTCGAGCAGTGAAATAGTTGAAAAATTCTAGGGCACTGTGGTGGGCAGCCAGCTCCTGCCATATAAAACTAGTTGCAATTGATTTTCCGGTACGTTGGTTTATGAATCTTGGAGCCCGGCATTCACTTCTTATGTGCTAGAGTTTCAACAGCCTATGGCACAATATGACCTTGTGTTTGCTCCTTATGAGGCGTGGGCTTCATCTCTTCTACTAGCCTCTTTACTAGCTGCGCGACCTCGGATGAATCGGCTTTCTTTTCTTCTTCTGAGACTTGGAGACTGCGAACTCTCATGTTGCCTTTTGAGGCTTGCTTGGCAGTTTAAAATTCTAGCGAATGTGCCAAATCATCGTCCAAGTTTTTATGCCTCGCCATCCCAAGCGCCTGTTGAGTGGTTAGTATCCCTGATGCCGTCAATAAATATTTGCAACCACAGCTAGTCCAAAAATACCACCAGAGCTGTGGGGTAAGCTGATCGTGTTAGTCTCGCATCACCGGGTCGAATTAGTGCAGACTTTCGCCCGATTTCTGACAGCGAATTTTCAGATGAGTGACATAGCTGTTGTAAATGCTGGTCGCCAAATATCATTTTAGGTAATATCTAGTGCTGTAGAAACTGTCTTATTCTTCACTAGGAATACCTTGTAGCCCATTTAGGGCCTCTTCTCTGAGAACTACAATCAACGAAGCAGCTTGCTCTCTCTCGCCCCAACCATTTGCTGTGGCAGTGTAGGCTTCGAATTAGCATAGATTGGACTGAGCCATCAAATGTGGGGACCTTAATTTTACGACGAGGCTATCTTCGAGTGTGATGTTTCCCTTGCCGAGGGCATCACACTTCTTTTTTAGGTAATGTACTTTCTGTTGTACTTCCTCCAGCTTCGAATGTACATCGTCGCTGATACCCCTTACTCGGCGATCTACTTGCTGGAATACGTCTTCGTTTACCTGCTTCATACGTTCATCTATACATAAAGTAATATTCTCAATTCTGCTGGTCTGCTCTTGTACACTTTTCTTGGTTTCTTTGTATCTTTTTCTCAGTTCTTATATTGCCTCTTGTCTCTTTTTTTCACTTCTTCCTTGGCTTCGTCCTGTCTTTTCTGTGCTTCGCCTCTGTTTATTGCTTCTTCTCGTTCTAATTTAGCTTCTTCGTTCATTTTTTTATTCATTTCTAATAGCTACGTGTCTTAGGCACAGACGTACTTGAAGCTTGTACACAGTTTATTCTGTCTTAGAAAAGCACCCAGTTATGTTACCTCTGACGTGAATCTTCCAGATATTACCACATTGCTCACCGAATATTCTGGAAAATATCTTCTTTAGGAGCTTGAAAGTCCCACCTCTGACACTAGTTGCCACTATCGTTGGGGTTCTGGATTTGTTGACTAACAACACATAGCTTTTCACACTATTAATTTATTATAATCAGCTCTTTTCTGAAAATAAATACACCAACTAAAATATTTATCTATTAGCAAATGTCCATAGAACTATATTTGACTATACGGCTTCTCTGATCGTTCATTCTGCACCAACACTAACTTACTACTGACTGACTCCTCTATCTGCGGCTCATTTATTTATACCCGTTATGGTAGATCAAGATATTTCTACATTGTTCCATATCTGTCATTTCTAGTCACCTCTTGAATATAATTGCAGAGTGTTCGCTGCTACCAATCCACTCTACAAGCTGCCAGTAAGCATATACGTAAGACATTAAAATATAATATGCTCCATTAAGTTCATAAGCTTAAGTCTCATCCAGAAGGAGGTAACACTGCCAGCCTCTTACATATGATCGCCCCGGTCGAATTCCGACATTTCTTGTTAGGGCGAAAGTCTGTGCATATGGACCACTTTCATCTTGCTCCTTGGACTCTTTTGGATGCGGTAGACAACGTTATTGATTCATTTGATCAGCTTGTACGGACCTTCCCATAATTCCTGCAGTTTCGGTGAAAGTGCCTTACGTCGTACTGAATTGTAAAACCATACCCGATCTCCTTCTTCAAAACCGGCCTAATTAGTTCGTACGTCATAACGGATCTTTATGAGGTCGCTTTCTACTCGTATATGCATTCTAACAGCAAAATGGATGGCTTCCATTCTTCTCTCCAAATCCTTGATGTATTCATTTGTTGAGCATCTG
Source organism: Tillus elongatus (assembly GCA_964006375.1). NCBI lineage: Eukaryota > Metazoa > Arthropoda > Insecta > Coleoptera > Cleridae > Tillus > Tillus elongatus. The sequence continues at coordinate 104,606,623 of OZ023264.1, forward strand.
TGGGCCAATTTTCTTTATGAAAATCTGCTAAAAAACGCAGATTGAGATATTTTACAGAGCTATATTTTCTCTTTAAGACATATACTTATTATGTTTTAGCAATGGCAAAGATTGGTATGATATTAGATCTAGAGTCAACCCAATATTAATGCAGCCAAGAAATGCCGCAAGATATGCTGGTGTTATGGGCGAAGTGGCTGATGAACTAGTGCGGAAAATGAGGTATTTCGCCAGTTTAAATACAGAAGGAGAGATGCCCGCAGATTTCAACAACGAACTATACAAATGGGCTCTAGAATCTGTTGGCGTAATATCTGTGGATAAAAGATTAGGTAAGCTCGTAAATGAATTGGGCACATCGTAATACAAACTATATTTTAACACAAACTAATTAAATTTATTTTATTATTTTTCAATATAATTTTATTTGCAATACAAATTTTTCGTGTCATTTTCGAAACCTACTTAGATCATTTTTGACAGAAAAATATTATAATTGACAAATGCATTTTTAAAGTCATAACTATTAAAGCCATGCGCAATGGAAAAAGTTCGACATTATTTTTGGTAGAAATGACACCTAAGGAAATATTTTAATTTTTTCTGTGATGGCATTTGATTACGCGGAGTTGAATGCCACTCGGGAGCGGGATTCCATATGATAACGCCTTGAGTCAAACACATACAAACTTGGAGAAGAGCTATTTGTGTGTGAGCTTCGAGACGGGCAAACGAATTAACTCAGATGGCAGTGGACCTGTGACACCAACTCTTGCGTTCATAAATATCGTCTCTTGCAGAGAGCTCGATCCACTGTGTGCTTTGAGACGGGCAAACGACCTCGCTTGGGTGATGCTCGGGAGCGGAAGTCATTGGGATATCGTCTTGAATCGTGCACTGAGGGGTGTCTGGTCTAGACGAACCAAAAGAAATTGAGGTCTCTGGGAGGTAGATCACACCTGTAGGTTGAGGCCTCCATTGTGATTTCGAAACGGCAGACAACCCCGTGTGGATGCTGCTCGGGAGCGGGTTCCATATGACACCGCCTTAATTCAAACACTAAAAAATGTCAAGGTCCAGATGAACTCTGAGAAATGTTATCTCTTTGTGTGCTTCGAAACAGGCAAGTGGCCTCACTCAGATGACAGTACATATGTCAGACCAAGTTTCACCTTCAAAAGCATCGTCTTCTGTGGGGAGCTGGATTTTATTAGCAAACACAGGTGGGTTTCGGGTCTAGACAAACTCAGAGAGAGAGTCTGTCGTTTTGTGAGCTTCGAAACGGCAAGGCAACTTCGCTTGGATGCTGCTCTAGAGAGGGACTCTGTAATACTGCCTCGAGTCAAACACTAGCGAATGTCGGGTCCAGACAAACTCGCAGAGAAGCTAGCTCTCTATTGATCTTGCTTAGATGGCAGTGCACCTCAACAGCCGGCTGAAAAAGCCGCTAAAGGACCATGTCAAGACAACTTTCACCCTCAAAAATATCGACTACCGCAGGAGGCTGGATTTGATGGGTGACATTCAAGCAATTAAACGTGAGCAAAATGAGTGACTGGAATAGCCCACTCACATTGAATATAATATAATCTAATCTAGATTAGTCTCATCTAATAGCTTAGATTAGCAGTTGAAAATAAAAACTGCAATAGAACAAGCCTTAGCTATTTGTGTGTGGTTAGATGTATAGAGGCCATTTAGAGAGTGCAGCGAGTGACAGCAGTTGTGCACGACGTGTATAATATACAGACACTTGCTTCACTCAAAAAAATTATCGGAGACGATCAAGGGAATAACAGAAAACTCAATATTTTGTTGTATATTTCAGCAGCTTAGGAGACTTGTTGCCCATCAGTCTGATGTTCAACTGTTCAAATGATTATAGAGACAAATATGCGAGGCTAGGTTTTCGTTTAAAGGAACGACTCTTAGCATAGCCATCTCGCGGTTTACTGTAACAACAAGCTGTGCACCAATTACCAAATGCCATTAATTTTTTTAGTTGCAGTTAAAACAGTGCTATCTAAGACAAACAACTATTTGCCTGCGAAGAAACACCTATAATATTTTCACAAGGATTTTCTATGATAAGCTCTTGCAGGCAATGAAACCGACATCTGGGAAATTCAGTGAGCAGTGTTTCTGGCAGTATATCGATGCATGCATTGAGAATTTGTTCATTCGACGTTGCATTTTCTAAAATTTACGACAGTACCTGCAAAATATATCCATACCCCGGTAAACAATTTTTGTTTGTTTATTCGGTAAACTTGTTGTACCAAAACGGCTATTGAAATGTATTGGTAACCTGATGACGTTGTGGAAGACACGTGTGAAAACAACTAGTAGCTTTACATTCCTCACACTACCGATATAACATGAGAAGGTTCTCTCAGCACCCTCTAATTTTTCCATCACCACTGCTACTTGGTACAGTGGCTCTAGCTGTTCACTGGAAAACGAAAGATGCAGGATTAATTATCTAATTTATACGAATTACAACCCTAATATGAGAGTGGAGTCCAACAAGCTCTAAGGGTGGTATAGGAGTTCACAAGTGATTGTGGCGTTTAACAAGTGAGCCATTGTCCATATAAAGAAGTAGTGGCCTTTTGATTTATAATATAGACAGTAGGCAAGTTGCGCGAACTGGATAGGTATCCCCAGATGTTTTCTTAAACACATAAGCTTTCCCTCGGAGTCATTCACTCCTTTACTCCTTGTGTAATTAGCCCGAAACACCTTGCAACTACAGGATTCATAAGCTTAGAATGATTGCACGAAAAAAAAATGAAAGTAAACTACAGATATTTCAAAAGCTTAAATCCCTTTCTGTGACTGGTATAAAAAATGACAAAAATACAAAAACAGTAACATGTTTGTCCAAAGTGGCTGGCATTATAGCCGGTAATCTTGGAGTATGATTTGACCACAGGTCCCAAAATAGGAAAAGTAGTTGATGTCTATTGGCCGTATGAGTGATTGCTCGAGGCCAAAAATGTAGTTAAAAAAAGTTGATATCTAGCCACTTAGCTTAACATACCAACTCCGGACCAAGTGTTTTATCATCTTGTTCGTATGCGACTAGACGGACACCAATACTGCCCTGAAAACCTAGGAATATTAAACCTGTCGTAGAGAACAAGAGAAAACCTCTTTACTGAAAACCTTCTGACCTACTACATCCGTTTCTGCAAGAAGGCGTGGTAACAAAGACCCTTGAGAACCTCGATGTTTTCATAAATTTTTGGAGATGTCTGCAGCGAATTTTCGCATAATTACGAACCTTTTAACGTCTTTAGCGGGAACACCTTGGCTGACCTGATCCTTTTGCTTTACCCTCTCCTAGTAATAAAAACCTTGGAATCGTAAATAGTGCTATCTCTTCAAATTTTTTAATAACCTACAAACCAGGGTGCGTTTGATGACATTTTTTGAAATGTTGTTTAAAACTTTTCAAAATATCTTCAGATTACTGTCCAAAGTATATCCATAGATGGTTATGCATATTTATTTTCGATAGTCTAGGTAATAGTAGGCTTTCAAATAATAAAAGTCTTGTAAATAATACTATTTTTTTCTGTGTAGAAACCTATAGGATGTTTGTTATAGTCGCAGTAGCGTTCATAGCAGTCGCTACCATATAAAATTTGCAAGTAAGACCCTATGCAGAATGGCAAATTGTCTAACCAAAGGATTAAATGGACTAGCTTGGTTTGATGTGTTTTCATTTAAAAAAAATACCACAGAACTGTTATCTGTTTTTTACGCTACATGGCTTGAAGGCAACTAACGGAAATTGCGCCAATTTCTAATTCACTATGGAAACTTGAAAAAACTTTTGATCATTTCTAGATAAACCCATTGTAATCCATTTTGCGTCTCTAACGTCGGTCTATTTTCGCTACTATGACTCATCAGATATTCCAGAAAGCAGTTTCACCACACTATCATGGAAACTTTGCCGAACAGCTTCCTTTCAGTAAGGTGGTTAAGGGTCTTTAACGTGTCCAACATGGTACCCTGGACCGACGGTTTTACCCCACATCCGAAAGACTACATCTGCAGATATTTAACTCGCACAAGCACAATCCCACAACGTCAGTTTATGTTACGTTTGCAGTTCTAAGGAAGTGAAATGACGCTTCTACTGGAAATCAAAACCAACACCACTTGCTTTAAAGACAAGCGTTCTTAGCACTGGGCACCAAGGCAAAAATGGCTACGTTGACGCCTAATAACAACAACCGTCTAACACAATTACATTTTATAGAACACACCCTAATAAAACAAACATATTAAGTAACTAACAGATGCATTAAAGCAGAAATAATCTAACAAAAATTATGTAGTTTAGCATATACAATAACATCCCAATGCTAACTTTCACTTCACGTTAAGAATATCAAACTGCTCTGAACAAATTTCTGAAGTAAGGTATGATAGCAATGATAAAATTAATTTAAATTTATCACTAAAACTAAATAACTTTATCAAAATTACAAAAAGAATTTACACTGTATCTTTTACTTAATAAAGTAAGAGTGGGGTAATAACCCCACCAATTTGCTTGTTAAAAAGATATCTAAAATTTTACGACGAATGCAGGGTAATTATAAAAAACAAATTTATAGTTAGACTTAGGCGGGAAGCTAAAAGGCTACAAAAGCTGATCCAGGAAGGCCAAGACTACAGTATAGCCAAAAAATGGACTGTGGTCCGCGATAACCTTATCATACTTGAAACCGTCCAGACAAAGACCACAGACTCCAAAGAGGTCAAACAAAGGCCCAACGGGAAACAGACGGCGGACAAAAAATCTGGAAAAAGGTTAAAAGATACCACGTCAAGAGGCATACTCTATGTGCAAACTATATGGTGGAAAAGGCCAAAGTGAATGGAATATCCTTCAAAGATGTCCTCGCATCACATAGATAGGCTACCATTTAAGACGCTTTTTAACATTCATGACAGAGCCCAAAATAATAAAGGCCTTTCGAATTTACATCACAAATTGCTTCGGAAGCACCTCAACTGGACCTTGTTAAATGCCCACAAAGGTCATGACATAGTTCATAGAAATTGCATAGAAAGGTAAAATAGTTCTTTTAGGCAAATAATATGTGTTAATGTTAATTGCATATTCAAGAATATATTGGTTATGTAAACATTTAGATGTTGTCAATTTTTTCACTAGTGTTGGTGGTTACCATTTCAATTTAAACAATTAAAACGAAATTTTCCGACATTTGTGATTTACAATTTTTAAACACATATTTTCTACTTGAAATTACACAGAAATATTACATCAGTTACTGGAGTTATGTTTAAAAGTGTATACACTGTGTTTTAAAGGCCTGAAAACGGTTCAGGCAAAAAGGTCATTTGAGATGCTAGATAAAATGATGACCTCTGCAATGTTTCGAAGTTGACCATTTTTGAGATATTATAGGTTACTTTGTTTTTTTGGACTTTAATTTTGTAGCAATGAGTTCATCGCTCTCCTGTCACGAAAACCTCTAAATCTCAGGTTCCTACTTTTTTAGATTTTAGAATGTGACTACACAGCGTTTTTGTTCAAGTTCCGTAACGGTCTCGTATTTCAAAAATCGCGTAATAAAAAAGAACTAACAACTGCTACATGGGGGTTACTGAGGTTGACCGAAATTAATTATAAAATTTTGTTTTTTAGGTTGTTTGAAATTGGATCTTGATCCTGACTCTGAACCACAAAAGATAATAAACAGCGTTTTAAACATGTTTGAATTGTCATACAAATTAGATATTTTGCCGTCCTTTGGAAGATTTATTGCCGCAGGTACATGGAGAGAGTTCACAAAGACTATGGATTACCTTACATTGTAAGTGATTAAGTGTAACTATATGCATGGACTCTTACGGAAAGAATGTTAGACGAGCATTTAGTTTTCTTTGTATAGCTATCTTTTCAAACTCACTAATGTTTTCGTGTATTATAATTTTAAATAGCGTGTATTCAAATGTACGATAGCCAAAATTGTGCGAGTAGCGTAGACAAGAGTGTGAAGATGACAAATAAACTTGTTGGAAAGGAACTAAACTCAATTAAAATTAAATAATTTTTAGTACGATAGTCAAATATATAAAAGAGGCCAAGGACAAGTTAGAAAATAATCCAGACACAAAGTCAGATCGTGAGAAAAGTGTTTTGGAAAAACTTTTAGAAGTTGATGAGAAAATAGCTCTGACTATGGCAACAGATGTCATAACTGCTGGAATCGATACTGTAAGTTGCAAACATAAACTAATTTATTTTATTTGAATATAATTGTCATTATTATTTTTATAATCAATATTACTATCGTCCTATCTACGTCTGGTGATGAATGCACTCTCTGTGTGTTAAAAAATCAGTTATCTGTAACAAACGCGACTTAACTTTACGGTTAAGACGTTTGTATTTTTAAAATTTATTTACTACTTTAAACAATCAATACTTAATACATAAATGAATAATATAAATTAATAATAAAATTAACGATCAACTTACATGTGATCTAAAGTCTAGCACGCGATGTGCAGAGTCTAACTACTCGGAACATGAATGAACGATCGTATCCTTGTGAGCAGCCTATTTATAAACTACACTCCAGGCGTGGCACTATTGTCTCTGGAGGTAACAATGGATCTGCTGATGTAGATTCTCACGAGTGATATTCCGTCCAACTTGCTAGTTTGAGCCTGCATACTTGCGGGCTCCTCCAAGTCTACTGCTGACTTGACGGTCCTGACTGTGGGAAGGCAACTTTGTATTATGAAGGCCCATTGTTGGGGCTCCATTTATCTCCTCCCCTTTTTAAAGAACGAAGCTATGGTTAGTTCCGGATTTTCAAGGGAAATCCGGACTCGGTGTTTCTTGGACTGTTTTCCTTGTCTTGTCTTGTTGTTCTTCGTTTCTTCAACCCCATTCGAACGACTATCGTTGTTACTGCTATTATGACAGCTACGTATAATAGTATGGTCCATATACTGAGGTGATGGATCGGTATATTTATTGGTCCTGGTATATTCTGTTTGATATTCTGAAGTTGATGTTGGATTTGGTTAATGTTATGTAGCTGTACGTTTTCTAGTGATAGTTCAGGTACCTTTTCTTGATTTATGTGATCTTCTGAAATGGGGGTTTCTAATGTAGGTAGATTGAATAGCTGTTGTGTTTCTGCTGTTGTTGGGCCGGTTTTGTAGATCTTGGTGCCTAATCTCAATTGACAAATTGGTTGAAGGTTGACTAACTTGGTACCTTTGATTATATTGGTCCACTCCTGTTCCTGGCAAGTTATTCTGGCGTTAGTTTCTTCGGGTGCTATAACTATGTATTGACTGGTTCCATATCTCAAAACTGTGATTTTATTAATTTTAACTAATTCTTCATTACAATTGTTGATAGGTTTTTGAAATTTGATTAGTTTGATTTCACATGGGTTTTGATCATTCATGGTTGTTGGATTGTCGTCTTTGCAAAAATATATCTGGTTCTTTAAATTCTGACACTCTTCATTACGATAGGCATATTATTTACTGCTTAGGATTAGGTATTTGGTTCTAGGAATTATCATGGTAAAAGTGTGTGTATTTCTAGGGACAGGTAATGTGTATAATTGATAATAATCATACTCTGATTCGTCTACTAGAGGTATCTCTATTTGAAATATAATTTGGAAATTGTTTTGAACTACTTTTATTTTAAATATTTTTTCGTATAGATTTAGATCAGTGGTTGTTATTAATCTTGCATTTGTTACATATTTTTGTATCTTATTGATTTCTTTTATTATAAATTTTGGCTTCAATATTGATGTGTGAAGGATTCATAGCTTTGAAAAAGTGATGGCATTTTCTGTTGTTAGTGCTATTTCTTGAATATTGTATAACAATTGGCCTAGCTGTGTGAGTAATTCTAGAATTTTTATGCGATGGTAGTTTAGTTAGCTGTTCGTTCCTCAGGCTATCGATTGTATTACCTAATTCATTTATTCTATTTACTATTGTGTCCTGCTTATGACTCAACCATACTATTGTTTGTTTAAATTTTTTGACTTACATATAGAACCTAGTCCGTTCACGATGCTATGTTTCTGTTGTTTATTTAGAAGTGTTCCTTATTTTGAACATCTCATAAAATGTATTATCCCTAATTCCTGTAATAAAATTCCATTTAGCATGAAATTTTGCTATTCAGAATTGTAATTGGTTATCGTTAATTACTATTGGGTATTTAGTAGCTTTTTTTTAATTGATTGGGAATTTATTCCTAAATGATTTATAAGTTACATCACCTTGTCTCTTGCTGATATCTATAGGTTATTAATACTAGTATTAATTGAAACGGTCTTATAATTATGTTAATCATGTTACGTGCCTTAATTTATTTAAGAAAACCTCGCTACTTAAATTGGTCTGTGTGTCAGTCCGTTCATTGTCTCGTAACGTTATATGTATCATTTCCCAGTTGTTGCTTACGTAGTCACATTTTTTCTGTAGTACGTCCCATATGTCGAGTATCTTATATGCTAATTCTATACATTGTAGGCACTGTGGGTTGATTATCTTCTTAACTATTTTTATGGTTTATTAAAATAGCTTTGTTATGTTTTAATAATGAAATTATTAAACAGTGTCCTGAAATGGATTTTTATGGTTTTTGTGGAATCTCCTGGGCCCATTTTTATAGACGTTGTTTCCTTCTTTGAAATGTTGGTTAGTGTGTTGGTTCGTCTAAGTTTGTCGTTACGTAATTCTGTTGTCCTATAATTGACGTAACACACACACACACACACACACACACACACACACACACACACACACACAGAGAGAGAGAGAGAGAGAGACACATGTCTTACTACTCTGTCGAATTTTCCGAAGTCCCTGCTACAGATCATAAATGAATGACCTCTAACGGGAAAATAATGCTATATTTTCTTGAAACGCCGAGGTCCGTATAGTGCCAGAAGGAATCGAACCACACTATTATTACGATACTGTCCTTGGACTTGTACTGTACTCATCGCCATAAATACGTAATGCGTAGCGAGATAACGGTAGGGTTTAGAGTACTGTTTTTAGCGCAATCGATTGGGAGACAAATTCTCACCGATTCAATTTTAATTTCGTTTTTGTCGCGTATACTGGACTAGATTTTACCAAAGATGTTTTTTCTTTTGCTTTGCAGACAGGACGAGTAATGGCTGCTGCTCTTTATTTTCTGGCAAGAAACCCAGATAAACAAGAGAAGCTTAGAGAAGAAATAGTGACGTTGCTGCCATCAAAAGACACGAAAATTGATAAAGAAATACTCAATGAAGCCCACTACTTAAAAGCAGTTGTAAAGGAGACAACCAGGATATCTCCAATCGCTATAGGTTTATTGAGAAGTACAGTAAAAGATTTAGTGTTGTGTGGTTATCAAATTCCCAAAGGTGTAAGTGTATTTAATTTTCAGAGAATTTTCATAAGTTGCTTTTAGAGAGATAACGGCATTCGAATTTTCTAAAAAATGTTTCAAATGAGCGCGAATTAGAGCCTTTAGATCCCATGTTCGGGATTCGTCCAAGTTTTGTACGTTTATATATAACAGGATGTATCAGTTAGACCGGTTGCTAGAAGTTTATGGAGTTCTGGACAGAATAAAACTTTGACAATTTATTATTAGGTATAATTGATAACACTCTCCTTAACTAAAATCTTTTCAGATTTCTAGCGGTTACACCGTAAATCGCCTCGAACTATGTTCTTTTAAATTAAACATTTGTATGTTTTTGTCTTTTTAGATGGTAATCATAATTTTGAATCTTTTTTATTTAGACTATACTAAGTCATTCATTACACTTATTGAGTAACATTATTTTCCAGACTTCTAACTGCTGGTTGACGTTTACAAAATGGGCTGTAACTTCTATTTGGAATTAGGTGGGGAGTTGCAATCCACTAAGGATTTTAGGTTAAAGATTCCTTTATGAGAAACATTATTTAAAATAAAACGTTTTGACTGGGAATAATTCCAAAATCTATACTTTTCAGCAAGAGTTACAAATATAATTTTTAAAGAATGGCCTATGTTTCGTTACATAATCGAATTGGCGATAAAAATTGCTACAAAGTGATATTATATGTTCCTATACCTAAATGAAATTGTTTTAAAGTTACATATTTCCTAAAGCCACCTATCTTAAAGCATTTCCTTAAATGCTTCTTTCCGTTATCTACCACATAACGCCTATATAGCGCAATCGTTTCGAAGTCCTATAAGAGTGAGTGCCTACAAAGGTCACCACATTTAGTTTTCAATCCAAAACTCTTGTTTAAGGTTAACAGCTTCATATTTTTATAATGGCATCTATTTAATTCTAATCTATCTAATCCTGACTTTATTTACACGGACAATGCAACAAAATTGTTACTAGAACTTGCAGAACATTTCACGAAAATTATCCACACTTACCTCCGATGAGAAAAGGTAAATTTAGAAGTATAAAAGAAAATTTTGTGCGTTTCGGATGAAGGTAGTACAAAACCTTCATCTTCAAGACCCCGATGACGGAGTTACCTTGTGTGAGATATGTCTTCGAAGTCAGGAGGAAGATAGCTTTTTGAGAAAAATTATCTGGATGGACTATTCTATGGTCTCCCATGTGTTTAAGAGGCGTAACAACCATACTAATTCGCATGAGATACGAGAAGGAAACTATCAAGTTTAGCTTAGTTTCAATGTATTTTCTCTTTTGATGAATGACAGGTTCTCTTGCATTATTTATGATGGCGTGTTAACAGCGGGGCGTTACCTGAATTTATTACGGACTGTGGTTGTAGATTTTCTGGGCGACCTGCCTTTGAACTTGAGACGAAACTATTGGTATCAACTGGATGGAGCTCCGGTCGATTACACCCAGGTAGTAGCCCAAGAAATCACCTTAATGTTCGAAGACAGGTGGATAGGACGTTTAGGACCACGGCTTGCAAGATATCCAGTTTTGACACCTTTGGACTTCTACCTCCGGGACATATCAAACATCAGGTCTCCCGGAAATAAGTGAGCACAAGGGAGGAATCAGAAGTGTGCGTGCGAGCAGCATTCGATAGTATTTCCCTTCAAGAAGTACGAACAGCAACACTGGAGGATGTTTTTTCACACTTAACAAAATGCTTGAATGCGAATGGCCAGCATATATAATATTTATAATAATTTGTTTATAATTTTTTTTTACATATAAATTTTGTCACTTGAGGTGAATGTGGATAGTTGTCCGTTAACATTCTGCAAGTTCTACCAAGAACTTGGTCACACTTTTCATGCATTAAAAAAACTCAGGACGCAGCAAGTGAATTATTGTAGCAAATTTTCATAGAAATGTTTTTAATCTTAAATACTTTTTTAACCATCAAATTAAGATATTAAATTTAGTAGAATGTATAGCCTCTATAGTTGAAATAATGTACCAAGGTCCATCAAAGTAACTTTATTGTTTGAGAAAATACAACAATTTCCCGAAAAAAACTGGGCTGACTTTGCTGACCAACGAACCTATCCAACCAACTTTATTAATATTGGCTAAGTAATCTTACACGAAAATTATATAAACATTTTACGAAAATTTAAAAAAGTTTTTTAAACAAAAGTTTACTTACCAAAATTTTTGCATGAAAATTCGAAAACAATGATTGTATGTAAGTGAATTCACAGACACATTTTTAACAATAACTTTAAATTTATAATGAATAATAGCATTTCACGATAATTTGACAAAAATTTGCCGAAAACACTGAAAAAATTTCTGGGAAAAGCTGACTAGATATTTTCTATACCAAAACTTGCTGATAAAATACATGCAATTTTTAAATTAAATGCCTGAACTGTAATTAAAATTGAAATATTTTTTTTACTTTTCACAGAAATTGGAACCAGTGGAAGTAATAAAAAAACAAAAGGGCAAAATGCTCATATTTGATGTCACAAGCTGTCAGAAATAAGAACGTTATTTAAGTCTTTCACTTTGGAGTTTCATTTGACATTTGTGAAAACAATTTATTAACTACTTACGTACTTGCTTACTTAATAGGTAATCTTGTTAACGTAATTATTTATTACCTTTTTTATGCAAAATTTAATTTGAATATTTTAGTATTTTTCGTTAAAAATTCGCTAAATAATCGCAAATTACAATCGGTTATTAGACTTGAATAAATAACTGAGACAAAAATTAAACTGATCCCTACATTAATTATGGTACGGGATTATAACAATGTTAATATTTTTAAAACTAGAGTCTTTAGGTAAAGGAAGTCTTATACAAAAGCTAAAGCACTTGCCCTTCACATCTGAAACATAAAATACATGCTGTTCCATCTGAAAAATTTAGCTATTATTTGTGAACGCCGTGTTCATGGCGCCTCGATTTCTTTGACGAATTATATAAACTTTTCTGAATGTGTCATTTTTATGAGACTTCCATATTTATTGGTGTAAACACCGTGTCACATTTTTTATGTGTCAAAAACGTGAAAAGTTGCGAGATAATTGAAATAACTCAAAAACGATAAAAAATATTAATTTTTTGTGTGTACAAGCATGCATTATAGTTCGATGAAAAATGCCAAAATGCAATAATATAAGGGGTGTTTTATTAAAAAATAAATAAATTACATCACCAACAACTTATGGCCCATCCTGTGAAAACAATTTTATAAGATGCAGCTCGAGACACTAAAATTAACCTATCTTTTTTTTTCATTTCTTGTATAATAAGTGATATCTTAAGCTTTGTCGTATAAATACGCCACCCTGCACATATATGCAAACACCCCAAAACGACCTCTCGTCGGACCATAACCCAGTCATATTGTAGCTCGGCGACGTCAGCGACGAACCCGCCCTCCCAAGGAAAAAGGTACTGTGGCCAGTCTTCACAGATCACCTTAAAAACACCCTTGGCAATATTCCGGTTATCCGCAGCATCCCCGAACTCGAGGGTGCCGTGGATAATCTACAGTCCAAAATTCAATGTTCTATCGAACATGCATCAAGGACGTACCCCGCCCAGAGCAATCTGCCACCTTTTCCGTCCAGTATCAGGGAAATGATACTCGAAAAAAACCGCGCGCGTAGACTGGCTCAACGCACCGGAAACCCCACCGACAAACGAGACGCTAACAGACTCATCAAACAAGTACGATCCGCCCTACAAGAACTCCGCAACAATCGTTGGGAGGAGCGCCTGCAAACCCTGTCTACCCAAGACAATTCCGTCTGGCAAATGGCGAAAGCCCTTCGCTCCCAAAAACTTCCGATATCCCCGCTTAACGGCCGTAATGGTGTCGTATACACGGATGCGGAGAAAGCTACTGCATTCGCAGATCATCTGGAGTTGCAATTCAGCCCGAATTATAACAACGTTGATCTGTCGCACGTAGCAAGAACGCACTGCTATGTCAGGAGTGCGTTTCGCGCCACCCCAGACACAACTATCGAGCCCACAACTTTCGAAGAAGTTTCCCAAATAATCAAAGCATTAAAAAATAGGAAAGCTCCGGGATACGATGGAATCTCCAACGTAGCCCTGAAAAACCTCCCTCGCAAAGCCGTGGTATTCATAGTTACGATTATGAATGCCATGTTGCGATTTCAACATTTTCCTTCCATGTGGAAACTTGCCGACATTATCAACATCCCGAAACCCAGCAAAGGTCCGCTGTTCCCTCAGAACTACAGGCCCATTAGCCTGCTACCAGTCATCGGTAAAATCGTCGAAAAACTGATTCAGAAAAGGCTAGCTTCTTTCACCTCAGAAAATCATATCCTCCCGGATGAGCAATTCGGCTTCAGACACCAGCACTCCACCACTGACCAAGTCCTTCGTGTGGTGGAAAACATCACCAAAGGATTTAACATAAACAAGTCAACTGGTGCAATATTTCTTGACATTGCTCAAGCTTTCGATAGGGTTTGGCATGCGGGCCTCCTAAACAAACTTCTATCATTTAATTATCCTCTCCCTCTGATTCTGCTAATCAGGTCATACCTGCAACAGAGGAAGTACCAGGTCAAACACCTTGGAGCCAGATCTAGAACGTACCCAGCCACGGCTGGTCTCCCGCAGGGTTCTGCTATCTTCCCTCTGCTGTACAATATATTTGTCGCAGACATTCCGACAGCCCCCCTAAACGTGACATACGCACTGTACGCAGACGACACTACCATCCTCAGCAGCTCCACTCAGCCGAGGATAATAACCGAACGACTTCAGACCGCCGTAGTCGAGCTGCAATCATGGTATAGGAAATCTCTTCTAGCCATAAACCCCGATAAATGTTCAGCTGTCCTATTTTCCAAGAGGAGACACACACCTCACGAACACGTTTCATTAGACAACCGTCTAATCCCCTGGCAAGATTCCGCCAAATACCTCGGGGTTTTCCTCGACAAACACTTAACATGGCGCCCCCATGTCGATCACGCTCGAAAGAAAGCCTCGATGTTCATCTCGAAGCTGTTCCCACTTCTAAATAGAAATTCAAAATTGTCCATGAACAATAAGTTGATCATGTACAAAGTCATTATCCGGCCAGCCTTGACCTATGCATCACCCGCATGGGCCACCGCGGCCGCAACACACATCAAGACCCTTCAAATCATCCAGAACAAAATTCTGAGAATGGTAACCGGAGCGCCATGGTTTGTCCGAAACAGTCAGATTCACTCTGATCTGGAAATGCCTTCGATACTTGAGTTTATAACTCAACTATCCACAACCCAGTTCGCAAAAGCCGCTTCTCACCCAAATGCTCTTCTCCGTAGTGCTACCGACTACGACGAGCAACTTCCACACAAGCATAAGCGTCCAAAGCTTATACTTACCCGCTAAACGCTCCCGCGGCAAAAAACAGAATGGAAACATTCATTCCCTAAAAAGTCATTGTGTGTAATTCTTTCCGACGGAGGTATGGACTAAGGTCCGGTACTCCCTGGGAGGGGGTTTTAGTGAGTAAAGTCTCACAGTACCTCGATATCCCACGGAACCTATGGGGCCGTGAATGGGGTCTGCATGAGCATTTCCCCCTCCTGCATCCAACAAAAAAAAAATATGCAAACATAAAACTGAAACTGACCGCGGCCATTAGCCATGGGACCGCCATGGGGCGTTGCTTTGAAGAAATATTTTCAAAATTCAAAAGTCGAGGTCTCCTCAATAACGAATTTTTTCTAGTTAAATTCGCTAAAAACTATAGACTTTTAAACTTCAAACTCACAACAGCACAATAGATGTTGTTACCAACACAAAAAATTTTGGTTTTGTGCGTTTTTCTGACGGCCAGTGACACCCTTTTTTTTCTTAAATTGCTTCTAACTTTTTTTATAAGTAGAGCAAAGGTTTTATAATTGCATGAAAGTGGAGGAAAAAGAATTTGAACATTTAATTTCTTTCATTCATTGATATTTTGTCTTATTATTTAATTAATAATTTTATACAATTATATCTATACCAAAATTTAAAAAGTCGTATGTTCTCGTGAGCAGAATTGGGAAAGTTTTAAAATAAGGTGTCACTCAACGTAGGCTGCCATTGAAAATTTAAAGGTACTTTACGCCCCTGCCTAAGGGGTAGGTTCCAAGAGACTAAAACTTACGACATCATGTGCCCTCCTTGAAAACAAAGTCGACGTGTCTCGGCTTTTAGTGAATTTTCTTAGAAAAAATTCACTAATGAGGAGATCTCGACTTTTGAATTTTGAAAAAATTTCTTCAAATGAGCGCGATCTAGGACCCCTAGAACCCATATCCGGGGTCAGTTTCAATTTTTATATGTTTATATATATATATATATATATATATATATATATATATATATATATATATATATATAAATATATATATATATATATATATATATATATATATATATATATATATATATATATATATATATATATATATATATATATGTATCACACCGATAACTCAAAAAATAATTGGCCGATTTTGATAAAATTTGGCATGTACCTGTCTTTTGTAAATGGCTTGGATAAGTTCGTTAGTCAGGAAAATCGGACGAGGTTTTCCGGGAAAATTTTGAGTTTTCATTCGAAAAAAATTCTTATCTCAAAAAGTGATTATCTGATTTTAATAAAATTTGGCATGTACCTTTCTTTTGTAAATGGCTTTGACAAGTTTGTTAGTCAGGAAAATCGGACGAGGTTTTCCGGGAAAATTTTGAGTTTTCATTCGAAAATAATTTTTATCTCAAAGAATAATAGGCTGATTTTAATAAAATTTGCTATGTACCTTCCTTTTATAAATGACTTTGACAAGTTTGTTAATCAAAAAAATCGGACCAGGTTTTTATGGAAAATTTTGAGTTTTCATTTAAAAAAAAATTTTATCTTAAAAAATAAAAAATCTATGATAACTAAATTTGGTAGATAGGTTAACAATATAAAAAGTAAACTATACACCAAAATTTAGATTTCTATGTTACAAGATAAAAAAGTTATAATAAAATATTTTGTGCCCGATCATTTCTATGAAAATTCACTACCATAACGCACTTGCTGCGTCCAGGCTTTTTTTTTATTATTCCGATATTTTCAAGGTAGGAAGTTTTAATTGGCAGAGCCTATATATATATATATATATATATATATATATATATATATATATATATATATATATATATATATATATATATATATATATATTAATCGTTAGTTAACAGTCCTCTTAGATAAGTGAGCTTCACGAACTGACCTATTATATTGATTAAAATGACGTTCGCTACCTCCTTATATTTCAGAACGATTTCAGAACGACCTAATTTGCCAAAATATGGCCCTTTTGAATACCTTATCTATATTTTCATATTTGTGCGACAAAAACATTTTAAAGTAAAATTTCGTGACAGAAACCCTCAGTTCATCGAAACTAAATCCAACCGGCTGGTTGAGGTACGTTGACGACATTCTCGCTACTGGCTTTCTCACCTAAATAGCATTCACCCCAAAATCTAGTTCGCCATGGAAATGCAAAATCTTTTTTACCCTTGTTAGATCAACGTGTCGCTAATAACACACTTCCAGAATTTTCTTACACTATTTACCAAAGACCAACTCACACCAATCGCTACCATAACGCCCAATCACGTCATCACCCATAGCAACTAAACTGCTTGGTGTAAATCCTAGGAACACGATGTCTACTAACGCACGATAAGAACAAATGGTCAGAATTTTACCTTTTAAAACAGAAATTGTTAGAAAACGGATATGAAAACAATCACATACTAAGTAATATCAGGAACATCCAAACACCAACCACTAAACCACAATGAAAGCAGGTAGTTTTCTCAACAACACAAAGACTGTCTACCTTATATTAAACTTAACTGACAAAATCTGCCAAATTTTTAGAACCCATAGCATCAAAACCATCTCCACAACACAACAAAAGTGTCAAGTCTAATACAACCCCCAAGGATACTACTATTCGAAATGAATGCCACGGGGTTTGCGATATTTTTTTCTTGGCTGTTCCAGATCTTATATAGGCAAACGAGTAGACGTATCTACAATAAATTATATGAACATACCCTTTCAGTTTGAAAATCTGGCCAATATCAGTACTGGCAGGCAATGTATTATATATATATATATATATATATATATATATATATATATATATATATATATATATATATATATATATATATATATATATATATATCATACAGGATACAAAATTGACTTCGACAATGGCCAAAGTATAGCTCTAGTCTACCACTCCTAAACTAGAATTATCCGCGAAGCGATCGAAATGGAAAAACGCCTCGATTGTTTAAAAAGTCTGGACGCAGCAAGTGCGTTATGAAAGTGAGTTTCATAAAAATGTTTTTAACAGCAAACATGTCTCTCTAGTGCAAGCCCGCAGCAATCTGTTTACCGGTATAATTTATGTACCATATTTTATCAAAATAACTTATTGTTTGAAAATGTACAAAAGTTTTACGAAAATAAACTTAAAAATGTTTCCGAGAAAACTAATTTCCTAACCAACAAACCTTGGGTTAATGGCAAATTGAGTTATTGACATTTGAAGCATTTAATGAAAATTCGTTACCAAAACGCACTTACTGCGTCCAGATTTTTTTTATACAAACATGCATCATATTTCGATAAAAGATGCGAAAATGCAATAACATAAGGATGTCCGAAAAAAAATTGTATGTATCACCAACGACATGGGCCACCATGTGATTGTCAAAATAATTTTATAAAATGCAGCTCAAGACACCCTATAATTAACGTATACAACTTTTTCTCGTATCTTGTATAATAACAATTTAGCTTTACCGTAGAAATGCGTCACGCTGTATATAGGTAAACAGATAAAAACTTAAACTAAACCCGGATATTTGATTCTAGGGGGCCTAGTTTGCGCTCATTTAAAGAAATCTTTTTTAAATTCAAAAGTCGCGGTCTCCTCATTAAAGAATTTCTTTTACGAAAATTATAGACCGTTAAACCATAAACTTAACTACCGCCAAAGCGTCAGAAAAGGGTCTATTGAAAATTAAATTTCTGGAAATGTTTTAGTAAAATGAACAACAATGACGGTTGAAGCTGAAACTTAAGGGTTTGCAGAACACTATTCTTGCGACATTTTCTTTACATAATCCGTACTTGTTTCAGGTTATTTTCCTAAATGTTGCCAATTTTGACGTTTCAAATCTCCACTGACATTTTGAGGAAAACCCCACATTTTTTTTCTTTAAATGCCCATAATATTTTTGTGTTTCAGCTTACAGATCTCAATTTTGGTACGTGGTTCATTGTTTATAGTGCAAACACGCGCACCAAATTTCGTTGCCCTTACTTTATTATTTCCGGAGATATAATTTTTTTTCCGGGAAAACCTTGGCCGATTTTTTTTGCTAAAGACTTGTCCAAGGCACTTGCAAAAGGAAGGTACTCAAATATATATATATATATATATATATATATATATATATATATATATATATATATATATATATATATATATATATATATATATATATATATATATATATATACAAATTGAAACTGACCTAGGATATGGGTTCTAGGGGCCCGAGTTCGCGCTTATTTGACGAATTTTTTTCAAAATTCAAGAGTCGGGAATTAGTGTATTAGTAGTATTAGTGAATTTTTTTTCGAAAATTTTATAATAAATAAGATGATGGCCTTCGACTTTCGGTTATCTGAAAATCTATTATACATTCGAAACAAAAAGCGGAATTACGGGATTTTTTGAGGTTAGGTCACAGTGTGTTCAACCCCTGACCTGAAACAGATCTGACCATTGTTTGAAGGTGTTCTGGTATTTATAGTAAGGGTCCTTATCGATGTCACTGGTTGAGTTGATAATGCCATGTACAAGAATAAAGGTATTAAGCGGACTAAACGTTTTTACTCTAAGGCGAGAACCTGGACTGTTATTGGAATCATAAGTTGTAAGTATTTTTTGGGATAGGTAATAGAGCAATAAATGTCTGTTGCACTAATAGCAGACTTATTTATTTCCAGTGAAAATGTAATGAAAGACTGAAGTTGGACACTATGGCTGGAAACTGAAACAAGAAGCAGAATCACGAGTTTGGGCTTTCTTCTTCGGAGGTTACTTAGTTTTTCTTTGAGCAGTAAGCGATACAATTCATAGATGAACAAAATTAGAGATATTGCGATTTGTAATGATTTCTCTTCAGGCATTGTGTATAGATTAGTTACTAATTGTAGGTGGAAAATGTCTATAAGTAACATTACGACATTGAAGCCTGAATCCAATGAGCCACCCAAAAAGTTCGCTGTACTTCCTTTCTATCCATTTCCTACAAATGGGTTAGAGAAAATATTCAAAGATACACGCCCAGTTTCACAAAGCTCTATTAAAAATTCAACTGACGGTTAGTTAATCAAGGCTTCAGATGACCAACCAACTAAATATTTTGAGGCTGTGATTGGTTTTAAGCTTTGATTAACTAACCGGCCGTTAAATGTTTAATCCAGATTTGTGAAACTGGGCATAATGCATTCAGACACAAAGGTTGGCGTATCCACTGACACAACAATAGTCCTTGAATTACGTCACCAGGTTTTGCATCATCCGATACTGAGGCATCCGATATTGCTTCATGAGGAATTGCATCTTCCGGTCTTTCATCATCCGGTATTTGATCATCTGGTATTGCATTATCGGTATTGCATCATCGGTATTACGACATTTTTAGTGTACAGTTTAGGTATATAAATAGAATAATTTTGCGCATACAGTTAGTTTAGCGACAGCTACTGATGAAGTCAACTTCGGTGTCGATATAGGTACCTAGCGCAGAGCAGCCATAATGTCCAACATCAGGCTTTTATAAGATTTTCACTGAAAATAAGTAAGTCTGCTATTAATGCAATAGACACTTGCCTTTTACCTGACCCCAAAAAAAATTACGAGTTATGACTCCAAACACAGCACAGATTTTCGCCTTACAGTAAAACCGTTTAGTCCGCTTAATACCTTGATTTGGTACGTGAACTCGACTAGTGACATCGACAATGACCTACTACTAATACCAAAACACCTTCAAACAATGGTCCGATCTCTTTCCGGTCTGGGGTTAAACACACTATGACCAAAGAGATGATCTTACGATTTGGAGTGTAGGCAGATTAAATTAACCTATAGCGATTCAACATATCTCTATCCACGCTTCTAGGGAGTAAACTTCTTTAACTGTTTGAAAAGAACTCCAAAACAGGAGACGAAACGTTGACTTTCCATAATACTGGGAGCTGTACTTCTCACAATAATGACCGCGGAAGCCTTTTTAAACAAAAATGCACACACACACACACACACACACACGCACACAAATATATATATATATATATATATATATATATATATATATATATATATATATATATATATATATATATATATATATATATATATATATATATATATATATATATATATATCTGTGTGGGTGTGTTTGTTTGTTTGTTTGTTTGTGTGTTCGAAAGGTTTCCGAATGTTCGAAGTCATAAGGTTAAAAAATCCTTGGTTCTCGGGTTGAACCGGGTCCATAATTTGTTAACACTCGACCTTTCGGCTCGTGTTTTGGAGCTATTTTCAAGAAGTTAAGGAAGTATGAAAGGAAACGAACTATAAAGTTTCAATCTGCCTACTTTTTAGGGTGGTGGCTATGCGTAGGTTGGGTTGTTGTGTCTAGATTACGGGGCCTCGATCTGCCTACTCCCTAAATCTTACTGGGAATCGTCTGGCGTCTCAGCATTTTCAGTCCTAAACCTGAGAGAGATCTGATAGTTTCCCGTAAGTCTGATACTATTTATAGCGTGGCGTCTACCTGGCTCGCTACTAGTATCAGTAATTAGTCGAGTCGATAAGGTTTATTATGTCAAGTGCTTTAGTAAGTGTACTTAGCGGATTCAGCAGGTTAGAGGTGTTTGGTGAATCAGGTAAAGGGGCAGTTGATTTATTGGCGATTTTGTATTTTTGCAATGAGGCATTAATAGGTTTACAGGTAGTCGGAAGTCGAAGACTATCATCTCGCTTGTTTAAATAATATGGACGTTTTTGATCTCGCGAATAATTCTGGATTTCAAATTGTTTCCAAAAGTAATCGTCTTTCTCATTTAATGTCACTAATATTTTCACGTAGAAATGTATTACTTTGACTCCAATAATAATCTCAGCAAACATCATTATTACAAATATCGATTATAAAAAACCAATTTTAACTTTAGGAAACCAAGAAATACTATTTCACCTTGAAATGATCCACCGAATTTTACACCTTTCAAACAAATTTGCGAAAATTATGTATCAGTCCCTGTGAATATAGAAAAGCTCACAGTAGTTCTACCACGTATTGAAAAAACGAATGTTTTAAATTACGAGCCAATAGCTGAAGCAAGAAACGAATATTCTAGAGTGCCCAAAGGAAAGAAAAATGCAAATTCAAAACTTGTAGAAATACATTTTCAAGAACGAATAGATGTTAATAGATTACAAAGTTACTCTGATGAACTACCGAACATTTCAAAGAACAGATCATTTAAATAAAGAAGAATTTAATTACAATATGAAATACAAAAAAGTCTGGACGCAGCAAGTGCGTTATGAAAGTGAATTTTCATAAAAGTGTTTTTAATAGCAAATACGAGCAGGGATCAGTCTGATTACCGGTATAGCCTATGTAGTAGAAACAATGTACTATATTTGATCAAAATTACTTATTGTTTGAAAATGTACAAATATTTTCCGAAACTAAACTTAAATGTTGGTTTCCTAGCCAACAAACCTGACGTTAATAGTAAATTGAGTTATAAAATTTGAAGGATTCAATGAAAATTCGCCAACGCACTTACTGCGTCCAGATTTTTTCCTTACAAACATGCATCATATTTCGATAAAAAATGCGAAAATGCATAACGAATTTGTTCTACGAAAATTATCTAAAAATTATAGACCGTTAAACCAAAAACTTCACTAAACCTACAGCGAAAGCATCAACTTAACTAAACCGATACCCAAAGCATCAGAGAAAGGGTCTATTTGAAATGAATTTTCTGTAAATATTTTAGTAAAATGAAGGGTAATGACGGTTGAAGCTGAAACTTAAGGGTTCGCAGAATACTCTTCTTGCAACATTTTCTTTTCAAAATCCGTATTTGTTCCACGTTCTTTGCCTAAACATTGCCAATTTTGACGTTTCAAATTGCGACTTTAACGTTTTGAGGAAAACCCCAATTTTTTTTCCTTAACTGCCCATAACTGTTATGTTCGAACATAAGAGTAATATGTGTTTTACATTCACATGAGTATATTACCCGTCACACTGGGAATCAATCCTACTATCTAATTAGACGAGAGCCTCGCGACAGTAAAAACTTGGATGAGTTTATTGTTGTTTTAATGAACCTCCCTAACGTGATGTTACAAAAATCCCAGCAACTTACTTTTCTGACCTGCCCTGACATCAGTTTGCCTAATTAAAAGCTAAAAGGACAAGGAAAATCAACCCTGCCATATACAAGGTTATGTGAGCACAATGAACTTTTCCTTTGCCTTTTAACTTCTTTTAGCTTTTGATTAGGCAAACTGATGTCAGGGCAGGTCAGGAAGGTCAGTTGAGAGAATTGTGTGTACACAGCATAGTCAGGGAGGTCTTTTATTTCGTTAAAACGACAAAAAACTCATCAAAGTTTTTACTGTCGCGAGACGCTCGTCTAATTAGAAGAAAGCAATGTTTAATTTATTGATCACATATTATACATACATTTGATCTTTCTGCTCTCCTTGTTTATATGCACTTTAACTATGCCAAATCTCACAGTGCTTCGTGCGCGCAATGTGCTTAACAAGGGGTAGGTACAACGTTTTTCTTCATGTATTATAACCCTATAGTTGAAACCACAGCTAAAGCATTAGAAAAAGTGTATATTTGAAATTCATTTTCTGCAAATATTTAAGTAAAATGAAGGATAATGGTGGCTGAAGCTGAAACTTGAGGCTTTATAGAACACACTTCTTACAAAATTTCTGCTACATAGCCCGTAATGTTAGTTTCAAGTTCTTTATTTAGAACATGTCAATTTTGACGTTTTGAATTGCGACTTTTTGACGTTTTAAGAAGAAAAACTTAAAAGCTTATAACTTTTCTTCATTTTAACGTAGAGATTCAAATTTTAGTGCATGGTTTCCTTTTATGATATAAATCCTTGTACCCAATATGGTTGCCCTAACTTTGTTATTTCCGGAGATATAAAAATTTTCCGAAAGAAAACGCAAAATTTTCCGATTTTGGCTAACGAACTTATCCAAGCCACTTGCGAAAGGAAGGTACTCACCAAGTTTTATCAAAATCGGTCCATTATTTTTTGAGTTAGCGGTGTGACACATAACTATATAAACACACACACACATATATATATATATATATATATATATATATATATATATATATATATATATATATATATATATATATATATATATATATATATATATATATATATAAAGTCTAAAACCGACCTCGAATTTTGGTTCCAGGGGTTATAAATAGCGCTCATTTGAAGAATTTTTTTCAAAATTCAAAAGTCGCGATCTCCTCATTAGTGTCTTTTTTAAGAAAATTCACTAAAAGGCAAAGATAACGTAGTAGCTGACGCCTTATCGCGAATCGAAATTAACGACATCGAGGACGATTTTGACTTACAATATGAAATATGAAATAATTATTAATGTACACCCTGACGAAGTCAGAGAAAGAGAAATAATTAACGAACTAGAAAACGACGCAAACAACGCATCTGCTAGCACGACTAATAAAAACCTACCTGAATACAATCACTCACAAACGCAACACTCGTCGGCAGAAAATCCAGTCTTCAAGACACCTATATCAGAAAATCCAGTCCATTATTTTTCTAGACAAATAATTTTAGATTACGGACCAAAGTATGACACATGCAAGTTAAACATATTCTAGTTTGAAACAATACATGCAAAGGTTCAACTCAACTACGAATTAAGACAAATAAATGACTTTTTGAAAAAAATTATTAATCAAAAATTCACCTACGGAATTTATTGTAAACATGATAGACTATTTAGGTATTTCACTGCTGTTTCTTTAATGTTATTTAATAGTTTTGTTAAAACAATAAAATGTAACAAATTTTTACAAGACCTTGAAAAACAAGAAACCCAACACCAAATTATAAACGGATATCACACACGAAACCACAAGACGTATCAACATTTAAACCAAAAATATTTTGGCCCAACATGAAAAATGTTATAAAAGCTGTTATTAATAAAGGCTCAATTTGCCTTCAGACACAATATGAAATAAATCCGTACAAACCACCTTTTTAAGGTCCCCTACTAGCTAAACGCCCTTTTGAAGTAAAACACATTGACACCTTTAGTTTCGATAATTTTAAATTCCTACCTATCATAGATTTATTTTCCAAAGATACGCAGGCATATTTTATAACAGATGAATCCGCAATAACTGTGTTAAATAAACTTCATCACTAGTCATCATAATTATTCCCTAAAAATAGTATCCGACGCTGGTAAGGAATTTTCGAATACCACCCTTAAAGAATGTTGTAATTTATTTAATATTAATTTTCACATAACAACCCCCAAAATCCTAACTTAAATTCACCAATAGAGCGACCGCACTCAACTCCCGTAGAAAATTGCGAATTGTTAAATTGCAAAACCCACAAGAGAGGCCTGCAACCCTAATAATAAGAGGAACCCTAATTTACAACCAGTCTATTCATTCGACAACTGGTTATTCACCTTTTACATTACTATACTGACCCTAAGACGACTTACCACCAGTTACACCTGAAACTGCCCTTTACGGGGAACACAATAACAATAGATTCAAAGAAATAATGCCTTTTTCGACATGGTATATCAAAAACAAAAAGTAAGTGGAGAAAAAAGAATTTCCAAAACAAATGCGGGCAAGCAAACGACACCAGATTTACAAGAAACAACACAACTAGTTATTAGAGTACCAAAAGTAAGAAAAGCAAATCCTCTTTATAAATTACGATCACATCCTAAACAAAAAGAAAATATTGTTACATTTTCTAAACCAAAAGCAAAAGCTCACGTTTCTAACATAAGAAGAATAAGAAAGAGTTTTTCGTTATAGGACAAAACTACTACCACTACAAACAACGATGACCCTCAACCTGGTCCATCCACTTCAAATAACACCGATAAAAAGTAACGAATATTTAAAGAATATTTAGGCATAGCAAGAATACTCAAATATTATTGTACATTTTATTTGAATTTTAATATTACCAACATAGAAATTGATTATAACATATTAAAAATTCTAAATTTTTAAACACTGGACAAATGTCTGCAACTAACGAACGATAATTACTAATGTTAGATGACCATTTGTCACGAATGTACTACAAAGACTATCAATACACAGAACTAAACGCGGATTAATAAATGGAGCAGGCTCTTTAATTAAAATGACAACAGGAAATCTCGACCAAGAAGACTTAAAAGAAAACAATAAAATTTAGATAACCTTTTCCAAAATCAAGAAGATATAATTACCCAAATTAATATTTTAAATTCATTTGCTAATATAATGACACAAAGGTATAAAAAGGATCAAAAAAAAATTAATCAAAATCTATCATATTTATCAGACTTTTCCCACCTTAGATGACGAAAGAGAATTGGCGAGTAAAATTCATTTTTAAATTCACGTGGCTGCTAAATTCCATTCCATAATATAGAGATAATTCAAAGAACGGTTTCTTCAAGTTTTAACGAAATTACTAATATAGAGCTCTTTACCACTAGCGATTTCCTAAGTATTATCGATCACTGAAAGGTAAGTCATAACAGAAATGCATTGATCGACTTTGACAAAAATCATGTTTTTAAAAATTCAGAGCATCCTATACAAATCGAACAGGGACGCCCAAACGGAAGAAGTGTCCCAACACGAGGACGTGTTCAAGATTTAATGGTGGAGGAGTTACATCCCTGTATATTCTTAACATTATACATAATACGACGAACCCGGAAACCATGCATTATAAAGTTTAGTGACTTGTGCAAGAGTGCTGATTTAAACTTTGCATTTATGTTAATTTTCTAGAACATTACGGCATTCAATCGCTGTAACTTTACTTGTTCGCATGTTGTTTTGAATCGCATATTTTTATAATAAATTTTAGACTGTAATAATTGTACCACTTAAATAAATTAATTTTTTTAATGTATTTCTCTTGTAAATGGCTTGGATAAGTTCGTTACCCAGGAAAATCGAATCACGTTTTTCCTGGAAAATTTTGGAATTTCTTTTGAAAACAACGGTACGTAGGTTTATAACATAAAATGTAAAGTATATACTAAAACTTAGATCTCTATGTTGCAACAAAAAGAAGTTATAAGCATTTAATAAAAAACTATTTGGTACCAGATAATTTCGATGAAAATTCACTGCCATAACACACTTTCTGCGTCCAACCTTTTTAGAAATTCGTAGGTCTTAGCCTAACTTGTACCTTTGACATTCTACTGTCAATCGTCAATGTGACATGCGATCACGCAAGGACCTGATTGGTCGCTGCTTGTAAAGCCGTAAGATCGGTAGCATTGCGAATTGTGAATGAATGACTTCAAGAAAATATAAAATGTTTATTTGATTAGGAGCTCTAGTTTTTCACGGTACAAGAGATCACTTCCCGGAATATGGAAGTGATTATGTGATAACAAAAAGAGAAATAATTGTTTTCAAATATAAGTTAAGATGTAACAATAAATGTGGCAACATGACATGTGGCACCTTTAAAGAGGGTTATTTGAATTCTTGAAACATCTTTAATGCACTTTTTTTAATTGCCCTTTGTTAAGACAATTTTGTAGATGATGAATTTTTATATATTTGTTAGCTGATCAGTGGTCACTTCTTTCTCAGATAAGATGCACAGAGCCCAAGCTATTTTTACCAGGCTTCATACATTTCGTATCATCGTGATAACAATAATTAATAGATGAAAACGATATTATTCCGGAAGCTATCTTCTGGTTTATTTTGATCAAGTTATATCCAGCAAAAAAAAACACACAAAAACGAATTACCTATATAAATTAAACAGTAAACAAGTGTTAATGTTTCACGAACGCAAAACCATGCAATTTTGGTTTAAATGACATATAACATGACACACATAACAGTTTATTTTGATCAAGTTATATCCAGCAAAAAAAAAACACAAAAAACTCGGGACGCAGCAAGTGCGTTATGGTAGTGAATTTTCATAGAAATGATCTGGCACAAAATATTTTATTATAACTTTTTTTTCTTGTAACATGGAAATCTAAATTTTGGTGCATAGTTTACTTTTTATATCGTAAACCTACCTACCAAATTTGGTTATCATAGATTTTTATTTTTTAAGATAAAAATTTTTTTCAAATGAAAACTCAAAATTTTTTCGGAAAACCTCGTTCGATTTTTCTGATTAACGAACTTGTCAAAGCCATTTACAAAAGGAAGGTACATGCCAAATTATATCAAAATCTGCCCATTATTCTTTGAGATAAAAGACTTTTTCAAATGAAAAGTCAAAAATTTCCCGGAAAACCTCGTCCGATTTTCCTGACTAACAAACTTGTCAAAGCCATTTACAAAAGGAAGGCACATGCCAAATTTTATTAAAATCGGCTTATTACTTTTTGAGAAAAGAATTTTTTTCGAATGAAAACTCAAAATTTTCCCGGAAAACCTCATCCGATTTTCCTGACTAACAAACCTGTCAAAGCCATTTACAAAAGGAAGGTACACGCCAAATTTTATTAAAATCGGCTTATTACTTTTTGAGAAAAGAATTTTTTTCGAATGAAAACTCAAAATTTTCCCGGAAAACCTCATCCGATTTTCCTGACTAACAAACCTGTCTAAGCCATTTACAAAAGGAAGGTACACGCCAAATTTTATTAAAATCGGCTTATTACTTTTTGAGATAAGAATTTTTTTCGAATGAAAACTCAAAATTTTCCCGGAAAACCTCATCCGATTTTCCTGACTCACGAACTTATCCAAGCCATTTACAAAAGGAAGGTACATGCCAAATTATATCAAAATCTGCCCATTATTCTTTGAGATAAAAGACTTTTTCAAATGAAAAGTCAAAAATTTCCCGGAAAACCTCGTCCGATTTTCCTGACTAACAAACTTGTCAAAGCCATTTACAAAAGGAAGGCACATGCCAAATTTTATTAAAATCGGCTTATTACTTTTTGAGAAAAGAATTTTTTTCGAATGAAAACTCAAAATTTTCCCGGAAAACCTCATCCGATTTTCCTGACTAACAAACCTGTCAAAGCCATTTACAAAAGGAAGGTACACGCCAAATTTTATTAAAATCGGCTTATTACTTTTTGAGAAAAGAATTTTTTTCGAATGAAAACTCAAAATTTTCCCGGAAAACCTCATCCGATTTTCCTGACTAACAAACCTGTCTAAGCCATTTACAAAAGGAAGGTACACGCCAAATTTTATTAAAATCGGCTTATTACTTTTTGAGATAAGAATTTTTTTCGAATGAAAACTCAAAATTTTCCCGGAAAACCTCATCCGATTTTCCTGACTAACGAACTTATCCAAGCCATTTACAAAAGAAAGGTACGTGCCAAATTTTATCAAAATCGGCCTATTATTTTTTGAGTTATCGGTGTGATACATATATATATATATATATATATATATATATATATATATATATATATATATATATATATATATATATATATATATATATATATATATATATATATATATATATATATATATATATATATATATATATATATATATATATATATATATATATATAAAAATATATATATATATATATATAAACATATAAAAATTGAAACTGACCCCGGATATGGATTCTAGGGGCCCTAGATCGCGCTCATTTGCAAAATTTTTTTCAAAATTCAAAAGTCGGGATCTCCCCATTAGTGAATTTTTTCTACGAAAATTCACTAAAACGAATTACCTATATAAATTAAACAGTAAACAAGTGTTAATGTTTCACGAACGCAAAACCATGCAATTTTGGTTTAAATGACATATAACATGACACACATAACAGTTTATTTTGATCAAGTTATATCCAGCAAAAAAAAACACAAAAACGAATTACCTATATAAATTAAACACTAAACAAGTGTTAATGTTTCACGAACGCAAAACCATGCAATTTTGGTTTAAATGACATATAACATGACACACATAACAGTTTATTTTGATCAAGTTATATCCAGCAAAAAAAAACACAAAAACGAATTACCTATATAAATTAAACAGTAAACAAGTGTTAATGTTTCACGAACGCAAAACCATGCAATTTTGGTTTAAATAACATATAACATGACATTTATTATGTTAGAATGGCAATCAGGAATCATTGACACACGTCGCCCGGTACTGCATTATTATATTATTAATTTCTATTTTCGATATTTAAAATGCGTTATTTTAAATCCTGAAATTGGAAATTAATAGCTAAAACATCAGAATTCTGTCTGGGCCATTTTAAGTATAAGAATTTTTTAAGTCAAACTCTACAGATCTGAAACTATACCTCCCATGTAAGAGCAATGGTAATAAATTTAAGATATGAACCCGCGGAAAAGAAATTTCCTAACCTTACTAATGTGATCCATTAAATAACATCTGTATATCCATGGCACAAACCTAGATGTTTGCTAGCCCAAATCTCTAATGATAAATTTATGTATTTAGTTAAAATATAAAATAGTAAGCATAAATTTTGCTTTATTACACCACAATCGCTTACGAACTATTTTTTTACAGACACCTGTTCTGGCTAACAACTTATTACTAAGCAACAATGATCAGTTTGTATTAAAACCCAAGAAATTCTTACCTGAAAGATTTCTCAGAACAACAGCGTCTGAACTATCATACAAAAATATTCACCCTTTTGTCTTTCTGCCGTTCGGATTTGGGCCCAGATCTTGCATTGGAAAACGTCTGGCAAATCTAGAACTAGAAGTAGGACTGGCAAAGGTAAGTTGAAATATACAGGGTGTGGAAATAGTACCAATGCACCAAATGGGATGATACAAAAACGATTTTACCATTGGTGGGGTTAAATTATACATATGATCGGTCTTAGTATACGGCAATATAGTCTTAAGTTTGCTTTTGCTATAAGAGAGAATGTGACCAGAACGCCACTGAAATTCGTTTGAAAACTCTGCGCAGACGAACTCTCCTATGGCTAGAAAATGTTATAATGTGTGTCGCTTAGTTCGCAATGGGGCATCTGGCCGGTAAAAAAAGCCAAGAAACAGTCCTTGTTACATTTGCTAGTTCCCGCGAGAGTTACTTGGGCCAATTACTCTCTAGAGGCTAAAGACGGCGGTATCACAGGTAAGTGGTATTTTGAACATTCACGCTTTTTGTGCAAGTATAATTATACTGCCGTCATACCTCTCTTGCGTAATACGCACATAGTCCACTCAATGAAAAATGTCCCTTTTATTGTCCCTCCCTGCAATCAAAATAGTTCGATTTCGCAAATCCCATCGCCATTCGCACAAGTGGTCTTTGCTGACCCGGATAATTTTTGTGCTCGGAAAGTTTGCAAGTGAATTTCGGCTGTTAAAGTTCATAAATTTTAAAGTAACTTGAAGTTTATGTTGTATTGAATTCGCAATTTAGATTCATTTCCCGCAATTTTCATTTGAGTATCGCTGGAACTTTGATCGTTATAGAATTTTAAAACCTATTTTCCTGTGGGAATTCGAAATCCGCCATTAGCTTAAAACTTAAATAGCGTTTTTTTGTGTTTTCAAAATATCGAAACACCCAGCTTCATCAACTGACGCATGTGAGATAGAAATTATCGTTTATCACGCTAGCGCTGAAGCACGTTGTTCTTGTCTTGTGATTTCCTTTTGCTTCTTATCGCTCATGCTTATATATTTTAAGCAGACTGGTGCTACTTTGCTACTTCGAATTTTCTTTGTTTCGCTTCTTGTTTATCTGTTTAGTTCTGTTATATTTTCATATACGAGAACTATCCAATTAGTATCATGGCTGATGATAAATTGAGAAGATATAAAAATCAGAGCAATATTTAACCATCTGAAATAAACACTTTGTCTTCTCTAGCCCAAAAGGCGCAGTCACGTGCTTCACTTTATAACTTGCTTAAGGTAAGATCGTCAAAAATTGACCTTCTAAGTGAACAATTTACTCAAACTCACGATAATATCATATTCGTGATTTTGAGTAGTGAAAGTGTAAATCCTTCTGATGAAATACTATTTACGCAGGATTTATCGACAGCTATTTTGAAATTAAAGCCACTTTTTCTAAACTATTCCATGGTGAAAGTAAAACAAATGCGAAGGAAATCCTAAACCCAAATAGATTGCCTCCTAAAAACCAAAGTATATGAAACGCCCTTCAATTCACGCGAAGAATTAGAGATCAGAGTAAGAAGGGCGCTTGAAGAGTTAGATAGAAATGAGATTCTGTCAGCAACCACTAGCGGCATTAGGACACGAATATTAAAATTTTTGAGTGTTAATGGACAACATTTTGAGCAGTTACTAGTTTAGGAGGTGTGAGTTGTTTTGTTACTCGTGTTGTAATAATACTTATGGGATTTATAAGATTGTGTAAGGTAATAATATCACTGCTGTTATCCCTAGAAATTTTTTAAATTTTTTATAAAAATATATTAAATACATAATTTTCAAACACAGTAACAATATTTTTTTATTATAATTTTTTACTTGAACATGAAATATTTTAGTTTCTACTGTATTTTTTTGTTACGTACAAAAAAATGACACCGCCCTACTAACAATTACTATTTTCAAATCAATTTTCTAAGAAAACTATAAGAGATAGGTATAGGGTAATGTATACTCAAAAGATAGGGAATTTAACGCTGAATCAGATGCTGGAGACATATGGATACCGTTCTATTAAAAAAAATCAAGTTATCTCTGATTGAAAATTTTCAAATTCAAATGTATGTTATAAATAACAGTTATCTTAAAATCGTATTATGTTTATAACAGTATGTAGGAATTTTTACGCTCTATGGGATAGTGAAAACCGCATGTTTCTGTCTTGCATGTCTTTCAAAATATCGAAATTTTTCTAAAGCGCCCCAATCGTAACTTTTTCTACAAAATGGCGAATAAATCCGAAAGGGTACGAACTAGCCCGTATATGTGGTCATAAAGTGGCCCTTAAATTGAACGTGTAATTCAAAAAGCTAATAATATTCAGGATATTTTATTTAAAAAAACAAAGTTTGTGTCGACTTCCGGTATAACCGGAAATGCAGGCTAATTGAAAATATTTTAGTAGAAAGATCAATATCAAAAACGTGCGGATACAAATTTTCAGAATTTAAATATATGTAGTTCTCCAGGAACGTCTAATAGGCCACTCACCGTGAAGCAACTGTATATATTATTATTATTATTATTACCTGTATTGCTTAAAATTATACAACATGTTTATTCAATAAGTCTAAGACTTGTGGTGAATATCAACATAATTTTATACATAGTTGCATCCAAAACTGCTTGACAACACTCCAAATTCAACAACCTTAAAATTTTGACATTCCAAAAAATTTCTTTCCTGTTCCATTTCTTTCTTCTAATGTTTCACCTGATACCTCCATTTACAATTAATACTAATCACTCCATAATACTTTTCCAACTGCAAACCTTTCTCAACTACCCATATTTTTGCCGAAATTGTAAATTTTGTACCAAAAATGACATTTTAGTTTGACATACTTCA
Organism: Tillus elongatus; assembly: GCA_964006375.1. Lineage (NCBI taxonomy): Eukaryota > Metazoa > Arthropoda > Insecta > Coleoptera > Cleridae > Tillus > Tillus elongatus. The sequence goes on from OZ023264.1 coordinate 104,640,078, forward strand.
AATTATATATATATATATATATATATATATATATATATATATATATATATATATATATATATATATATATATATATATGGCCTGAAAATTTGTTTTTTAAATATTTCACCCCATACATTTACAAAAAAACGGCCCTGTTCTGAAATTTCTATAGTTTCAATTTTTTTTGTCCTTGACCACTAATGCGTTCTTTCGATTATAAGTACCGGATGTAGAAAATGTAGCCTCACCTATCCAGAATATTTTTACAAAATAATTATCATTGTGGAAATACTTCATAATGTTGAAAAATTCCATTCATGAGACAAAATTGTTTTCGCTAAGTTTCAGCACAGGATAAAATTTGAACGCTTTAAATTTGTGGATTTCGAGTGTATTAAAAACATATTTATTTCATAAATTTGGATAGCGTTAGGTACTTATCTCTTACCAATGGTTTTGGATTTTTTTCAAAATATATTTAAATTTGTAAGTGGGTGTCTTCATTTAGAATATTTTATCCCTTCAATCTTGTGTCGCTTATATTAATTTTCCATCCAGCTGCAACGTATTTTCTATTCTATTAATAATCTTACGATCAGGTATTGAACGATTTGGATACTTATTTCTAAATTCTCTCAAAGCCAAAGCTGAGCTTCTTGTATTAGATAAACAAAATCTATACCGATCTGATTTTTCTGCACGGATATAAACCATTTTTCGTCCCATTTACAATAAATAACTAGGTATGTTAATTGGTTAGCACGACAATTAATACCTATGTTGCCACTGGCAACAATCAGACAACTGCAAAATACAATAATATAACACAATTTGTTTCATGGCAAGCCACAAAAAACTCACGAAAACATAAAATTATGAGAAAACTGATGAATATGTATCTTGCGAACGGTGCATTTTAGGTAGTGTAACGGTATAAATTGGATAGCTAAACATCTAAGCTAATTTGGACGTAATTGTGGTTCCTCCCCTGCTTTGTAAAAAGAATTATTGGCGACAACTGTGGTTAATTCTTCTGGATATCCCTCGTATAATGAATCGAATTTAGATCTTTCGTAAATTATTTATATTTGTATTACCCCTGGTATATCGGGCCGGCTTACACGCTTGCGTGGCCGTGGCCGTAGTTCGGAAAGGGTCCGCATGTTGAAGAGGATAGATGGCTGGAGACGTATGTGATGCGAGAGAGAGCGAAGGATGTGGCAGCACCTGTGTTTTCAAGTCGGAGATATGAATGCGCTGAAAGTTTCGAGAGAGAGATTTCGTTGGTAATTTGTGGAGTTAACACGTGGTTCCGTCTGAGGAGCAAGTTTTGGATATTAAGTATCCTCCCTTGTGGGGTTTGTTGCTCTCAGAATTTAATCTACAGTCTTTCTGGTGATGTCGTAATGTACGGATTTAGTGCCGAAGGCTGTGGAGAGACCCGTTTAGGGGATTTAAGGACCACATTTATCGTATCCCGTTGTGGAATTTCGTTTCCCTCTCTGGAGGTAAGAAATCATCCTCTCTCTTAACTGTAACACCTTTAGCATTCCGTTACTTGTTGTTTTTAGGGTTCAAGTACCGGCTAGATTCACCTTGTATCGGCTGGAGCATTCCTTGTACCGGCTGGATTTCTCGTACCGATGAAGTCTTTGTGTAGGGCGATTTTTTGTGTGCCGAATAGCCTTGTGGTAGCCAGACATTATGGTATTGGGCGATATCTTTGGTAAATTCACGTACCGTAAATTTGGAGTGGATTAGCGAATTTTTATGTACCGAACAAGATATATGGCTGTCGAATTAAATGGAGAAAGGAATTAGGATCTCAGTAAGAAGGTCTTCCCTATCGTTGTCGCATTGCCGTACCGTTTTTGCATTATTCCCGTGGTTGCAGTCCCGTATTCCTAGAGGCCTTGGTTTGGTTTGGAATTTGATGATAATTAGACGGCCTAGAAGTCCAGGAATTTAAGTAAGAATTTTCCGTTTTGTGATAACGTATAAAGTGATAAGAGACAATCTTGATAAGGTACATTTTTGAATATTCATCTGTGTTAAATTTATTAAAATCAAATCGAATTTATTTTATTTTAACTTCACTAAATATGGTACAGATTTTTATAAGACCACTATTAATATAATTGCTTCACTTTTGAGAGTACCAGTAGTTATCATTTACTGTTAGCATTAGACCAGCTTATTGATTATTCTTTGGGACTTGATCTTTAATCAAGCCACTTACCGTACTTATCATGTAATTCAGTAATAATTGGGGAAAATAATTTGTGAGCTTTGCGTGCACGAAAAGTGGAATTTTCCGTAGAACAACTATATTTGTAGTACCTTCATAAATATTCAGTAAAGATCTTGAGTATTTGGTAGTAAGCCATTTTTGTGATATCATAGAGACTTTGTATTTATTTTTATTTATTATTTTAGATCAGAATTTTAAAACAACTTTTACTAAATTCTTGTATGCCAAAGAAGCTTAATAAAAGCCCGTATTTTATCATATTTTAGGTGTTTTGGTTTTGTGTGTGTGTTTTCTTTTCAGGACTGTTGATAGATTAGATCATTACCGCTATCTTTATTTGTGGGTCTATGAGACCATACCGTTCCGAACTTTAGCTTGTGTTATCGTAATTACATTTCCCTTGTAGCTTCCTGTGCTCGATTGTGGTTGGCTATAGTTGCCAGTGTGATCCAAGAATTCTTGGTTGTGTTGGATCTGGGCAAGGAAGCATATTTTGTGAACATCTTGTTAGAATATCCTGGAGTGGAGGTTAAACAATCAAGTGGCGCCCCTAATTAAGATCTTATTTTAACCCACGCCCATCTCCACTGTATAAAAGCTGGCGGCCCTCTAACTTCCCGGTAACTTAGCTTATGCCAATGACAAATTAGATTTGTTGATAGGTTAGGAATTATTTGAGCATTTGTCATCTGGTATAAAAGAAAGCGCGGCGGCGTCATATAAATTTTGGCGCCCAACTTTGGGGGCACTCGAGTTGTCTGGATTTCGGCACTCGAGTTTTCTGGGAATTTCGGCACTCGAGTTGTCTGGAGATTTTTGGCTTGAGTTTTCTGGAAGTTTTAGCTCTCGAGTTTTTTTTTTGAGATTTCGACTCTCGAGTTTTCTGGAAGTTTCGACCCTTGAGTTTTCGGGATTTTAGCCCTCGAGTTTTCTGAAAGTTTTGGGCTCGAGTTTGTGGGGAAATAAATTTTGGCACAACTTTTTCGAATTTTTTTTTTCAGCAGTCCATTGGTGTTCGATTATTGATTGTTGTATGTGTTTGGATTTTAGGTGTTTGATTGTGTATTTTAGAAATGATTTTTAAGAATTACCGTTACCGCTCTATCGTTTATTTATTACCGTTACCGTTTGGTAGTGTTGGGAAGTATTACCGCTACCGCTCTACCGTTTGTTTTATTAATTGTGGAGAATATTACCGTTACCGTTTTATCGTTTATTTATTACCGTTACCGTTTGGTGGTTTTGGGAAATATTACCGTTACCGCTTTATCGTTTATTTTTTTTGTGGAAAATATTATCGTTACCATCCTACCGTTTGCTAATGGAGCACACTTCGTTTATTTTGGTACCGGCATTTAGTTAGCTGTCTCGTATCGCATAATTTCGGATTTATCTCGTCTCATTCCTGACCACTTACAGCTATGGAAGGAAAAGTAAAGGCCCATCCGCCAGTTGATGATTGGATTGAAAGATTTTGGGTAAAATCTTTTAAAGTAGGGGGGGGATTTTGTAACGGAATAAATTGGATAGCTAAACATCTAAGCTAATTTGGACGTAATTGTGGTTCCTCCCCTGCTTTGTAAAAAGAATTATTGGCGACAACTGTGGTTAATTCTTCTGGATATCCCTCGTATAATGAATCGAATTTAGATCTTTCGTAAATTATTTATATTTGTATTACCCCTGGTATATCGGGCCGGCTTACACGCTTGCGTGGCCGTGGCCGTAGTTCGGAAAGGGTCCGCATGTTGAAGAGGATAGATGGCTGGAGACGTATGTGATGCGAGAGAGAGCGAAGGATGTGGCAGCCCCTGTGTTTTCAAGTCGGAGATATGAATGCGCTGAAAGTTTCGAGAGATTTCGTTGGTAATTTGTGGAGTTAACACGTGGTTCCGTCTGAGGAGCAAGTTTTGGATATTAAGTATCCTCCCTTGTGGGTTTTGTTGCTCTCAGAATTTAATCTACAGTCTTTCTGGTGATGTCGTAATGTACGGATTTAGTGCCGAAGGCTGTGGAGAGACCCGTTTAGGGGATTTAAGGACCACATTTATCGTATCCCGTTGTGGAATTTCGTTTCCCTCTCTGGAGGTAAGAAATCATCCTCTCTCTTAACTGTAACACCTTTAGCATTCCGTTACTTGTTGTTTTTAGGGTTCAAGTACCGGCTAGATTCACCTTGTATCGGCTGGAGCATTCCTTGTACCGGCTGGATTTCTCGTACCGATGAAGTCTTTGTGTAGGGCGATTTTTTGTGTGCCGAATAGCCTTGTGGTAGCCAGACATTATGGTATTGGGCGATATCTTTGGTAAATTCACGTACCGTAAATTTGGAGTGGATTAGCGAATTTTTATGTACCGAACAAGATATATGGCTGTCGAATTAAATGGAGAAAGGAATTAGGATCTCAGTAAGAAGGTCTTCCCTATCGTTGTCGCATTGCCGTACCGTTTTTGCATTATTCCCGTGGTTGCAGTCCCGTATTCCTAGAGGCCTTGGTTTGGTTTGGAATTTGATGATAATTAGACGGCCTAGAAGTCCAGGAATTTAAGTAAGAATTTTCCGTTTTGTGATAACGTATAAAGTGATAAGAGACAATCTTGATAAGGTACATTTTTGAATATTCATCTGTGTTAAATTTATTAAAATCAAAGAATTTATTTTATTTTAACTTCACTAAATATGGTACAGATTTTTATAAGACCACTATTAATATAATTGCTTCACTTTTGAGAGTACCATTAGTTATCATTTACTGTTAGCATTAGACCAGCTTATTGATTATTCTTTTGGACTTGATCTTTAATCAAGCCACTTACCGTACTTATCATGTAATTCAGTAATAATTGGGGAAAATAATTTGTGAGCTTTGCGTGCACATGCGGCTTTACCATTTCCCAACTATCGATCACATAACTTCATAATACGATCTATGTTTACAGATACAAAATACAGGATAGGGATAGGATACACTACATACACTACCATCTGAAATGTCGCACTCTGGAACGGACTTGTGTTAACATAACCTGACTTTGAGGTTGTTTTATATTATTATACAGTCCTCATGTATTGTTAATTTCAATTTTCCTAAATAAATGTTTCCTGTAATACATGACTATCTAGCGGCTTAATTAGATCATGTTTACACACGTAATTTCAGCGTGATCTAAACGTCGAGTAGTAATGTCTGTATTTAAAATTAATGAGTTTTCTAATTAAAATTACTGCTTATTTAAATTAACATTAGAGTGATTATTTATTAATTTAGAGTGAGCTCTCGTCATGTTACAGTGTTTATATGTACCTGGCTGCAGCTTATTTTTATAATCTCGTTGATTGTACTTCAACAACAGTTTTTGTTTAATTTAATAAATCAAAAATTCAAATTATTCTCCGTTTGTGTAGATGTGAGTATTTGCTTTAAAACCACCATTTTAAACTTGCATATAGGTATAGTCTCTTCAGGGTTGTAAAATACGGCTGTTAACTTCTCTTAATACCACTAATATGTTTTGTCATAACATTTTTAATTTAGTTCGTCAGTAAATAATCCACTTATTCATAATATTCTCCATAGTTTGTATTAATGCGGGTATTGGGTTCACGCTCATTATTTACTTACTACCTAGTTTTTTCAGGTTTGTTACATGTTTCTACTGGTTTCTGTTAATATTATTTACTTGTTTTTGACTAACATTTCACGTACATTTGTCAATCAGTGGTGCATTTATTGAAGATATTCTTCGTCATATATATTGCCGTAGGTAATCGCTGCGCTAGTGCTGTCACTAAATGGCGTCATGATTGCTGGTTTAGGCCTCTATATTGCAGGTGCTACGACCTAGCTGCTTATCACATGATAACTGTGGTGATAAAGTATTGGCTGATGTGAATGTGACAGACTAGTGAGCTTTAACACGAATGAAACGTATCACTCTCTTTGGCATTGACTGTGCATAACATAGATTAATTTTTTTATTTGGTAAAACATGATGTTAAAAAATCTAAACTGATTATTTTTATTATTGGAATGATATCCTAGAATGGCTTGTAGAATTGCATATATTATAGCTAGACTAAGTACGTATACATACTCTTTATTGTTGATTTTCAGATTATAAGAAATTTTGAATTATCGTGGCCACATGAAGATATGCCATTCACAACAAGAATATTGCATGGGATTGGAGGACCTCTAAAAATACGTATTAAGGAAATAAATAACTAAAAGTGTATGATTTCGAATAAGAGCTCTAATAATAATTAAAATAGGTATACCTAATATAGATGATAATTAAAAATACATCTTTCTTTTTCCTTCTCAATCCTTATCAATCAATCAAAACTTGTTGTATGTTAACTGCATGTCACAACTTTGCTGCAGTTATAAGATGCATTAATATTGAAAATAAGAACATAATAATTTAAAGAATAAAAATATAGCAAAATATCTATGAAAATAAGTATAAAAAACATAACTCAAACAAAATTATAAATGTTAAATAATTAATTTGCTTAAGGTAGCCAAACTCAGAGTAAACGATGAGCTATAATTGCAGCGTCGCCACCTATGTGCGTATTTATATATTTACTTAAGGTCTCACAATTGTATCAGCATTGACATGTGTTACGCCGACGCAAAAAAATTACAAATCGTCAACTTCTTTTCTCATTGTACACGTTTGTACGGCCATCTTTAGATGTCCTAACTCATCTTGTTACCATAGACTTCGCTAATCTACTGATGACTTTTGGTCACTACCGCTGAAAAAAAATTAAGAGAGTTTCAATGGTCTGGGGCATTTTAAACACGCATAAACAACGATGTCCATAAACTACCTACACTACAAATGATGCAATATTGGTCATGCAATAGGATGATGTAATACCAGGTGACGCAATCGAAAGACCATTGCTGTCAGTCAACACGCGTAACCGCTAATTGTGTCGATGTTGAAAACAACCACGAATTATTTCACGCTATTTCAAAAGGTGTTTAATTGACTGGATCCATGTCTGAAGTCATTAAAGTATGTGGGTCCATTTTTCGGATTTCTAAACTTTCCAAAGCATCTAACTTGCGATAATCTCTGGTTATTTTTAATAACTTGACATTTTTATATCTTGAACCAATCATATCGTTAGGTTGCCCTCCCTTCAAGTCTGACAGCAAGAGAAGCCAATTTAAAAAGACGAGACATGTTGCCCCGACCCCCCTTCTGAAGTAGTATCAATTTTAATTACTTAAAAGAAAACCTGTTAATGATTAAATTGATAATTTAACGTTGAGATTAAAATTGTATAATTTTAAATAAATATTTAGTACAGGCTTTTTCTGATGTTATTCTTGTTATTGTTTTGTTTCTTAATCAATAAAAACAGTGATGTTGACCAAAGGGAAATGTTACAGGTTTACTCAAATCAAATACTTACATTTTCTGGGTTGATTTTGACCAAAAGCTCAAATTTATCAGGCCTTTGGTACAAAATTCTGACACTTTAGTTGAATGGCAGTATTAGTTCGATATCTCGATATTCACTATAACAAAATCTTGTTTATACGGTTGATGAACTTAGTAAAACACTAGCAAGAAGGTTTATAACAACCAAGAGTAGAACACAACAATCGTTTTTATTAATTGTTTAAAATATAAACAAGGAGAAAAATGTTAGGGTGTCAATGTTGACAATCAATCAGTTATTATAATTATCCACTGAATTTCAGAATGAGTCTTATACTGAAATGTACTTACATATATATATATATATATATATATATATATATATATATATATATATATATATATATATATATATATATATATATATATATATATATATATATATATATATATATATAGAACTCAAATATAGCATATGCGCATGTGCAAACCAACTTTTGGGCTTGAAGAGTAGATTACAATTACATATATATATATATATATATATATATATATATATATATATATATATATATATATATATATATATATATATATATATATATAGATAATATTTAAAATAAAATTATCCAAATAGAACCCAAACTAGAGACATGTTAAATGATATAAGAAAAGGGAATTATAAAACGTAATTAAATATTGAAGAATTTAAATTTAAAAAAGGAACTTTCGTACCATATGCAGGTCAAGTAAGAACAGCTAGATAGGTATAAAGTGAATAAGATTGGGAAAAGGAGTAGAACATATTTAAAACAAGTAAAAATGTTATCTACCAACTGTAATAAATATGTAGAAGGTTCACAATAAACAGAACGTAGTTCACTTCCTGATTGATAATTCTCAGTAAAGTGTATATAAAATAGATGAAATATCTTAGGCGTAAAGGGAGTTTAAAACATCCAAGAATAATTAAAGCTGGTGTAAAAGAAATCCCCAGATATAATCAATAAACAGGTAGGTTGTGAAAAGTTTGAGATTTAAAAATAAATATTTAAGGAATAATTTAAACATAATAAATTAGGCAGACCTAGTAAAATAAGGTGTATGGGTTTTTTATAAACAATAATGGATCAAACAAAGACGTTGTGATACGGAATTAAAGATTATAGCGGGAAAATAGGACAATAAAGGGAAAATATAATGAACTGCTTGTGTATAGAATGTAACTAAGTTATGTAATAGGTTGATAAGTTAAGATAAAAATAAATTTAAAGATAGGTAATTATATGAGAATTTTTTTGAGATAAATAGAAATTTGAAAAATGTTAGAAACATAAAATAGTTAAAGAAACAGAAGTACAGTTTGAAAAGAAGTCCGAAACACAGTCAATTTAATTTACATAATGAAAGTATAAAAATAGTTCAGAAGTGACTGTAAAGGGTATTAAAAGAAAGCGTACTTAACAGAGAATATGTTACATATAGTCATCAATCAAATCGAATTAAAGCTAAGAAAAAAATAGTGAATTTAGAAACGTAAATATAAATATTTATACCAAACTGTCAAAATAATAATGTTTGGCCTTTCAAGTTTGACGGGGAATTTCAGAAAAGAATACTGATCTCTAATTGGTGGTTTCACTTTATTATATTTATACAAATAACCAAGAAAAAAAGGGGAGAAGTTTAGTATTTACAGAGACTTGAAAGAGTCAAGTAATGATCCTCCAGAGCAAATGGGCAAAGTGAGGTCGTTAGTGGAGTGCGCGTGTTTGTTTTAAATCTAAAACATAAGGAGTTAACGTTATATAATTACGAAGCGCAGTTGTCTTGGAAATGAGGAGAATGTTATCGTAAACAGTTTGTTTTTATGAGATATTTTACATAGTGTTTACGTGTGTTTACATAGGTGTTACTATGGCTAAAGATTGAAGATTCTGGCTTAAGGGAAAATTTATTGAGCTATCGGATTTGAAATATTTGTACGAAAATTTTCTACTACAATTTATATATATATATATATATATATATATATATATATATATATATATATATATATATATATATATAATATCTTAACGGCTAATTTTTCTTAATAAATGATTAAAAATATTTTTTTAAACGCAATATCTCTCAAATTTTCTAAGTGATTGGAACAAAAATTTACAACTTAAAAGAACATAGACAGACGTGGTTGTGTACCAATTTTCAAGTCGTTTTATTAAAAGAAAATAAAGTTATTCGAAATGAATAATAAAATAATCCTCGACATTACTTCAGATTCTGTAATGCAATATCTACAATGTTGGATAAAGCCGGATGACGTTATCTGTACTGCTATGCTATTTAAATAAATCGTAGATAAAAATCTAAACAATGGAAATTATTGAAAAAGATCAGACATTGTGAAAGATACGACAGGGACGCCATCTCGCTGCAGTACCAGGTAGTATGTTGTCACTGCGACTTTAGTTTACACAAAATGTTATAGATAAAGCTGTGTAACTAACAATTTTGTAAATTGTCAGCCTTGGACCATATATTTACTAATACCGAGATAAAGTTTGCGTTCGAAGCGCTAAATATTAGCATGCGAATTTATACTAATAAATAAATAAAAAATAATGACAGTGACTCAATTTGTTTAAAAACAATCTAGAACGACGTTTCATTATATATAAATATTAAGCTTCCCATTCTTCACGTTCACTGTATTTAAAATTAAAAGCCATCTCTCTCTCTCTCTCTCTCCTAATTTAATCTGACCACACGTAGCTATTTGTCACAGAGAAGCGTGTACGCTCGCGCTCTGCGCATCGCATAACCTAGAAATCGACTCCGCTAGTGCTAATTGCCAATATTAGCGTTGTAAATATTCGGATTTATATAAAATAATGTTCGGAATGATCACCCGATTACGTTTTCACATTGAGAAGGTTATATTATATTTATATTTAGCGTGGTATGGGATGGAATCGTAGATGCCGTATAGTAATAAGTAATAATAATAACGTACACATGCTAAATATAATTTTGTTTTAATATACGTCATTCTGCTCATAGAGTTTTGAATCGTACACATACACTCTGTTTACCATATACGATTCCGTATTACGTATGATAAAGATTTTGTATCGTACATGTACACTGTATTTAGTATATACGACTCGGTATTACGTATCACGCTGCCAGAGATATTCAGATTAATACGAATGTCAATACTCGGATTCGACCAATATTATGAATATATATATATATATATATATATATATATATATATATATATATATATATATATATATATATATATATATATATATGTCTGTGTGTGTGTGTGTGTCTAGGATATCATGAACTTGATTGTTATGCCACAAGATGTGTGTTTACTTGGCTCTTGAATAGCTGGAGATTATGTGTCTTCGAAAGTAGGTCTGCGGCGAGTACGTTTCAAAGCTTAGAGACTCTAGGAAAGAACGAGGATTCGTAACGAGCTGCTCGTCAAGTGTTTAATTTTATACTAAAAGCGTTCGTTTTTCGAGTAAAACAGATATGCCGATTTAAGGTCGGAAGAAAAGGTAGCAACGAGGCAATTTCTGAGGTTCAATGTCGCTAAGAGTATCGATAGAAGACATATACATCTGCCACCTTTCTCCTGTGGTTTAGAGAAATAAGATTGACTGTGCCAGATGAATCTCCTGTGGGGCAAACAGCTCTTATCTGAATAAAATCTACAAAGGACAAAGTTGACTTTAAGGCAGCAGCACACACATGAGCACAATATTCAACCTGTGGAAGTATCTGTATAAAGCATAGGATGCTGATATGATTAAAGAGACTTTTGATACCAACCAGAAACCCAAGGTTTTTTACTGCTGCCTTTACCACGTTGGGAACATGTAATTGCCAGCAAAGATCCTCTGCAACAGTTATACCCATTGTAGAGAGTGTGGATTTTTTGGACAGTACTTTTCCAGCCAGCTGAAGGTCTGGGACATGTATGTCACCCTTCCCAGATAAGATTTAATCCTGTGTTTTTAAGGCATTAAACCTAACAATATCAGCAGGGCCCCAGCCAAGAAATTTAGTTAGGTCATCATCTAGGGAATTGGCTATTTCGACCCACATTGATAAGGAGCCAGAAGCATATATTGGGCTAGTCGATAAGAACATACAGTGAAAAGTGATACACCAGCGAAGCAGTGAATTGGATTATTGGTTGTTAACAGAAAGTCATGTATATGCAAAAGAAAAAATGCAGGGACCAGAACGGAGCCCTATGAAATACCGCATTAATTTATAATTTATCTGATGAAACACCATCATTAACAACATACAAAAAGTGCTACTTCAGGAAACTGGATATCAGTAGGCATAGTTTCGTAGGCAAATCGTATGATTGAAGTTTATGGGGGAGTGCCGCATGCCAGGGCCAATCCAATGCTTTAGGAAAATCCAACGAAGTTTCAAGTTCCTTCTGCATATTTTTAATAGCAACTAAACTACTGTTATAATAAGTATTTCAACCCAATAAGGGTTTACATAGCCATATGGCTTTTTGATTATATTTTACTCCCCCAGGTAAAAGTTAATTGAAATATATATCTTTAAAGAGCTTGCAGTAGGTACGTAAAATCAGACTCTCCTGATTTTATTTCTACATTACCAAACCACCGTTCTAAATACCATATTTGAAGTACGAGGGTAATTTTAGAATCATAGGTATATGGTACAGTAGATACATAGTAAAGTTTTGGCTTGCTTAAAAACCAATGTTTTACTCTACCATTTCATTTATAATTTAATCAGACATCGACCGGGTCGTTAAAAATCATTATTATAAAAACAAGTCACCTTCTTTTAAGATCCCTTGCCGCTCGAAACTTAGCCTATTTCAAAGACAAAAATTTTAAGATAAGCCGCCTTGTTAGAATGATCTCTAAGCACAAAGAGGGTTGAAATACTAAATACAGACGTAGAGACTATTTTTCTGGCTTCACAAGTGTTTGTTTTGTACTCTGTCACCGGTTTGGCTGATAGAATAGAAATTGGACCACAGTTCTCTACATCGGATTTCTCTCTCTCTCTCTCTTCTCTCTCTCTCTCTCTCTCTCTCTCTCTCTCTCTCTCTCTCTCTCTGGGGATAGGCTGAACTCGAGCTTGTTTGCAGGAAGATTATGGAAATACTACCAATCAAATGTCAAAATCTGCAACACATTTTCCGTCCTTGCCTAGGTTAAATGGAACAACCACATTTACACGTTTATCAGCTTACCTGTCTAATTGTATGTACAGGGTGATTCTTTATAATGTTGCCCCCCTTTAACTTTGTTATTTTAAGTGTCCCAAAAAAATGAAAGTATGGTTATGTAGATACTAAAAAATACTTTTTTTCTACGTATAAAAAAAATTGAAAAATGATCAATATAGAGGGAAAACCAAAAAGTTTATTATTTTTCAATGGATCACCCTATATATTAATTTATTTTTCGATTCCTCGTAAAATTCTAAGCATAATTTATATAACATACCGTATACTTGAAATGAATAGTTTTTGAAATATTCGCATTTGAAACGTTATCATCACAAATTTTATGAATCCAAAACAACTGTTACAAATCAATAAATCTAACAATAAATAATATTAAAAAAACAGTTTCTAATTAAATATAAAGATGCTCTACCGGGCCTCCATTTTCTTCCACACATTGTATAAGGGTTCTTCGCATTTTCTCTAATGAATCTGTTATGAATGCTGGGTTATTTTCATTTAAATTAATAATTTCATTCCGTATCAAATCTTTAAGATAATCGAGGTTTTCCATTTGGTGGTCGTATACACGGTTTTTTATATAACCCCAAAGAAACGCATCCATAGGTGTCAAATCGGGGCTGTTTGCAGGCCATTTAATTGGCGCATTACTTCCGATCCATTCAGGAAATCTTTCATTTAGGTAATTAGCGCAGCACGAATGTTGTGAGGGGGTGCTCCATCCTGTTGAAAAATTATATTTTGTAATATATTTAAAGGCAAATCGTCTCAATATTCTTGGAATTCGTTTTCGAATAAATATAAATAGCGGCCTCCATTTAAAACAGTATCAGAAAAATACGGACCGATAACTCGATCGCCCAGGATACCACATCACACATTCACCGATTGTCGCCCCTGGAACTTAAATTCCCTATAAGAATGTGGATTCTCTCTTGCCCATTGTTTGGTATTTTTTCGGTTAAACAGGCCACTAGTAGAGAAGGTAGGCTCGTCAGTCCATAGAACTCTTTTAAAAAAATTGTTATTTATGTTTATTCTGTCTAGAATCAGTTGACAAAATGCGACCCGATCATCTTTTTGCATTTGGGTAAGCTTTGTAGTTGGTTTACTCTTATATGGCTTTAGATTCCATTTTCTTAACGTTCTTTGGACTTTACTGTTTGGAGTTCGCTGAATATTTGCTTGTGTTGCTCGTAATGTCTTTGAAATGTTTCTTATGGAATTGTTTGGGTTCTCTTCTATAGCAAGTAAAATATTCAATTCTGCATTTTCATCTACGTTCACAGTAGTTCTTTTTATCCTTTGTAAATTTGACGTTTCTTGAAACTTCATATATATATATATATATATATATATATATATATATATATATATATATATATATATATATATATATATATATATATATGTATATATATATATATATATATATATATATATATATATATATATATATATATATATATATAGATGTGAACGTTTTTCGAGTTGGGACATGAGTAGGTAATAATAGTGGGTTCTACAGCACTCCTCCTCCTCCCGTCGAGGTCATTCACTCCTTACAAGGCCGACACTCTTCTCAAGGTCAACACTCCTCTCAAGGTCAACACTCCTCTCAAGGACACTTTGAATATAGGCAAGCAAATTTTATTTCTTTATTATTTAGTATAGTCATACACGTGAAGCAGAAAAGTTCTCTAGCAGTAATATGTTTCATGGAAAGTCTATGATAGAATGGAAAAAATTTAAAGAAAGTAATTTACAAAGGTTTCCGTATTATGTAAGTGAAAACCATGCTGTGCATAGGAAAATATTTTTGGAAGTGGCAGCGCTCTATGAATCATTGAAGAGAGGCGTAGAATGTGTTAAAGAAAAGTGTCAGGTTATTAATGTGTTAGTTGCTTCTGATAAATCGTCGACAGTTTGTAACGAATGTCTGCCGTCGGCAAGATATGCAGCATTTGGATTGTTTAACCAAAGCTATATAGCTAGATATCATGTTCACTGGAAAGAAGTTGCATATTGTTTTTATTGTAAAAAGAGTGTTAAAACGGATATTGCAGACAAATGTTTAGAAGCAGTTGAAAGCAAGGTATTGGGTGTCTGCATTCAAATCAAAGAAACTAATTGTGAGAGTGACCGTAAAATCTAAAATGAAATATGTACAAAATGTCAATTTGTCAATATTGTGATAATGTAATAAAACGATTTAAATATTAATTTGTATTTTAATCTTACCAGTACATCTTAAGAAATTGCATTCATTCCCATCCTAAATAAATTTTAAAGTTGTGAGGACGTCGCATTAATAGTGTGTTTGTTGACTAAATGTTGAATAATTCGTCCAACATCGACTTAAGGTTGTAATGACAGAGACGTCGCATTAGCAATGTAATGATTGTGCAAAAAATGTAAATTTAAAAATGTGTATTGTGATAATGTAATAAAACGATTTAAATGTTGACTTGTATTTTAGTCTTACCAGTACATTTTAAGAAATTGCATTCATTCCCTGCCTAGATAAATTTTAAAGTTATGGAAACGTCGCATTAATAGTGTGTTTGTTAAGTAAATGTTGAATAAATCGTCGAAGATCGATTTGAGATTTTTTTTGCAAAGCTTAGAAGTCATTTTAAGATTTAAAATGTAAATTTAAAAAACCCTTTTAATTAGAGATTATTCTAATTAAAGATTGACTTTATTTTACGTATTAAGCGCCCCACAAGAATATTTGACAAATGTTTAATAGTGGCTTTATTTAATGCTGATGAGATATGTATCACATTCTGTAAAGGTCAAAACTACACGGATGTAAACAACTTTTGAAATGTCAATGTCAAACGAGTAAAATTTTTACAGACTTCGACCTTAAGACATCTTTTGAACAATGGTAATGCAATTGACCCCAGCTAATAATTTCCACTCTTAAACGTATATAAGAGCATTCGCAAATAATGTAAATTCAGTTTATTTTGAGGTAAGCTCTCTTAAGGTTTTAATTTGTGTATAATAATTTTCATAGCAATGATTCTAACGTAAGGTGTTAGTTATTAGATATTATATTATTTTTTACGTCTGTATTGGTTGACAAAATTTTGCACGCAGCAAGTGCATTATGGTAGCGAATTTTCATAGAAAGGTTTTTTATTTTTGAACTGGTCATTTGGGAATAGATTCCCATATATATATATATATATATATATATATATATATATATATATATATATATATATATATATATATATATATATATATATATATATATATATATATATATATATATATATATATATATATAATAATAATTATTATTATTATTATTTATTATTATTATTAATAATTAATAATAATAATAATAATAATAATAAATAAATAAATAATAATAAATAATGGTAATAATGCATTATGGTAGCATTTCATAAATTTTCACTATTTTTATGTCTGTATTGGTTGACAAAATTTTGCACGCAGCAAGTGCATTATGGTAGCGAATTTTCATAGAAAGGTTTTTTATTTTTGAACTGGTCATTTGGGAATAGATTCCCATATATATATATATATATATATATATATATATATATATATATATATATATATATATATATATATATATATAAAATAAGGAGATCTATCCCTACAGTAACGATCAGTATTTACTATATATTCAGCAAAATCATAACAGAGAAATACAATTTTGCGAGATTAGGTATAATTTATTACGTCTGTTATATACAATCTAATTTTACAGCTATAAACTATCATAACCGAATTCGCTTTCATCATATATATATATATATATATATATATATATATATATATATATATATATATATATATATATATATATATATATATATATATATATATATATATATATATATATATATATATATATATATATAAATTTTCATAGAAATGATTCAGCAAAATCATAACAGAGAAATACAATTTTGCGAGATTAGGTATAATTTATTACGTCTGTTATATACAATCTAATTTTAAGTCTAAAACTATAGTAGTCATACAATCTAATTTTTACAGCTATAAACTATCATAACCGAATTCTCTTTCATCATATATATATATATATATATATATATATATATATATATATATATATATATATATATATATATATATATATATATATATATATATATATATATATATATATATATATTGCGTTATGGTATTGAATTTTCATAGAAATGATTCAGCAAAATCATAACAGAGAAATACAATTTTGGGAGATTAGGTATAATTTATTACGTCTGTTATATACAATTTAATTTTAAGTCTAAAACTATAGTAGCCATACAATCTAATTTTACAGCTATAAACTATCATAACCGAATTCGCTTTCATATATATATATATATATATATATATATATATATATATATATATATATATATATATATATATATATATATATATATATATATATATCCAGCAATGGCGTTATGGTAGTGAATTTTCAAATCTTTGGTATATATGACTTGCAGCGTCGACTTTTATATATTGTGTTATTTTGTAAGCCAACATTGTTTAAAAAAAAAAGTCTAGATGCAAAGGGTTAATCAATTCCTGCAGCAACGATCAGTATTTACTATATATTCAGCAAAATCATAATAGAGAAAGACAATTTTGCGAGATTAGGTATAATTTATTACATCTGTTATATACAGTCTAATTTTAAGTCTAAAACTATAGTAACCATACAATCTAATTTGACAGCTATAAACTATCATAACCGGATTCACTTTCGTCAGAAGATGGAGGCCATTCCTGAAGAAAAAAAGATTTTTTACTAATGCGCAAACAGTACGAACATGTCACTTACACCTATATAGTTTCCTTCCACGAAACCATCATCGTCGGAAACCATCTCGATCTCGACATCGAAATCATCGAACCCCCAGTTCGCCTCTTCTTCATCCAGGTACTGGGGAGCTTCCTCATCCTCCATCTCTTCAGCGTCCGTATCTTCCATATCTTCAGCGTCCGTATCTTCCATATCTTCAGCGTCCGTATCTTCCATATCTTCATCTTCCATATATTCATCTTCCAGATCTTCATCCTCTAGGTCCTGGAGTAAAGCGTTGCCGACAGCTTCATCCAACACGACGGTGGAGGCATTCGCAATTTCGTCAGGTATTACGAAGGGTTCAAACATAATGATGATCTAACAATGAATGAATGAATGAGTGAATAGCTTTATGCCAAACTGGCGACCTTAGAAAAAGTTGACAACCCTGACCTTGAACATTTATAAGTGAAGTTGACCTCGAGTTCCCCCCCCCCAATTTATCTCGGAGAAGGTGTAAATAGGAATCAAGAGAGCAGGAGTGTCAGTTCAGTTCGTGACAAGTTTAAGTTCAACAATAAGTGTGAAAATGGCGCCCCCGTGTTTTTGTGTGGGACTGCATAGGTGTAAATATTGTGTCCTGTCACAAAGTAATCGACCTGTTTTGGAGAAAATTTTAAATCCGAAAAAGCGTCGATTGCCATTTTCATGTTTACACGAAAATTGTGCAGAGTGTCAGGATCAGAAGAGGATCAAGATTCTCCAGGACGTGGTAGTTCGACAGGGAGATGGATCAAGTACCAGCAGGGCTGGTGGCGAACTTCGTGAAGATGTCGGAGCAATTGTGAATGATGTCAGCGAAGGTGTCATGGTTGACGCCACATCACAAGAGTTTTTAGCAGAATTTATTGCTGAAAACTATGGTGAGAGTCAGCCTGATGCACCATCAATCAACATGCAATTGTTTCCGGCAGAAGAATCGAGGGTTCGCGACGGTTATGGTGAGGGAGCATCAATGATGGGTGATGAAGTAGACATTGGGGTCGGTGGGGACAATGTTGTGAACGGTGATTTCCCCGCTGAAGTTGGTGGTGAAGGACAGTTAGCCAGCATTAGTGGGGAAAATAGCGTTGGTGAAGCGGTAGACATTGGGGTCGGTGGGGACAATGTTGTGAACGGTGATTTCCCCGCTGAAGTTGGTGGTGAAGGACAGTTAGCCAGCATTAGTGGGGAAAATAGCGTTGGTGAAGCGGACATTGAGGTTGACGTTTTTGACAGTGAATGGAACATTGTGATGGGGCAATTCAGGGACTTTTCATCCCGCATTACGGTTTTATCTGGTGTTGGTAGTGTTGTGAACGATGAGGTCCCCGCTGAGGTTGGTGTTGAAGGACAGTTATCCAGCATCAGTGGGGGCGATAGTGTGAACAATGATTCCCAGGTTGGCGGTGACAGTGCGGGAGGTGACATTTTTTCGAACGATACTTCCTTCAATGGGGTTGCATGGACACAAATTGAGGACATTAATAGACAACTCTCTTCGGATGAACATTTATATGACTCGATAGGGAAAGAGTGCGACTTTTATGAGAGTATATATTCTCTGGGACTGTTGGACGTTTATACGACTCTGTTAGGTTAGGATCGCGTGTGAACACTTTTTTTTTTCTGGACTTGCTCCCTGTATGCTTCTGGACTGAATATTCTGTGCTTCTAAACAAGAAACTTGTCTGAAAAGAACTTGCCAAGGTCTAATGGTAAGAGGAAGCACATACATTTTTTTTTTGTAGTCGACAAAACCTATATTATTATTATTTTGTTTTAGAATTGGCAAGTTCGAGTAAATGGTGGGAACGGCCGTCACCTCCTCGCGGTCCCACTGGTTAAGACAGAGAACGGCCTTCACATTCAGTTATTTGCAGCCAAGGTGAGCGGAAATTGTCGAGAGAGCATATATATATATATATATATATATATATATATATATATATATATATATATATATATATATATATATATATATATATATATATACGATATATCTCCTCAATGTTTCAGATTTCAAAAGAGCGCATTACCGATAGCAACGCTAAGAAAAATGGTTCTTCATTGTCCTGGATGTTACACAACCTTTACAAGGAGTGATAACTTGAGAAGGCATATTCGAAATGCATGTGTTGGAGAGCCGATTGCTAAGCGAGCCCGATTCCACAATTCACCGAGCGGTAAGAATACCTGTAAAAATACTTGAACAAAATTTTTATTCTCTTTGTTGTTTCAGACACGATATCGACTAACAGACCATCACAACAGCGGGGTGCACAAGCAACATCAACGTTTACTAATCCGATGCAGAGTCGGACCTCATCAACATCAACCGCTGCTGATACATCTCCAACAGCCGGTTCGCAACAGACAGGTGCACAATCGGCTTCACCGTCCACCGATCCGATGCAGCAATCAGCATCAACTGCTGCTGCTGATATGCCTTCGCTCGCAACATCAAGAGTTTCGCAGCGGCCTGGTACACATTCGACATCAACGTTTAGTGATCCAAGGCAGAATCAGCTACCATCAACATCGACCGCGACTGACACACATTCACATGCAATACCTTCAGCATTAGACTTCGGAGTTGGTGTTCCACAACATTCAACACTAGATGGTAGGAGCGATGTTCCATCTCATGCTTCGGATCAATCATCATCATCATCTGGAAACCAAACTCCGAACCCAGGTATCAAATATTGTATTCCTTGCGATCGAGCTGTTCCATATAACTCTTATTCAGCTCACATTAGATCACTTAAACATAGATCACACTTTTGGAAACCTTTAAGTAATGACATTAAAATTTGCAGAAGCGCCTTTAAAACGCGCATTTGTAGCTATCAAGTGACGTCTGAATATGCGGGGTTATCTATTCGAGATTATTTAAATAGTGTTAGAAACAAAATTGTAGAATTATTAAAAATTGAACTTGTGAAGCACACTTCATTTAAATGTAATATGGAACTCTTCGCTTTGTATTACCTTCCTTCTAAGGTTATTAGAGAAATAAAATCACATAATACTGAAAATAAAATTGTAAGTCGTTCAACAAACTTGAATGAAATTTTTGATTTATATGTTGAAGAAATTGATCGGAAAGCTTCTGACTTTGCCGAGAGAGACTCGGGGTGGGCGCTTGAAAAAATTTTATATTTAGAAGTTAATATTTGCAAATTTAACCCTTTAAGAGCTTCATCATACTTACCATTGCCAAAAGAGGTTTCAAAGAAGAAGGCAGTAATTAATATTAAGAATAATGATGAATGTTGCTTTGCGTGGGCAATAGTGGCAGCTCTCATTGAACCTATTGGTTCTTGCACTTCTACAAATTCTTATCCTCACTTTTTAAATGTTCCAAACCTACATTTCGAAGACTTGCAATTTCCAGTTTCTGTAGAATCTATCAAAGACTTTGAAAAGAAAAATAATATTTCTATTAATGTTTATGGCTTAGAGAGGCTTTTTCTATACGGTAAATGGACCGTTACATTATACGGCAAATAAGCTACCCGTTCATATTAACTTGCTGCTCATTGATGACTCTGCGGGCAAATATCATTATTGTTATATAAAAAATTTCTCAAGGCTAGTTTCTTCACAAATATCAAAAAATACAGCTGTCAAACATTTTTGTGATGGATGCTTGAAATACTTTTCCTCTGAAGAAAAGCTTTCAACACACATGTCTCACGACTGCAACTTTATCGTTACAAAATTGCCAGAGAAAATTACTAAAAAGGATAGATTAGGTCAAACGGTCATGGAAAATGTGCTAAAATTTGAAAACTTCCAAAAGCAAATTCGAGCACCTTTCTGCATATATGCAGACTTTGAATGTATCCTTAGCCCGGTTGAAAACAAACCGTCAGATGATGACAAAACTACTATAAAGAAATATGAACATAAGCCTTGCTCTTTCGCATATTACGTTAAGTGTTCATTCGATGATTCCGAATCAAAGCTCATTCTATACAGAAACGAAGATGCTGCTGAGGTGTTTATTTCCAAACTCGAGGAACACTTAAAACTATTATATGACAAGTATTTGAAAATAGTTGTTCCAATAAAAATGTCGCAGCAAGATAGTTTAAATTTTCAAACTGCCACATCATGCCACATCTGTGAAAAATCGTTCGATCCTGCCGACACTAAAGTGAAGGATCATTGTCATTTGACGGGCCGCTTTAGAGGTGCTGCACATAACAACTGCAATCTTCTTTATAAAACACAACTGAAAATTCCAATTTTTTTCCACAATTTGAAAAATTATGATGCTCATCTCTTTATAAGAACTTTAGCTAAAAAGTGTGAAGAATTGACAGTAATTCCGCAAACATATGAAAAATATGTTTCTTTTTCAAAATTTCTACCTGTTGACAATTACAAAAACGAACAAGGTGACATTAAAACTATAAATCTGCAAATGACATTCCTGGACTCGTACCACTTTCTGACGTCTTCTCTTGACGAGCTTTCAACACTTTTAGATGATACTCAGTGTCGCGAGGTGCGAAGCATTTTTCCAGACAATGACAAATTTTTATGTATGAGACGAAAAGGTATTTATCCTTATACCTATGTTACGGATTTTTCTAAATTTGATGAACAAGTTCTGCCCGATAAAGAATGTTTCTATGATGAAATACGGGATGAATCTGTTTCGGATGAAGAGTATTCCAGAGCCGCTAATGTTTGGAATTTATTCCAATGTAAAACATTTGGAGACTACTCAGATTTGTATTTAACTGCTGATGTTTTATTATTGGCAGATGTTTTTGAAAATTATAGAGATTTGTGTCTGAAGACCTACAAGCTTGATCCGGCACATTATTATACGGCTCCAGGCTTAAGTTGGGACGCCATGTTGCGATATACAAAGATCGAATTGCAAACGCTCACCGACATCGATATGATCCACTTTTTCAAACGGGGCATACGTGGAGGAGTAAGCACATGTGTCAGTAGAAGAGCCATAGCGAACAATAAGCTCCTTCCCAACTATGACGCGTCAAAAGAATCATCATATCTTGTATACTTTGACGCCACTAACTTGTACGGCTATAGTATGCAACAGTATCTTCCAATTGCAAATTTTGAATGGTTGGGAAAACAAGAAATTGAAAGCTTGCAAAAGTCTGTTTTCGATTTATCTGATACATCATCGACAGGATATGTTTTTGAAGTTGACTTGACTATTCCCAAACACCTTCACGATCACTTCAACGATTTACCTTTCTGCCCAGAAAATTATACACCTCCTGGCAGTAAAAGTGAGAAATTAATACCAAACTTGGAAGATAAAAAACGGTACATAATTCACTATCGAGCTCTGAAACAATGCCTTCGAAATGGTTTAAAACTCACTCGAATTCACAGAGCGCTCAAATTTTCACAGTCACCTTTTTTGAAACCTTATATAGAACTCAACACTAATCTGAGAAATTCTGCCAGAAATAGTTTCGAGAAGGACAGCTTTAAGAAAATGATAAATTGTATATATGGTAAAACAATAGAAAATGTGGAAAAAAGAGTTGATATAAAACTTGCTACACAATTTAGTAAAAACCGTCAAAAAAGAGGCGCTGAAAATTACATTAGCAAACCAAATTTCAAAGAGTTTAAAAT
Organism: Tillus elongatus; assembly: GCA_964006375.1. Classification (NCBI taxonomy): domain Eukaryota; kingdom Metazoa; phylum Arthropoda; class Insecta; order Coleoptera; family Cleridae; genus Tillus; species Tillus elongatus. The sequence continues at coordinate 104,663,469 of OZ023264.1, forward strand.
TTTCAGTGAAAATTTAGTCGCTATTGAGATGAAAAGAAGTCTCATACATTATAATAAGCCAATATATGTCGGATTCTCAATACTGGACATCTCAAAAACAGTCATTTACAACTTTTTTTACAATTTTCTTAAACCTCTCTATAAAGATAATGTAACCTTGCTATACACGGACACAGATTCGTTAATAATACATGTGAAAACTGAAAATGTTTATGAAGATATGAAAAAACATATTAGCGAGTTTGACACTTCAAATTATCCTCATATAAATATGCATGATATGCCAGTAACGGATTCTATTATTGGCAAAATGAAAGATGAATATAAAGGAAAACCGTTGATGGAATATTACGGCACTGGCTCAAAAGCGTATTGCATAAAATCCATTGATGATGTTTGTAAGAAAGCTAAAGGAGTTAGTAAATATAGCATTGCAAAACAATTAGATTTGGTGCATTATAAAGAAATAATAGAGGAGGATCGCCGCCAGGTCTACTGCAACATGTACGTTTTCAAATCGGAATGTCACAGAATATTTACAAACTATTTGCGTAAAATTGCATTGTCCAATACCGATGATAAGAGATACTTCCTCCCTTCATCGTTTCACAGTTTAGCCTGGGGTCACAAAGACATACCTTCGATTTCAAATCCCTCTGACGAAGAGCCTCTAGATATGCTCATACGTTTATTGAATGAATGTCAGAACGAGGAATCCTAGGGGGGGGGGGGGGTTATAACTCTGCATTCTTATAAAAAGACTTACTTTCAAAGATGTCTTAGTTTAATTTCAAATATGAGTGAAAACGCATACTTTACTTTATTTTTGCGTCTGTGTAGTGCTACACGCAAAATTCTAAAAAAAGATTTGAGAAAAATTTTAAAGAATTGTGTAACTGAAAATGATATTAGATTCTTAAGAACCATTTTAGATACACTTGTTGTACCTGATGAAACTTTTCTGTGGGTTGCACACTCCGACAAATGTGCCGCGGAGACAGTATCATTGATAATCGAGAAGAAGCTGTTACTTGACAAACTGATTGCAGACACTTTGAAAGCGCTTACAGATAATAATTTGGAATCTGTAACTCCGGACGAGCTTATTGACTTTTGTAAGGAATCTGACATTGACACCACAGTGTATGAAAAGCATTATTCGATAACACTGCTCAGCCAAAACCGCTGTGAAGACATGAACAAGAAATACCCTGTTGAAAATCTTTCCAATTTTTATAATAATACTCAAGAACTGCTCGATGAGTGCATTTGTGAGACTGCATATTTTGCGGACATTAACCTATTAAATTCCATCTTAAAATCCGCAAGCCATCACGGCGTAAGTTTTATTTTCGATCCGAAACGCAATCAGCGACATAACGAAGTTTTAAAATGGCTCCAGAAAAATATAGATAAAGCCTCTCTCAATGAGAACGTTGGGTGGAAGTATGGCCCATGCTGCGGTAAATGGCCATCTACAAAATCTGAAGATTATGTTCAATCATTGAAATGTTTGTACAATTTTTTGTCAAAGTAATTTATAAATTTAGTATAACATCGTGACTGCAAATAACTGAATACTTTTATTGTTAACAACTTAGCTGTAGTGGTACATTATTAAGAATTTCTTTAAGTTAGGGGGAGGGGGTGTAAAATAACATCTGCAATGTAGTGTGAGGAGGTGAAACGCAGTATAAAGCTCTGCGTTTAAAATTGCTGTCATCAGTGCACATTTAACTTTTGACAATGAATACCTGCAGTGTTTCAAATACAATTAAAAATGCCGCTCTTGGTACTTCCAAAAGACAGTGTTCAGAAATCAAAATCCAGAAAAACATTTTGACTACAATTTGTGAAAAGCGATACCATATTAACCCTTCGAAATCTAAATATGTGTGTGTTGGTTTAGCATATGACTTCAGTTTTCAACCATTTATTGGAATACAAGGTCTTAAAGGTGTTTCAGTAATTTTCAATGAAGAGGAGTGGATAGAGTTTCGGGGTTGTGAAGGACTCATTATGAATTATTTCTATTCAAATAATCAGGATGAGTTTTGTCAACGACAAAATTCTGCAATCAACATAACATTTGAATGGTTTAAAGATATTAAAATTGTAAAAATAGAAGATAAGTGCGGTGGGTGTGTATATCTGGGGATTGAATCTGTTTGCAAGTTATTTGAACTAGCAAATCTCATCGCATACAAAATTGATATGCTGAAGAAACAAGATTTTTCCAATTATTTTGAATCTTTAGTCTTCAATGTGCATTCGGGGCACGTCGACATTGCTAATTTCATTCTGAATAAAGTCTCAACAACTCCGAATTCAGAAAACGTTTGCGCTGTGATGGAGCTTATTCAACAATATCCGAATTTAAAAGAGTTCAACCGATATCCACAACAGAATTTTTACAATCAACGTTCTCTTTTCAACTAGTTGTAGATGTTGTTTTGCATAAAGTGTTAATCTATGATTGTCTAGTAATGTTTAAAAAATATGTAACGCATTCAATTATTTGATTGTGCATTTTCATCTTTCGTCGAATAGCTTTATATTTGTAAACTATTATAATATTTAAAAAAATGTATAACCACATATTTAATGTTAAATCGTAAACATTTGACTGTGCATTATTCACTTCACATGTTACTATTGCCACATTTAAAAATCCCAACTTAATTATGTATCGTTTACATTTACCTTGTTAATAAATATGTTAAAAAAAATACAGTTTTTTATTAATTAACTTAACTCTCATTTCTCCATCGCTCATTCTCTGCAACACAATTTTAGGAATAAAAAAGATATATATTCTGTTATAGTTTTTATTGAAGAAAAAACATTACATCAAAAATAATATAATTTTATACAATGTGATTTTTAGGAATCCATGAATTGTGCGATTTGTCGAGACCCAACCATTTCACAAATACAGTATGACCTTTTCTCCTGATAATTTTTTCAATCAAATGTATGTCAGGGTATTTTACTTTCTGTAGTTCCTCTTCATAAAATCCTCCTTTTATGGACTGCTGTTTTTCTTCTTCGAGGTAGTACATGCGAGGGTTAGTTTGTTTAATCTGCATAATGTGGAAAATTTCATTCGACCAATTCGGTGTATAACCTTTGACAAAAATTTCTCGATGTTTGCTGATGCGGACATAGTCGCCAACATGAAATTTCTGCTTCCTCGGATCAACGGTCTTCATATGACTAAAAGCTGATTTTAAAATAGCTTTTTCATGCTTCTTTAGCACAGAAGCAGGTTTCATTCCAGTGGTTCTATGCACCCGGTTGTTATATTGCGAAACAATTTTGGGAAGTAAATCTAGCCACTTATAGTTTCCTTGCATGCTGAATTCTTTCCACATCATCGTTTTTAATGTTCTATTAAATCGTTCACATATGCTAGCTTTCAGATTTGAATAGGTATTATAATGATTGATTTTGAATTCGTTCATTAGAGCCTTGAATTCTGAATTCATATACTCCTTCCCGAGGTCTGTCTGCAAATTTTTGGGTGCATTTTTTAGCGATTGTAGAATTTTCTTCATAACTTTTGATACTTCTTTAGCTGTTTTACTTTTTAAAGGTTCCGCCCAGACAAACTTTGAAAAAGCATTGATCACTACTAAAATATATTTATATCCACGATTTAATTTCGAATAAGGAAGCATTTCCACCAGATCAGCTTGAAACAGGTCATTCAACCCCTTCACTAATACTCGTCTTCTTCTATAATTTCTCCTTGCCGGTTTGTGAAGTTCTGTCACCACCCATTCCTTGACAGTTTTAGGGGACATCTTAATGTTATTTCTAAGAAAAATTCAACTCTACTGCTCGTCAAAATGTATTCGAAATATATATCATCACCCGGTTTAACCTTCACACCAACTAAATTATCTGGTGACGTTTCTTTTCCATTAAAAAAGATGATCACATCAGATTTAGGATTTCCAACAACCTCATCTATTTCTGCATCGAATTCAAAAATATAGTTGTGGGAAATATGATCGATCAGGAAGATTCTGCGGGGAACGCTTTGGGATTTCCCTCCACGGCTAGATATGATGAGTGTTTGCCACAGCTTTTTCCTTATCATCTTAACATCATCATCAATTTGTCTACCAAACTTATCCAAAGCCATATTTAGATCAATTGAGTTTGACAGCGCTTGCTTTTATATGTCGGTGATGAAGTTAAGTTATCTTCTATTTATAATTCCATTCATGCGATCAACTCCCTGACACTTTTGAGAGGACATCTTAAAGTTATTTCAATATGAAAAAGCACAGTTGCAGTATTTTTCACATACGTAAAATGCATGCTGTCACCAGACTTTATTTTCGTGCCACCCAAGTCATCTGCAGATGTTTGTTCTCCATTAAAAAATATTGTCACTTCAGATGCAGGTCTGATATTAAGTTTATCTATTTCCGCATCAAACCTAAAGATTTTTGTATGTGTTAAATTGGGTGCTAGAAAGATTCTGTTATGAAATGATTTTTTGCCAAAATATGTTAATATTATTGTTTGTGACAGTTTTTTCTTTAACTTATCCACATCCTTATTAATTTTTCTTCCGAACTTATCCAAAGTCATAGTCACACTGGTAATGCACAATTTAAATGATGTTTATTTATATGATTATATCTTTTTCCCGCAACTCTTCAATTATTGAAATAATCTCATTATCATTGCCGTTATTGCCAGCATTCCTAGATGCAAGAAGGAGTCTCAATCTATCAACTAACTCGTTAGGATCATCCCAGTAAAGATAGTTCGTTGACTTCTTATTCCACGTCATAAGTCCTTGTCCCGTGTGCATTCTTGTAGGAAACGTAAAAGTAGGTTGTGAACCAGAGCGAGGGCGTTTCACATTTGGTTGAATTACAGTCCTATACTTTCTGGATTTATTTCCGGCAATTTGTTCATTGGGATTATAGTTCCTGCGATTTGCATTGGTTCGCTTTAGAATGTCATTATAGTCGTACGAATCTTTATCAGTATATCCAATGGGTTCTTTCTTAAACAGCAGTTCATATAGACCGGGGCTACCTTTATATTTGACTCCCTTAATAACGATATCATCCTTATCAAAATTAACTTCAGAGTCGCCGATGTGAAATTTGTCTGTCATTAAGTTATGTCTTATTCCGTATTTATGATCGAAACGATCATTAGTGTCTCTTATCATCTCTTCAACATATTGCCTAGGTAGTGTTGAATATTGTTGTAAATAGACAATAAAGGATGGATCATTTACCATTCTGTCAATATCTGCTCTTGTACTTTCAAGAATATTTGCTGAGGTGTCAGAAATTTCAGGTTGTGCAGAAAACACTTCTTCATAATTCGAAAATTCGGGTGGAAATAAGCGTTGAGGTTGTTGTGCTGGAGCGGCGTTTGTAGGTGTAGACATTTTTTGTTTTTCCTCTTTAGGCTCAACTTTTGGAATGATCTTTTCCGTTTTTATATCAGAAATTAGTTTTTTAAGAGGTTCGGAGATGGGTTTCAACTCCTCTTCTCTTTTAAGTGAAGATTCCAAAATATCAGCTTTTAAACTTTGCAATTTCCGTTTCAAAGCTTTTCTCGTTTTTAGAAGTTCTCGGGTAACGTTTTCACTCATCTTGGTCACTTGTTTGAGATATACTGATGAACTGAAATCTTGTTTAATCTATATATAAATAAATGTCAAAACCTTTCCTATATCTGCCGCAATGGATCGGAAATTCCTTATTTATAACCAAAAAACCAAACAACTCGTTCCAACAGTAAGAACACAAATCCTTAAATTTCTGAAACGGCATGTCAACATTAACGTGATCGTCATATACATGTTTCAAATTAGTGTTATCTTGTTTGAATATGATTAACAAATTTGCATTATCTCGAATCAGCTGTTTCGGTATTGAAGAATAAGTCTGACACAAATAAAAGCAATCAGCTTTATTGTGGCGCCCGAAACAAAAATAGTCCCTGATAATGCTTTGATTACAACAAACTATATCATCGAATATAACTACTGAGTTCGGTTTAATCTGATCAGGGGTGAATATCTGATTTCCATCATCGTATTCAGAATAGCCGATTTCTTTCATAGGTTGCAAAAGTGATCTGAGATATTGATTTGGTTGGTTCAAGGATTTAGAATACACATATATATTTTCAAATCTAAGACCGTTTGCATGTTCCAAAAGTGAAACCATAACATTTGTTTTTCCACAACCAGATGCACCTACTAAAATGCCTCTCTTAATATCATTTCCTAATAACGTGCCATGTCTATTACACTTTTCACTTCCAAAGGTGCTGTCATGGTTTTTGATGGGTAATTGCAACTTTTGCTGTTCCGCTCTCATGTTACAGTATGCAACGCCCAAATGGGAGAAGCGACTTATATAGCAAGTGTGGACACCGCTGAAAAGTGGTTGTAAACGAAATGAAAACAGCCATAGAGCTAAATGTTGCATTGTTGATTTTAGGAGAATCGAAAGTATATATACTGGTAACCTACCTGCGAAATTTGTCACAATTACTGCGTCTTCCAACACTACAAGATGAGAGTGAATCCGTCATCTGTTAAACTAAAGCGACTGTTAGCAGCAGGGTTGCGCAAAATGAGGAATTCACTTAAAAAGGGTAGCGGTTTGACGAAAAAGAGGAAGACGAATTCAAAAACAAGACGATCTAAAAAAAGCAGAATCATAAGATCGCCTAAGATTGGCGGTTTTTTACCAATGTTATTACCTGTTTTGGGAGCATTAGGTGCTTTAGCCGGAGGCGGGGCGAGTATAGCCAAGACAGTAATAGATGCGAAGAATGCGGCTAAAGCTTTGCGAGAAACGAATAGACATAATAAAGCTATGGAAAACAAAGGGTCGGGTTTATTTTTAAAACCGTATCAAAAAAACTACCGATAACAATTCCAAATCGAGCGTTGACCAACGTCGATATTCTTAAATATGCAAATCAATTAAAAATAAAACATTTTAGGGGTGTTTACATGCGAGATTCTTTACCAAAAAAAATTAAATATTCGGAGTGTGGAATTGTTAATCTAGACGCTAAAGCAAATGAAGGTACGCACTGGACAGCTTATATAAAACGAAATAAAAATGTCGATTACTTCGATAGTTATGGCAATTTGCGACCGCCGCAAGAACTAATTAATTATTTTTTAAGTGATGGAGTTGATAATATAATTACTTATAATTACTGGAGACAACAAAATGTTAAATCGTTCAACTGTGGGCACCTATGCTTACGATTTCTATATAATAAGCAAACATCCGTTTAATTTGTCACTCGCAACGATTGAATCATGTCTTACGCATTTGCGTTTTCGCAACCTCAATCAGTGTTAAGTTCAAATTTCAATCCCCCAATATTTCTTGATGAGAATTCAGAATATGTGATCGGTTTAACAAATTTTGAAACATTTAACGCCATCCCCAATATAGATAAAACAAATAATACCTTTTGTTATGGTGCACAGACTATAATTATTCCAACAGGTTCTTACGAAATAACAGATATACATCAATATTTGCAGAGTAAAATGGGAAAAGAAACATTGGAGCTCAATGCGAATAACAACACCCTTAAAACAACTTTAAAATGTAGTCAAAGTATCGACTTTTCAAAACCCAATTCCATCGGCAAACTTTTAGGCTTCAGTAATAAGGTCTTGAAAGCGAATGTTGTTCATGAATCGGAGAAGCCTGTGGAAATTATAAAAGTAAATGCTATATGCATTGATTGCAACATCTCTTCTGGCTCATATAATAACGGTAAACCGGTCCATACAATACATCAATTTTTTCCCACGGTACCGCCAGGGTATAAAATAGTAGAAACACCTCAGAATGTCATTTACTTTCCAGTCACCATAAAGACAATTACTAATATAACCATCAAGATTCTTGATCAAGACGGAAACCTAGTCCACTTTAGAGGTGAAACTGTCACAGTCAAAGTGCATTTGAAAAAAGTTAGCTAAATGGTTGTCCGCTATAATAATTCTCACACGAAATGTCAGGCGCTAGAGTATAAAAATAAGGATGCAAAAGCAAAAATCCATAGTATAAAAACGTCTAAGCAGCTGACAGCACGTAATCGCCGTTTTTTAAAATCGTTAGGTTTTCAACCGCAATGAATATTCTAGACGTCGCGCAAAAGGTGGTTGTTGACGATTCCGTGGTAGATTATCAACTACACACCTAACAATCATTTTCCTCTTCAAAATTTGAGCAGAACGATGAAATGCGAATATCGATACAAGAATTAGATGCATATACCCTTCCTTCTGACAGTTACCTATACATAGAAGGTAAATTAAGGAAAGATGATGGAACTGTAGGAAACACATTATTTTTTATTAACAATGCCATAGCACACCTGTTCAGGGAAATTCGCTATGAGTTAAACGGTGTTGTGGTCGATTCAGTGCGAAATGTAGGGCTCACTTCAACTATGAAAGGTTATGTGTCAGTAAATTCTAATGATGGTGCCAAGTTGCAAAATGCCGGATGGTTCCCCAAAAGCGAAGGAAGAGAATCTGAACGTCTAAAAATTGACAACAATGGACATTTCAACGTTTGTATTCCTCTTTCCCATTTAATGGGATTTTTTGAAGATTATCGCAAGATTATTATAAATATGAAACAAGAATTAGTTCTCATTAGAAGTACTGACGACCTAGACGCTGTCGTCTACATTGAAGATCCCACCAATGTAGCTCTAGTTGCAGATAAGCCAAAAATTCAGCTTGATAAAATATACTGGAATGTTCCTCATGTTACACCTTCCATTTCTCAACAACTGCACCTTTCTAAGCTGATTCAAAAAAACATTGACATTCCCCTCGCTTTTAGAAGTTGGGAACTAATAGAATTTCCAGCTTTACCTCAAACAACGCGACATACTTGGCCTGTGAAGACAAGCACAAAACTCGAATCGCCAAGTCACATAATTGCAGGTTTTCAAACAGCCAGGAAAGGAGATGTTAAAAAAGACATGGGAAAGTTTGATCATTGCAACCTGCGAAACTTTAGAGTTTTCCTAAATAGTGAAAGGTATCCTTATCATGATTTGAACTTAAATTTCGGTGAAAATAATTTCGCGTCACTTTATGACATGTATTCAAAATTTCAACAACCTTATTATGAAAAAGAAAACCAGCCTATTTTCACTCCCAATGAATTTAAAGAGATTGCTCCACTAGTGCATATAGACTGTTCCCGACAAAAAGATTCTCTCCAATCAGGGGCTGTTGTTGTTCGAATTGAATTTGAAACGAACACGGCCATTCCGAAAGATACTTCCGCTTACGCTTTGATTTGTCACAATAAATTGTTTCTCTACAACCCGCTGACAAAAATCGTAAAGCAAGTGTAGAGAAACTAAATTCGTTCCCTCTACGCATGAATTATCCTGCAAGTGTAGAGTGTACTAACTCATTCTGCGCATGCCTTGGAGTAACTATTAAAGCAATTACATCCACATCTCTTTACTCATTTCAATTATGTCATTCACGTTTAAGGATGTCTTGAAGACTCACATAAAAAATTTAAAGAAACTAAAAAGTCAAATAGAATCCTATTGTGTGATGAGTAAGATTGCTAAGAACTTTTCTAAACTCAAATTGTAAAAATGATATTAGTTCTTGATGTGCAAGGTTTCAAATTAGAAAATAATAAATTTCTTCCTAAAGAATTAGCAGCGTTTGATGGAAAAAGAATTTGTCACTACATATTCAAACCACCTTTCAGTATGGATTCCCTTCCACCGGACTTATCAAGACAAGTTAGATGGCTTATGAATTATCATCACTGCATCGATTGGAAAGCAGGTTTCACTCCAGTTCACAATTTTGGTGAAATTGTCAGCGCTCTCACAAGAAACGTTAATTATGTGTATGTCAAAGGAAAAGAAAAGGCTTCCTACATTAGAAAATATTCTGCCACACCAGTCCTAGAACTCGATGATCAACCAACTATACAACCATCGAAACCTTCTTGTTTCAATCACTTAAATAATATCTGCATTTGCTCACTTACAAATGTTTTTTACCTATATGAAAATTTTGTAATGAATTGTGTACAATAAAATAATAGTTAAAAATGTATTTATCTTTTATTTATTCCTATTCAAAAATAAAACAAATAAATTAGTTTGAAACTTTATTAAAATCAAACTATGACATCTTTCTAAAAAGTATAATAAAGTAAATTTAAAGCAAGTTAACAAAATAAAAATGATTAATAAGGGGGTAGAGCATAACTCTCTCGAAATAATAAATGATTGTAAAAACGTTCATAGAAAATCTTCTTTCTGTGTTCTACATCCAAAATTCTGTCGACAACGCTTTTGACTTGTTCAATTTTTCTTTGAAAACGACATCTGTCCGCATAGTCTTTCATCCAAGTTCCCTTTCTTGCATTAGTGTGTGCATATTTCCAACACGCCATGTAATGGATTTTGTTTTCAGCTTCATTAAATTTAACTTTCTTCATGATTAACTCTATCTACTTATATATATATATATATATATATATAATTTAATAGTTAGGTGTTTACACATTTACAACATTTCTCTCTCCATCCTCGTTAACAAAAACAACCAGCCTAGATTGTTCCAACACTTTTTTTTGATGCTCCCACTGTGCGTGCGATGACCTGAGATATGTTCTCAATGGCTCCGGAAAGTATTTCATAAATGGATAGAATTTGAAATCCAGTCTTGTGTCAATCAAATCGGCTATTAACTCACAATCACAACACTTCTCGTTCATGTACTCAATGGTTCGAGATAACACTCTTTTATATTGGGATATCAACGTCAACTCATCACCATTTAAGTTTTCTTTTTTCTGCAAGCGTTCTTGCTCACGATTCAGTTCGTGACAAAGATAACTTAGAGCTAATTTCAAATTCATTTTCGTTATTACTTACTTTACTATACTTTACTATACTTCTCAGAGAGATGTGCATCTAAAACAAACTTTGCAGATTATATACTACAACTCTCAAGGTTGGTCTGCGGTTCGAGTTCAAAACATTTTTGCGACCTTGATAGGAGTGTCGACCTTGAGAGGAGTGTTGACCTTGAGAGGAGTGTTGACCTTGAGAGGAGTGTTGACCTTGAGAGGAGTGTTGACCCTGAGAGGAGTAAGTGACCTTGGGAGGAGTAAGTGACCTTGGGAGGAGTGAGTGACCTTGGGAGGAGTGAGTGACCTCGAGAGGAGGAGGAGGAGTGCTGTAGAACCCACTATTATTACCTACTGACATGCATACCGGGATTATCTTCTATCATATTTTTAATTGCTGCGCGACAATTTAAATTATTTTTAATATAATAACTTAATATAACTCTTCGTACTCTGTCTGAGTACGGCATTTTTACTTACTAAACAATACAACTACAACAATATTGACATAAAGTCACTGTCAGTTATTTGTTTTAAATTAAAAGCGTGGTATCCTAGGACTTCTTGATTTTTAACAGTTGTTTAATAAAATATTTGATGATAACGTTTCAAATGCGAATATTTCAAAAACTATTCATTTTAAGTATACGGTATGTTTTATAAATTATGGTTAGAATCTTACGAGGAATCGAAAAATAAATTCATATATAGGGTGATCCATTGAAAAAAAAATGCACTTTTTGGTTTTCCCTGTATACTGATCATTTTTCAAATTTTTTTATACGTAGAAAAAAGTATTTTTTAGCACCTACATAACCATACTTTTAATTTTTTTGGGACACCTAAAATAACAAAGTTAAAGGGGGGCGACATTATAAAGAATCACCCTGTACATCTAAACTCCTTATCACAATCTAAGGTTGATGTCGCGTTATCGTGGCGAGCATGACTCTCTATCTCCAGCAGCGTTTTCAATATCATTGTAGCTTCCACACTTAATTAATTGTAGAAGGTTTTCCAGATGTGTAAATCCATAATATTATCATGGCTGGGTCAATTTAAAATTAAGAGTTTGCATTTACGAACAGGTTAAAATCATTTAACGGAACAGAATCCTAACAAAATAAAAAGACATGTCGGAGTTCAAGTAAACAACAAGATTACATAAAAATCGTTAAATTATGGCTTATTTTTCATTAAGACATTAGATTATCAGTTTTTAAAATAAATAGACACTTAAGTGTTAGACGTTGAGATAACAAACACAAAGGAATTTTTATATAATGTGACAACAAAAATAGATAATTTGTAGACAAGGCCTACTAAACTTCTTAAAAAAATAACAATATTTAATAATAGTTACTTAGTTTATTAGGATGTGATATGTTCATTACTCAGGTATAAAGGAATAAAAGTTTTTAAAGCTTTGTGTGAATTTTGTTTATTATTTACCATATGCGTATTTATTATAAAGTAAGTACGTAACTAGTTTTTAAGTAAAGAACCAGCTATAGATATAAAAAGTCTGGACGCAGCAAATGCGTTATGGAAGTAAATTTTCATTAAAATGTTTTCAATGGCAAATATGTATTTTTTAATGAAAGCAGGTATCAAACTTGGTTACCGGTATAACCTATATTATAATATAAACAATGTGCCATATTTCATCAAAATAAGTTTATTGTTTGAAAATGTACAGAAAGTTTCCGAAAAGTAATTTTAAATGTTTCCCAAAAAAACTGGTTTCCTATCCAACGAACCTCAAATTAATAGCAAATCCAGTTATTGAAGTTAAAGCATTTAATGAACATTCGCCACCAACACGCACTTACTGCGTCCCGAATTTCTTTTCTCACAAACATGTATTATATTTAGGTAAAAAAACGCAAAAATGCATAAGAGGTGTTCGATTAAAAAAGAAGAAAATTTGTATCACCAACAACTTATGGACCATGCTGTGATTGTAAAATTAATTTTAGAAGATGCAGCGCAAGACAGCATATAATTAACATATAAAATGTTTTATCTTGTATATTAACCGAAATATTGAGTTTTTTCCTACGATCATATCCTAAAAATTATAGCCTATTAAACCATAAACTTTAACTGCCAAAGGATCAGAGAAAACGTCTATTTGAAATGAATTTTCCGGATATATTTCAGTAAAATGAACACAAATTTTTCCAAGATAAATTTAAAAGTTTCCCCAAAAAACTAGCCTAACTTTCCTGGCCAACGAACCTATCCACGTAATTTACACAAAAACTACACCTGCCAAGATACAATTATTTACAGAAAGCTTTTTAACAGAAATTTTTTAAATGTTTACATGGAGATTTGTAAACAATCTGTTTCATAATAATTCGCATTTTTTTTACAAAGATTGGCTATATAATTTGAGAGCGTCCTGTATATGGCATTTTTTTGACGAATAATATAATTGTAAACCTCCCTAAATGCGCCCTTTTCATGGGATTCCGATTTTCATTGGTAAAAATGCCGCATCACATTTTTTGATATGTTCCAAAATGTAAAAAGTTAAAAAACAATTGAACTAATTCGAAAACGATGAGCGATATAAATTTTTTCTCCATACAAGCATGCATTAAAATTGTAAAAAAATGCAATAATGCTACAATAAAAGGGGTGTTCCATTAAAAAAAAGAAAACTTGTATCACCAACCACTTATGGGCCAGCCTGTAATTGTCAACATAATTTTATAAGATGCAGCTCAAAACACCTTATAAATAACTTTTATAATATTTTCCCGTATCTTGTATAATAATGGGTACATTGAGCTTCACAGTAAAAATGCACCACCCTGTATGTATGTAAACACGTAAAAACTGATATTGATCCCGGGGCGCCTAGTTCGCCCTCCCTTCAAGAAATGTTAAAAAAAATTAAGTCGCGGTCTTCTCAATAACGATTTTTTTCTACGAGAATTCGTGAAAAAGTATAGACTATTAAACCACAAACTCTATAACTTAAGCTACTGCTAAATCATCAGAAAGGGGTCTATTTGAAATGAATTTTCTGCAACTATTTAAGTAAAATTGAGTACACTGATGGTTGAAGCTGTAACGTAAGGCTTTGTAAAACACAGTTATTATGACATTTCTTTTACATAACTCGTATTTGTTTCAGGTTCCCCGTCTAAAAATTGCAAACTTTGACGTTTCCAGTCGCGACTTTGATATTCTATGAAGAAAAACTATAAAATATTCAAAGTTAATGTTCTGTTATTTCTTGACCTTTTTGCGTCAAGAAAACTTCATCTTTGTCTGTAACATACAATAGATTTTGTTATCCGCACAAAATATTTTGGTTTTTTGAGTTTATCTGGTACTAAGTGAAGACCAGAACCTGTGATAAGCACTGATAAGTACACTTGGAGAACCAAATCACCACAACACATTTTAAAAGACCTAACGATCGTTTCACTGACAAAGTTAGCTTCATCAGAGGATAAAAATATTCCAACTAATTTCTACTTCTACATGTCTTTATATTCACTTTCAGGTAAAGGCCGAAACCGAAAGTGGAGTTTTTAAGTCGCAGGCGCATCCTTTCTGTATTGTATCCTCAATTGCCGTAAGAGGTTATTGAACTTCTTTTTATTACCCCAGCTGATAGCTTAGTGATCACTTGTTCATATTTTCGTTTGTCGGAAATATGTGTATTGTTTTATTATTACTCAGGCGCGACTTAGAGTTGTACTTCAATTGAACTTCATAAAGTTAAATTTATTTACTTGAAGTTACAGTACAACGATATATATATTAAAATTTAAATAATATAAAAATTACAATAAAATACATATGAGTAATCTAATACCATTAAGGCTGGATGGCAAAGACTAACTGTTGAATATTAATGTTCGACATATATTTATAGACTATTAATTGCTGATCAATTTCCCCTCGGTAATGTCGCTGCACTTCAACCGGACGCTGAGTCGACGGAAAAGCCGGTGTAGCGCAACGTACCCATATGTGCTGACAGTAGCCTTGGTGTGTGTAGTATACCGGGTGGTGCAACCATAACTCCTCCGGGGCCAGATAGAAAATTTAGGGAAACTAAATTTTCAAAGTGATATTCTCCAGGGGGATTTCTTCCATGGGGCATCTTTGTTGTTGTTGGTTGGTGTTGGATCTTGGTTCTTTGGTTGGTTTTCTTAGTCTCCATAAAGCATAGACTGCTATCAGGGCAACAATCACGTACAACAGGATGGTCCAGATGCTAGTAGACAGGCTTACTTTCGGATGTTGAACTGCATTCAATAATGACCGTTGGTGTTGTAGTTGATGCTTTGTTTTTTGTAATTCATCCAGATCTATTGATTCTAATTTGATTGGGGCTGTATTTACTACCTCTTGTAGCTGAAAGTTGGTAAGCTTCAACTTGGGTAGTTGGATGTGGTAGGTAGATACTATCTCATTGTGAGATGGGGAGAACATTTGCTTATTTACTGTCATTTGACATCCTTCGGGGATTTGAACCAAGTAGCTTCCTTCTAGATTTGTGGTTTCTTGTCGGCTACGGCATCGTTGGTGTGCTGTACTTTCACTGGGGAATACCATTATCCATTTGTTTGCACTTATCTTCTGGCTCTTCATCTGCTGTATGTTGACTGGGTGGTGTTCGCAAGTTTCGTATCTGGTGGTGAACTTGACCAATTGGACTTCACAAGGGCTGCTATTACTGATCTGATTCATCGTTTGACCTCTGCATAAGTAGTCTCCAGGGCTGACTTCTTGGCATAGTGTGTTTTGTAAGTTATAGCTTTCATCGTTAAGGGCTAGGTATTTGGATTGAGGGATGATGACGGTATAATTTTGACTAGGACCTTGTTTCACAGGAAATGCATAAAGGTGGTAATAGTTATAATGTTTAGATTCTACTAATGGAATTTCAATAGCAAACACTAAAGTATAATTTTTGTAGTAACACTTAATTATTGACACCTCCTCGTATAAAGCTACATTATTTGCATCAAGCTTATAGGGGAGATTGGTTACAAAACTCTCAATTCTTTTAAGTTCTATTAGTAAGTCTTCAGGTTCTAATATGGATGGATGCATTGTTTCTAATCTTGCAAAAGTTATTGCGTTAACTAATGTGCTTAAAATGCTTTTAATATTAATGATTTCTGTAATCAATTGTATATACACCATCTGCAGACGCATTATGTGTTCGTTATTAATTTTTTCCTGTTCGAAACCTAAAGTGATCAACTGCAAACGTTCCTCAATTTTGTTTTGGTTTAAAATGACCGAGGATATGGTTTTATCAAATTTTTCTATGGCCTGTTCTGTTAACATGATTTGATTATCAACTATTGTTTTAATTTTGTCTTGATTTGATGTTAATTGAGAAATTGCCGTATCATAACGTTCTGCATCGTCTGCGTCCATGTTGCCTGTTAAGGTCTTTATGATTGTACCTACAGCATTAACTAGTCCTCTTTTATTACGATTATTATTAGAGGGTATAATTTGGTTAAATATTTTTTGTGTCTCCACAATTTGATGGGAAAGGATATTTTGGTAATTTTGTATCTCGTTTTGATAAAGATTCGAATGTGTGGAATTGTGAATAATGTCATGGATATCTTGGGACTGTTTATCTATGGAACGAAACCCATTGAGAAGTGGTGTTAAAGGGATTACTCGAATAATGGTCCATTTGTCAATGGAATTTTGCATTTTGCCCATGTTAATTGATAATAGTCCGGGGTTGTCATTGATCTTGTCTAATGTTATTCTTTGTCCTTGGGTTTGGATAAGGAAGATGGACCTGAAACATTAGGTCGTTTTAGATTTCGTAAATGACGTTTAGACAATTTTTTGTTTTTTCTTAAAGTCATTATATTTTTGTCAGATATGCTTACAACCTCGTAGGGGCCGTCAAATTTAGGGTTATTCTTGTTTCGTTTGTCTACTTTTGTATATACATGTGTTTGATCTCTAAATAAGTCGGTATCATTGGTTCTATTATTAGCGTTAGAAATGGAGCGAAGCTTATTTTTCTCTATTAATTCTTTCACCTTTTCATATAATAATTTTAATTTATTTTTGTGCGATATTAGATAATCTTGTAATAGCTTTTCATGATCATTTATATCGAAAATATCCCTAGTAGAAGTGTGTCCAAAGGTTATTTCTAAGGGGGTGTGATTTGTAGATGTATGTATAGTTGAGTTGTATGCCAGAAGGGCGTAGTTCATTAAATATTTTATGGGGTCTTTAGTGTACGTTTGTCGTAATATTCGAACGTGTTCAATTAGTGTTGAGTGTAGTCTTTCAATGGGACCGTTAGAATTTGGATTTTTAGGTGTAGTAAAATGAATTTTAATTTTGTGAAGCTCTAAAAGATTTTGGATGATTTCCGTTCGAAATTCGGTTCCACTGTCCATAATGATGTGTTCGGGTGTGCCATAGTACGTAAAATACTGTATGAATGCATTAGCAGTTTCTACCGGATTCTTACTACTTATAGGTATTGCTGTCCCTAATTTTGAGAAAGTATCAATGATTGTTAAGAATACTTGATTTTCTATTATAAAGGTGTCAGCATGTATAACCTGAAAGGGTTTACTAGGGGTGTCTGTTAGCATTAAGGGTATATTGGGTGGATTTCTATCGTACTTGGCTCGCTTGCAAATTTCACATTCATTAATATAAGCCGTTATTTTTTCACGCATTTTTTGAAAGTAATACTTGTTGGATATTTGTTTTATAGTTTCTATTATACCTCTATGGTTAGTTTTTCCCTCGTGATAATTTCTAATTACCTCGTTAATCTCTTCATCGTCGGCTAAGGGCAGACGATGCTTGGGGCAACTGATAATAATGGGTGCATTGTTGTTAAATATTTCCACATACACTGAACAGAAATCTTGGTATAATTTTTCTGTTTCGAAATTAAAGTAATACCTTTTGCCTATTGTAGTATATTCCTTTAGAAAATTTATGATTGCTTGTCGATTATCATTTCTCGGGATTTGTACCAAATATTTATTTTGATTATTAACCTTTAGTTGTTTTACTGGTCTTGGATTATTATGTACGGGAGATATATAATATTGGTTTAGTTGTTTTTCTATAGGAACATCTGATATCTGAATACCTATTTTTGGTTCTACATTTACTTGTGAATGATCACTGTCTCGTAAGTCGTTATTTTGTTCAAGTGTTGTTTTGTCTGTTCGGCTTATAGGTGGAATAGTGTTGCTTGAGGTGCTAGGAATTTCTACTGGAATAAAAGAGAGTTCTGGAGGGCTCATTGGCGGAATATATTCGGGTTCAGTTGGTTGCACAACGTCATCAAAATTTGGGGTGTTGAGCTGCCTTTGTAAATCTTGGAGAGGTCTTTCGTCCTCATCAAAATTATTAGCGATTGATGAAATTTCTGCATCCTCTAAAGCATGAACTTGGATGCGGGACAAGGAATCTGCGTTGCAGTTTAGAGACCCTTTTTTATAAATTATTTCATAGTCATATTCCTCGAGTTTTAAACGCCAACGTGTTAATTTTGAATTGGGTTCCTTTAGTTGCATAAGCCATACTAAAGGCCTGTGGTCAGTATATATATAGAACTTACGACCATAAAGATAGGGGCGGAAGTATTTGGTGGCCCAAACAATAGAAAGAAGTTCCCGTTCAATGGTGGAGTATCTCTGCTCTGTTTCATTGAGGGTACGAGAAGCATAACTAATAGGTTTATCATTACCTACTGACCCTTGAGAAAGGACAGCTCCAAGGGCTACATTGGAAGCATCCGTAGTGAGTATAAAGGGTTTTGTGAAATCAGGGTATTGTAATACGGGGTCATTCATTAATATATTTATGCATGTTTCGAAAGCTTCTATAAAACTACTATCATGAACTATAGTTGCATTTTTTTTTAAGCATCGAGTCAATGGTTTTGTTAATTTACCGAAGTCTTTAATAAATTTTCGGTAGTACCCTACAAGACCTAGAAATCCTTTGATCTCTTTTCTTGTTTTAGGTATGGGGAATTCTCTTACAGCCTTTACTTTATCAGGATTTGGTTTTACGCTTTCGGACGTGATAATGTGCCCGAGGTAGGCTACTTCCTTTTTTAAAAATTCACTCTTGTCAAGCTGTATTTTTAAATTAGCCTTTCTTAACCTTTCGAATACATTTGTCAACCTTTCTATGTGTTCTTGCAAAGAAGTACTGAAAATTATGATGTCATCAAGGTAGGTAAAACATTTTTCATTTTGAATACCCCTAAGGATATTATCCATAGCCCTTTGAAAGGTACTAGGCGCTCCCTTCAACCCGAATGGCATACGCCTGTACATATAGTGCCCCCCTTCAGAGCTGAAGGCAGTTTTTTCCATATCTTCAGGATTCATTTCAATTTGATGATATCCTGAGGCTAAGTCTAAAGTGGTATAATACTGGCTACGACCTAATTTATCCAATATTTCCGAAATATTGGGTAAGGGATACTTATCACCAATAGTTTGTTCATTAAGACGTCTATAGTCTATGACCATGCGAAATTTTTGTTTGCCACTGGCATCTGATTTTTTGTTAACAATCAGGACAGGGCTATTCCACGGGCTGGAAGATGGCTGAATAATTTTTTGTCTTAACAAGTCGTCAATTTGTCTTTTGACTTCTTGCTTTTGAGCTTCAGGTAATCGATATGGCTTAACAAATACTGGGTTAGGATTAGATAACCTAATACTATGTTTAACTTGATTAGAAAATGATAATGGGACACCTTCGCAATAAAATATGTCTCTGTACTCGTAACATAAGTTTTCTATCATGTCTCGTTCTTCGTCATTAGTGTGATCAAGTCTTAATCTGTTTAAATTTTGAATTTGTAATTTGTCAATTTCATTAGCAGTACCATCTATGTTTTCTAAGTCGATATCTTTGTTATGATGAATGGAATTTAATTCGTTAGTTGAAACAGGTTCTGCATAAATAGCTTTATGTATAATCAGCTGTACGGGATTTTCATTACTATTCACTATAGAGGTTATAGCCTGGCCATTTGAAACTGTCACGATAGATGCAGGAATAATTACGCCTGACTCGAGTTTTATATTATTTATTATGCCTATGTTGGAACTACAGTCTATAGGAAGTTTGACTATTGTTTCACATCTCGCAGGCAGTATTATGTTATTTAATTCTTGTGGTTTTGAGTTACATTCGCGATGTATGTCGTCGTCACATGGTAAATACAAGGGAATGCATGTATGCTTCGTTACCAATTTCCTATTATAAAAATCTATTTTAGCTCCCAGTTGTTTGAGAAGGTCAGTACCAATTAACCCATGATATTGATTATTGATGTTAAATACATAGAATTTAAATTTGGCTCTGCCTGTTTTAAATATACTTGGTAGAGGAATTTTTAGAATTTCATTATGAAAACTGGTTTGGTGAACAGATTTAATTTGAAATTTTTCATGCTCTATAAATTTGGAATAAAAATTATGGGCAATATTTTCACATAACAGCGATTTCATCGAACCGGTGTCAAGCATAAGTCGCATTTGAAATGAGGGGTTGATTTCGACCAGTATATAAGGCAATTTAGGGTGGTTTACAGAATTTATCTGTACTATATTTTTTTGTTTAGTTCGATAACCTGAATAAAATTTTGTTCGATGTTATCTGTTTGTTCAAAAGCTGCTTCAGGTCTAGTTTCTTCTTCGTACGTTTCATGATTCGTTTCGTCAAAGTAACGAGCGTCATCTTCAGGAATTGTATAAGAGTGTGTTTCTGAAGGATAATTTTCATAAGATTCGTCATAAACAGGGTTGTCTGATTTAAATTCATGTTGAACCTCTTGATGGTATAATTGGGTAGGTGATGACTGTGCGTTAGGCCCGTTAGGACCTCTCGGATAAGTATTGAAATTTCTAGATGACGTTTCCATAGGTTCGGGCTGGAAATGTTGTCTAAAATTTGGATTGGGACGTGTATGTATCGAGGAATTTTTTGCAGATACCTCCATAGGTGTTGGCCTATAGTTTGGTCTGAAATTTGGATTTGGTCTGAATACGTTTTGTGTCAGCTGTTGTGGGGGCTGATTACGTAAATTTAAGGGCTTTCTGTATGTGGGTTGGTTATGGAATTGTCGGGGGTGCGTAAAATGCGGAACGTTATTTCTATTATTTTGCTGATTCTGTATGTATTGAGGTTGTTTATTTGGTACATTTGAGTTTTTAAAATTTGTGGATTGATTGTGGAGATATTTCATTTGTTTTTCTCCATATTGAAAATTCTCTTCTTCCAGAACAAGCGACATAGCGTGTTCTAGATTAGTCGGGTTTTGTAGCCTAACTGCTAACCCTAGTTGACCACTCAAACCATGTAAATAGGTTTTCAGTGCCACTTTATCGTAAAATTCATTTTTAATTAAACGAAATGCTTCGTTTGCAGTTGTTAGTCTTACTTTTGAAGCTAAAAGACTACGTGAGTCTTGTATTCTCATACCGAATTGGTATGGGGTTTCTCTAGGGTCTGGCTTTAAGAGCAAGGGGTCCCTAGCTAAACAGTCTTCGTCTCTCTGGTCGCCGAAGTATTGTTGCAATAATTGTTTAATACGAGGCCAATTTGTGGCATCTTCCCTACTACCTATCAATGTTCTAGCTCTACCTTCTAATTTACTTATTACTATTCTAAGCATCCATTGGTTATTTGGATTGTCATCATTTGTTCTATCAACAAATGAAGTGAGAAAATTTTCACACGCTGAAATAAATAAAGCTAAAGTATGCTGGTCCCCATCGTATGCGGGAATAGCATTAATGTGATAATTTTGTAATTGATTTGCCATAATTTGATTGTTATTTGAGCTTATTGTATTTTTCTCTGTTACTATAAGTTTGGGAGGTGCTAAATTTATGTTTACTTTATTATTAAAATTGTCAACTGTCTCTGTTTCAGAGTCTGACATTAATTTATTAATCAATAATTTAAATTTGGGTAAAATTTTAATTAATATTTCCCGTAATATTTGCTTCTAACTTTAATCGATTTTAGATTAAGGTAGGACAAGGAATTCAAAGGAACAATGAAAGCACTTACGCCAATGTGAAGATGAAGACGATTTCTGTTCTTCTTTGCTTCAGCATCATAAGATACAGCGAATAAGGCAGACAACTTCGTAGGCAGAAGTTCCGTATCAAACCTTATTTTCTCTTATGATCGCTCGCGCACTCACTGTATTTTTAATTGAAAGTTACTTAAATTATTTTTATCAACTTGGACGATGCTGTTCTTTGTTGACTTTGAAGCTGGTTCTGAGTTTTTAACGATAAAAATCGAAGTGCGGACTTTTGCGATTTTTGTCAAAAGGGCACTAAACTCATCCTACCGACTGCGCCACTTAGAGTTGTACTTCAATTGAACTTCATAAAGTTAAATTTATTTACTTGAAGTTACAGTACAACGATATATATATTAAAATTTAAATAATATAAAAATTACAATAAAATACATATGAGTAATCTAATACCATTAAGGCTGGATGGCAAAGACTAACTGTTGAATATTAATGTTCGACATATATTTATAGACTATTAATTGCTGATCAATTTCCCCTCGGTAATGTCGCTGCACTTCAACCGGACGCTGAGTCGACGGAAAAGCCGGTGTAGCGCAACGTACCCATATGTGCTGACAGTAGCCTTGGTGTGTGTAGTATACCGGGTGGTGCAACCATAACTCGCGCTTCTATCGGTATTTATATATTTTATAAAGCTATCTATCAAGTGACTGTTCATGGGAGGTGGTGCGAGGTTCATACACTCTTTATTACTACTATATTTAGCTATATATATATATATATATATATATATATATATATATATATATATATATATATATATATATATAATTCGAAGGCGTTCAACTGTCCCGGTTTTCTGATATTTTTCATTAATTTTAAATTCTCCTCATTAACGACATGGTGATTATTATCCCAAATATGTCAGGCAACTGCAGATCTACCTATAGTCCCTTATTTTAATTGTGCTAAGTGTTCTTTGAATCTAATTTCAATAGATCTCTTTGCTTGTCCGACGTATTTAAGATCACAATCTTTACAACTTATTTCATAAATTCTCGACATGTTGGTCGTACTACCCTTGTCTTTTGGGTTACCTAGCAGGTTTCTAAAGGTATTTTTGTCGAAAATGTTAATTGCAAGTTGGCTTTTTTAAAAAAGACTATCTAGACCCCTCGTCATTCCAGGTTCAAAAGGTAAGTAAACAAAGGTTTTTTTTTGCTTTATCTCTTATAAACATAGTTGATTCTGCTAACATTTTCTTTGTTTTCTGTCTGTTAATTAATGTCTCTACTAGACAAGCAGTGTATCCGTTATATTCAGCCACGTTCTTAATATAATTTAATTCTTTGGTATATCTGATTTTACTTAAAGGAACATTAGTTAACCTGTTTACTAAAAAATTCAGGCTGGCCACTTTTGTGCGTAGGTGCGTATGATGTGAGTCATTCAGAATGTAGCTTAGAGTGGTGGTTTCTTTTCTATGGACATCGAATTCTAAAGTGTCTTTATTCTTGATAACTAGTACATCCAGAAAGGGTAATTTATTATTATTTTCTAACTCGTGGGTAAATTCTATGGTATCAAACTTATTGTTTAATTTGGAAATAAAATCTTCTATTCTGCCAATGTTTGTGTTCAACACTGCGAAAATATCTTCCACGTAAGGAAAGCACACTCCAGGAAAGTACTCATTGTCACTTTCAAGATCTGTTTCAAACTTACTCATGAAAAGGTCTTCAATAACTGGCGATAGCAGATTGCTCATTGGCGTGCCTTGGGTTTGTTCAAAAAATTAATTATAGGACTGAAAAATATTTTGTTTAATACGGTAAAGTTAAATATTCTTTGCAGATATTTTCATTTATGTTATATATTTTTAACAAGTGTTCTAGATATGTTAACGTTTGCTCCGTGAGAACGCTAGGAAACAATGAGGTTACATCGAATGACATTAAAACCTCGCCTTCAATCAATTTAACCTCTTTAATTTAATTTATAAATTCAAGTGAATTTGTTAGTGAAACACTTTTTTGTTTGACGGGCAAGCTTCTGAACTCATTTGTCAACCACTTTCCTAAATTGTATGTCGGGGAATCTATAGCCGAAACAATAGGTCTCATTGATTTTCCCGGTTTATGAATTTTTGGGAGACCGTACTTTTTGGGGACTTTACGATTTGGAGCTTCTAACTTTCTTCCTAGGTTTTTTTATATGAGGTTGTGACAACTCTTAAGACTATTTTTTGGTAGCGGGTTTTTATTTAGTTTTTCATACGGTCCTGTCTCTATGGCGTCATAAACTCTATATTTATATTCGCAATAAACGCAACAAGGGTGTAATTTTGGACAAAAGCGAATATAAAGATAGAGTTTATGACGCTATAGAGACAGGACCGTATAAAAAACAAAATAAGAACCCGCTACCAAAAATGATTTCGGACGTTAAAAATAGTCTAAAGAGTTGTCACAACTTCATATCAAAAGACTTAAGAAGAAAGTTATAAGTTTCAAGTCTTAAAGTCCCCAAAAAGGACCGTCTTCCAAAAATTCATAAACCGGGAAAATCAATGAGACCTATTGTTTCGGCTATATATTCCCCGGCATACATTTAAGCAAAGTGGTTGATAAATGAATTCAAAATCTTGCCCGTCAAATAAAAAAGTTTTTCAGTAACAAATTCACTTATATTTATTAACAAAATTAAACAGGGTAAATTGATTTAAGGCGAGCTTTTGATTTCATTCGATGTAACCTCATTGTTTCCTAGCATTCCGACGGAGCACCGTTACGTATTTAGAAGAGCTGCTAAAAATGAATAACATAGATGAAAATGTCTGCAAAAAATATTTAACTTTAACTAACCGTTATATTAAACAAAATATTTTTCAATTCAATAATGCATTTTTTAAACAAACTCAAGGCACGGCATGGGCAATCCGCTATCGCCATTTATTTCAGGCCCTTTCATGAGTAACTTTAAAACAAATCTTGAAAGTGAAAGTGAGTACCCTCCTAGAGTGTGGTTTCGTTAAGTGAATGATATTTTTGCAGTGTTTAACACAAACGTTTGCAGAATAGAAGATTTTATTGCCAAATTAAACAAAAATTTGCTTCTATAAAATTTACCCACGAATTGGAGAATAATAATAAATTACCCTTTCTACATGTACTAGTTATCCAGAATAAATACACTTTAGAACTCGATGTCCATAGAAAAGAAACCACCACTCTAAGCTACATTCCGAATGTGTCACATCATACGTACGCACCAAAAGTGGCCAGCCTCATTTTTTAGTAAACAGGTTAATTAATTTTCCTTTAAGTAAAAGCAGATATTCCAAAGAATTATTATATTAAGAACGGGGCCATTGTAACAAATAAACTGCTTGACTAGTAGAGAAATTAACAAACAAAAAAACAAATTTTTTTTTGACAGAATCAACTACGTTTATAAGAGATAAAGCCTTTTGAACCTCAAATCACGAGGGGTCTAGATAGTCTTTTAAAAAAAGCCAACTTGCTATTAACATTTTCGACAAAAATACCTTTAAAAACCTGCTAGATAACCCAAAAGACAGGGGTAGTACGGCCAAAATGTCGGGAATTTATGAAATAAGTTGTAAAGATTTTGATCTTAAATACGTCGGACAAGCAAAGAGATCTATTGAAATTAGATTCAAAGAACACTTAGCACAATTAAAATAAGGGACTATAGGTAGATCTGCCATGGCCTGACATATTTGGGATAATAATCACCACGTCGTTAATGAGGAGAATTTAAAATTAATGAAAAATGTTAGAAAACCGGGACAATTGAACGCCTTCGAAATATATATATATATATATATATATATATATATATATATATATATATATATATATATATATATATATATATATATATATATATATTGCTAAATATAGTAGTAATAAAGAGTGTATGAACCTGGCATTACCTCCCATGAGTAGTCACTTGATAGATAACTTTCTAAAATATATAAATAACGACAAAAGCGCGCCTGAGAAATAATGAAATAATACAGATATTTCCGACAAACGAAAATATCAACAAGTCATCACTAAGCTACGGTCTGTCGGTCTGTCTGTCGGTCTGTCGGTCTGTTGGTCTGTATATGTGTCTGTTTGAGGCCACGATAACATTAGAACGAACGAATTGAGATGTCGTCTTCAAATTTAGTATACCGTTAGCACTCGACAAACGAACGATTGGGATTGTTTTTGGGTAAGATCGCTTTAGGGGGTAGGAGATAAATGGCGGGTGACTTGGTAAAAGTTGACATGTTTTCGTTCAAGCTCGAGCAATATAACGTTTCAGAGCTTACTGATTTTTTAGAAAATTTAATGAAAAATGTGGTATTCTATGCCAAAATGAAATTGGGGGTTGAATGTGTGAGGGTGGAATATTGTTGACAAAAATTTAGAATTTTTTTTTGCTAAAACGGCGTAAAGAGTCTCAAAACATATATAAAACTTGATTTTGGACGCTTTTTTTTTCTGTCGGTCGGTCGGTCTGTCTGTTAATAGGCGCAATAACTTTCGAACGAATTGAGATGTCATCTTCAAATTTGGTATCCAGTTACCACACGATAAGGCAACCCCTCGAATTGTTTTTGGATCAGATCGCTTCAGGAGGTAGGGGACAAATATGCGGGGGGATGAATATGGAGTGATTTGGTCAAAATTGATATTTTTTCAATAAAACAGCTGGGATAATAAAAAGAAAAGGATGCGCCCGCGACTAAAAAAATCCACGCTCGGTTTCGGCCTTTACCTGAAAGTAAATATAAATACATGTAGAAGTAGAAATCAGTTTACATCCTCTGATGAAGCTAACTTTGTCAGCGAAACGATCTTAGGTCTCTTAAAATGTATTGTGGTGATTTGCGTTCTCCAAGTGTACTTATTTATCTGGTCTTTGGTGGTACCCATTTTTTTTAATATCTACTTTTCCCTTCAACTTAGAGATCTGAATTTTGGCATGTAGGGTCAGTTTAATGGTGTAAACCAAATTTGGTTGCCATAGCTTTGTTATTTTCGGAGATACAAAAAATTTTCCAAAGAAAACCCAAAATTTTCCAGGAAAAACTGGTCCGATTTACCTGGTTAACGAACCTATCCATGCCCCTTACAAAAGGAAGATACCTACGTAATTTTATTAAAATCGGTCTATTATCCTTTAAGTTATCGGTACGATATATATATATATATATATATATATATATATATATATATATATATATATATATATATATATATATATATATATATATATATATATATATACATATATATATATATATATATAAACACAAATCTCCCCGTTGGTGATTTTTTTTAAGAAAATCACTAATAATTTAAATATTAACCTAAGATCAACAAATAAAATTATAAACAACCAGACAGAATTAAACGATAATAATTATACACAATAGTCATAAATAGAAGATGTGTGTTCCATTCGACGTTGCCGAATGCTGAATATATATTTGACCTTTTTAAGATTGTGTGTATGTGTAGTGATTGTGGTCTAATAATATACCTATATTTTAGTTTTTTTACGAAACATATGCCGAAAATACCATACTTTTTTTTAATTTTGGAAAAAACAAAGAAGCATCTTATAGTGGTACGATCCAGCTTCTTTCCCAACTAATTATTTTAACATCTACAAGGATTGTATGTTTCAACACTGAAACCATTAGCTCAAGGCTTTTTGGAATTACCATGTTTATCGTTCCAGTTACAAGGACATTGACCACCACTTAAAAATGCTTGAGTTTTGCAAAAATGTGTCAAGTCTACTCATAAGTACTTTTTATCTTTACATTTGATCAAACAGCAACGATGGTAAATTTCTTTCGAATAAAAATTGCCACCCTTTTAAAATAGGTGGCTGTAACAAGAAACTACAAGAGAAATTATATTTGAGTTTCTAGTGAATTTTCGTAGAAAAAATTCACTAATGAGGACCGCACCGATAACAAAATAATAGGCTGATTTTGATGAAATTTGGCAGGTACCTTTCCTTTCGCCTGTATAAGTTGGTTAGCCAGAAAAATCGGATCAGTTTTTCTGTGAAAATTTTTATATCTCCGAAAGTAACACAGCTATGGCTGGTTGAATTGATATTTGATATGACGGTTTACATTATTGAAAGTAAATTATATTCAAAAATTTATGGTTTTACGTTAGAGGAAAAAAATTATAGGCATTTAATGTACAAAATTGTTGGGGTCACTGGGGGTCACAGGAGGGCATAGAAGTACAATATTTGTGTGTTAAATAAAATATAATAAATATTACACACAAATGTAATTTTTCTTGCCGTATGGATATTTTTTGTTAAAAAAATGTCGTAGTTCATTTCTATGAAAATTCACTACTATAACGGACTTGCTGCGTGCAGATTTTTTTAAATTAATTACAACACATACTCGTTCGTTGAAAGTCTAGATGGTTATAGAGAGGTTCGGTTCCTTAAAATTTGGTTTACTAGGTAATCGCCCCTGGTCCTCTAAACGAAAATGTTCTTGTTCCGCTGCGACTTATGGTTAGGTTACATTCTACATGTGATCTAGAAGGACTTTCGTTGGACTTCTCCATACCTACGTGAGTTAACACTTTTTGATATTTTGATTTTTTCAAAAACAATCCACTGCATCGTCCAAAATTTGTTATCTTCAAAAATGTCAATATTAATAGAATTGTCCTTGCAAAGCATTTAACTGGGCCCTTGAGCTTACTACAAATACTTACTACGTTATCTAACTTTATACAGGTGCTCAAAATTTTGCGCCGGCTGTAGTCAACTCCAAGTTTTCATATGTGTTTTTCGGAGTCATTATTTCTAATTTAAGTTATTGAAAGTAATGAATCCCTTGAATTCGATGCCTACAGGAAGGACACCACTACCCTAAGTTACATGCCAAATGACTCACATCATACGTTTGTACAAAAGACGGCTGGTTAAAATATCTTAGTAGATAGATTGATAAATTTTTCCTTAAGTAAGAGTAGTGTTCATGAAACAGGAAGCTATGCAGGGGGGCATTCTTAGGCGTGAAAATATATTTTTTAATATCATTCAATTTATAATTAAAAATTTGTTATAGGTAAAGTTGCTACAACAATTAATGTAATATTTCATGTAGAAGTAGGTCACAGATCAATCATAAACATTGGCATTGAAATAATATTACATATTTATCTAAATAATAAACAAGTTGGAATTGCAGCGTACAGTACAAGGAATGCTGACTGATGAGGTTTGCAATTTATGAATTATGTAGACCAAGCAAAGTTATAAGTAGTGTTGTTGATAAACTTAGCGAGACTTTTAATTAAGATTTCATTATGTAAAGATTTTGTCGGTTTTAAATTCAGTTACTTAAATTAGTTGTAAGAATTGTTGAATTTTATTTTATCTATTAAAATTTATTACATCGTTACTATGTCAAAATTATCTTAGTTCTAAAAGTTATTCCCTAATTATCCTCCGCTTTCTTAACAAGTAGATATAGTATAGAATTAAAGTACATCAAAAACGTGGCTAAATATAACGGATATTCAGATTGCTTACTGGAAAAATTAATTAACGGACACAGAACAAAGAAAATGACAGCGGAATGCATGACGTTCAGGAAAGATAAAATAGGGAAAAAATTTGTTTGCCTGCCTTTTGAACCACATATCACAAGGGGTCTTGAGAGTATTTTATAAAAATCCGATTTGCAGCAAACTTTTTCAACAAAAAGTAATTTAAGTTGTTAGGTAATACGAAAGACAAATATAAAGCCACTGAAATGTCGAGTATCTATGAGATAGGTTGTAAATATTGTAGCCTTAAATACGTTGGACAGACATATGGACCAGATTGCAAGAACATCTCGCACATTTGCGATACGGTAGTGTAGATAAGTCCTGGGTGGCACAACATATAGAGATAATAACCACCACATTGATGAAGAAATTTTGAAACTTATCAAAAATATTAGACAGTAATCGATTCTTGATGCGTACGAAAGCATTTATATTTCTAGAGCAATAAAAAAAGAAACTTCCTTAAATCGAGCGGCACCTCTCATCCTAAGTCCTTTATTTTCGCTTTGCGTTTGAATCAGATAAACACTGCTAAAGCTGTCAGGTAGAGTAATAAAAGAAGTTCACTAACCTCATCCGGCAGTAAAGATACAATACACAAAAGATGCGCCTGCGACTTAAAATTCATATTTTAGTTTCGTTCTTTTACCTAAGAGTTATATATACAGGCTGTCCCACGTAAGGCGTGCATTAAAAGTTTTCGAATTAATATTGTGATTTGGAATCTGACAATTTGCAACTGGATGTATCACCATCGGCTCATTATAACTAAAATATTTTGGTAACTGTATCACTTCCGGTTGTACCGGAAGTTGCCAACAACTTTTGTAATTTTAATGGAACACCCTATATATTATTGTATATTCGGAATGAACATGCAATTACGAGGAAAATGATATAGACTTGCTCATACTGGTGTCAGCCGTTCTCAAGGTATTCGATTTTTTATTGTTTTTCCGTCATAAAGTTGCAAATCTTTGAAATGGCAATTCTCAAGCATCAAGTATGTCATGGTTCTGAAACTTGGCGCAACTATAGTCCTAGTGGTCAGAATTCTTCTCATCGCTAAAAAAATACGAAAATGGTGCAGGGTGTTGTTTAACGAAGTTCAAATATCGATGGTTTCAAACACGAAAAAGTATTTTTTTTCCAAATAGAACACCCTGTATATTTTCATCACTTATCCTTCGGAATGATATTATGCTTCGATCTGTATCAGCATTCCCTATACCTATCCCAGATGACTCCCGAGTTATGATAGGAAATATGTGAATTTTGTATTATCCGAGATAATACTCTTTTCTTTTCTTTGTATTGATAACAATAATAATAATAACAACAACAATAATAATAATAATCACAATAATAATAATAATAATAATAATAATAATAATAACTCGTAACTATTCAACGGTATCAGGGGATGTTAATAGATACCACTACTAAGCTTTGTGTATACGGCCAAGAGAACCCAGAATTTTTCAGGTAGGTATATTGTATTAGGTTTTATTGTATGTGAGCTATAATGTCGTGTGTTTGTGTGTGTGTATTTTTTAACTGTGGGGAATTAATGTCCCTCTTTAGATGGATTGAAAAACTCTCGAAAAGTACTTTTTCCATTTCATGTTTTCATTTCTGGATGCTCGAATACATTTTCATCTCATACCCTTTAAAAATAAGACATTCCGATTCGATTTGCACTGTTTGAGAAATGATTACATCTTCTACTCAATCCAACATAGTGAGGGATGTTCATGAATCGCCCTGAAACTGAATTACTCAAAATGAAAACCAGTTATATAACCATCTATCAATACGA
The DNA here is from genome assembly GCA_964006375.1 of Tillus elongatus. Lineage (NCBI taxonomy): Eukaryota > Metazoa > Arthropoda > Insecta > Coleoptera > Cleridae > Tillus > Tillus elongatus. The sequence continues at coordinate 104,694,912 of OZ023264.1, forward strand.
AAATATATCAGTGGGTTTAAATACACAAAATAATCAAATAAACAGTGAATCAATTAATTTTTAAAAAATGCGTATGACTTTTAATAGAAAATGTGCTCTATATGACCACCATTGACTTCAAGACACTTCAATAATCTTCTTTGCAATTCAAAACTAATGGCCTTTCGGCTCATTAAGAGATATTTAAAAGCTTGTCTCAGTTTAGCTTCCAGTTCTTCTCGGGAGTTCATTTCACTGGAATAAACTTCTCATTTTTAATGTGACCTCATAAGAAAAAGTCAGGGAAGTTAGTTCTTGTAACTTTGCAGGCCAAAGCGATGGACCGCTGGGTCCAATCCAACGATCCTCAAACATTCTTGTCAACTCCTGGTGTACAGCTGCCGTAGAATGTGCTGGAGCGCGATCTAACTGGTACCAGAATTCTGCATGAGGCAAACCAGTCAAGATACCAGCAACAACTTCACGAAGTATTTTAAGATAATTTTCTGAAGTCAACATTTCCTCGTAGATATGGAAAAAACTCTTCCATTCCCAATAACTGCGAAAACATTTAAATTGAATTCATACTGTAAATGCGCTTCATGCAAAAAGTGAGGATTTTCATCTGCCCAGAAATGACATCGCTTTCGATTGATGATACCTTTTCTTGTGAATCTTGATTCATCCGTTCATAAAATCCTATCTAACATACCTGGGTCTTCCTGGATCCGTACCATCAACCATTTACAAAATGCAACCCTTCTAATATGGTCACCCTCCCGTAATCCCGGTACTGTCCTTTGGGCATATACATGTCATCCATACTTAGAAAGAATTATTTGAATTGATGTTCAAGTTAGTTTGAAATCTTCTTCTGTCTGATGGAAGCATGTGGATAGGCCGTGAAATAACCCAACACATTGGTTTTATTTGTTTCATTGCCGGTTATGTTACTTGAACGATTTCTATTAACATTCCAGTTATTCCAAAAATTTGACTCGATTCTAGAGAACTTTGTCCTATTTATAGGTGTTAAATATGGAGATGTCTCATTGAACAAGTGATACGTTCTACTCACGATTCTCCTGCATCCTCTCTAATGTTGTCAGCAGAATATTCTTCAACAATAATTTCCATTGTGTACCTCACAATACTTTCAAAGAAATAGATCACTATATTGCGATGACAACTAACGAGACTAACAATACATGTCTTTGACATAAGTTTTCGTGTTATATCCAAAGCCCATCCGACTAGGTAGATTCCCAATTTTGAAGTATATTCCCGTTTTATTCATATTCCTTCTTATAACTCAGAAATAATTCAAGATAGGTATAGGGAATGCTGGTACATATCAAAGCAGAATATCATTCCGAAGGATATGTGATGAAAATATACAGGGTGTTCCATTTGGAAAAAATACTCTTTCGTGTTTGAAATCATCGATATTTGAACTTCGTTAAACAACACCCTGCATAATTTTTGTAATTTTTTTCGCGATGTGAAGAATTTTGACTACTAGGACTATAGTTGCGCTAAGTTTCAGAACCATGACATATGATGCTTGGGAATTGCCATTTCAAAGATTTGCAACTTTATGGCGAAAAAAAATAGAAAATCGAATATCTTGAAAACGGCTGACACCAGTATGAGCAAGTATATATCATTTTCCTCAGAATTGCATGCTCATTCCGAATATATAACAATATATAGGCTGTTCCATTTAAAATAAGAAAGTTGTTGGCCACTTCTGGTACAACCGGAAGTGATACAGTCACCAAAATATTTTAGTTATAATGAGCGGATGGTGGTACATCCAGTTGCAAATTTTCAGATTCTAGATCCCAGTACTAGTTCGAAAACTTCTAATGCACGGCTTACGTGAGACAGCCTGTATATATATATATATATATATATATATATATATATATATATATATATATATATATATATATATATTCACCGCATACTGTAAAGGTAACATGAACCAGGTTGTGGCATTGCGTATGAGCAACTGAATGTATGCATGTTCAACCCTTAGGAGAGAGTATAACACGCTCCATTTATTTTGATTCCTAGGCTTTTTCTTTAGCCTATTTATTGATTCTTCTACTAATAAAGTGAACAATTATGGCGATTATCGGCATCCTCTCCATACACCTTTCATTATTTTAGCTTCAGTGTTATATCCGTTAATATCTATTATGGTATTAAGGATTTTTGTACAGATTGCGTATAATGCGCCCGTCTCACCAATCCAATCTAGCTCGCTATGAAACAATATTTTCCAATCAAATGCTTTTCCCAGGTATATAAAAGCACTAAATTAATTTGTATTTTTTCTTACGTCTCCTCTTTTCTATTATTAAATACTGGGATCACCCCTCTAGTTCCTAGTCCAAGTCTAAAAATTACAAAAATCGATATAAAGTTAAACGGCCAACAACTTAAATAAGTCTGAATGCCTGCGGACAGGACAAGACAACCGCTCTTTGGCAAGACACAACTTGCTCCAGAAGATCTGAGCCGACTTTCGCCCACAAAACCTGTCGCCCCCCGAGGCTGGATTTGTTAACTGAAATAGAAGACAAATAGTCGTGAGCCAGGCCAAAATAGACATATAAGGTCGCAGTGAAGGGACCGTTATGGCCTACTAACAATATACCCTAACCAAATCTAAGAACAATTCTTCTGAAGAAAATGAGCCAATTGATGAACAGCGGAAGCACCAATTAAATAAACAGATTGCTAGAAACATAGTCGTGGTGGCGACTAGTCGGTGACATCGCTCTTAGACTGTGATAATTATTTTAAATAAATTTGATAGTAATAAACTAACAGTAACTGAAACTTAAAAAATAGCGCTGCAAATTGAATCATAACCTCCACATAGCTGATAAGTTATTCTCTTCAGATATGCATTCTCATGAAATAAATTTAGGGCCCATGGCTTGACCACAGAGAAAATATTTGTATTCTTGTACACCCAAAATTTTGAAACGTTATGTTACTCAAGTTTTATTGAAAAAATGTCAATTTTCACCAAATCACCCCTTATTTATCCCCTACCCCCTAAAGCCATCTTACCCAAAAACAATTCGAAGCGTTTCTTTGTGGGGTGCTAACTGGATACCAAATTTGAACATGATATCTCAATTCTTTCAAAAGTTATTGCGCCTATTAACAGACAGACATACATGCCGACATACCGACAGACCGACCGTCCCACAGACCGACACACACAAAAATTGTCGCTTCAAAATCAAGTTTTCTATATGTTTTGAGACTTTTTACGCCGTTTAAGGAAAAAAAATTTGAAATTTTTGTCAACAATATTCTACTGCCACACATTCAACCCCAAATTTAGATTCAGCACAGAATACCAGATGTTTGATGAAATTAAAGGTTATCTAATAAATAAACCCTAAAACGTTGTATTACCCGAGTTTTAACGAAAAAATCTCAATATTCACCAAAACACCCCCCATTCATCCCCTGCCCACTAATGCGATTTTACACAAAAACAATCTGAACCGTTCGTTTGTCGAGTGCTAATTGTATACGACATTTGAAGACGATATCTCAATTCGTTCTAAAGTTATCGTGGCTACAAACAGACAGACATTCAGGCCTACAGACCGACAGATCGACAGACCGACAGACCGACAGACCCACAGGCAAAAAAAAATCGTTTCCAAATCATATGTATTATAAATATATATTTCTATATGTTTTGATACTTTTTACGACGTTTAAGCGATACAAAATTTTTGAAATTTTTGTCGCCGATGCCCCTCGTAAGAATACATAAACAAAACATACAATGTTTTACTATTAAACACATCTTAGCACTTTGGTAATTTGTCGAGTGTTTCAAACAAGATAGACAACGCTAAGCTTATAAAAAGTATGCAAGTGAGTTTTCGAGCATTTAGAGGTATATCTTTGAAAAGCTCTGGAGTATGTCTTTTGTTTTTGAGTAGGGCCATTTTTGCGCGAATATCAAAACTGCTACTTCATATGTAAGGCTAGATGCATCATCGCAACAATTAGAACGGTAGACCGGTTTCTCTCTCATGAGAGCTCTTCAGTACGGCATACTAATTGTAGCAAAAATACATCTAAAGTAATACGGCTATAGTATAGCCAGCCTTTCAACACTAAGTGAGTGGTGGACGTGCCGCCACCTAGTTGCGGAACCAAGTAGTATGATGTCACGCCAACTCCAAGTAACACAAAGTATTAAAAAATAGAGACTGTATACAACTAACTAACAATTTAGAAAATTGCCAGCCTTGGACCATTTCTACCCAAATATAGGGACAAAGTATGTAAGGCTGAATGCATATAAGTCCCCATATCCCAATAGTGAGACCTTGAATGGTAGTAGTCCTGTATTTCAAACAAAAAGATTTCTAGCTTATCTGAAAATGATAAAGACATGTTATGTTTTGGTTGCAGGAAAATGTTGAAGCCACATAGCCAGAAAAAAATTATAAAATTTAGCAGAGGCTTATTCACAAATAATTTTATACTTCGGGAAGTAAACGCTATTGCACAAGGAAAACAAAATGCATGTCCAAAACAAACGACTGGACACGAAAATGAAAAACCAAGTGAATGGTACAATGCAAAACCTTTTTCACAGATCCCTGGACCCAAACCGCTGCCAATTATTGGAAACGTCTGGCGATTTTTACCACTTGGAGACTTTTATAAAATGGATTTTGTTGATATGCATAAAAAGTGAGTTTCATATTATTATATAAATTAAATAACTATATTAAATTTATTTATATTGAGTAATGTTAAAAAATAAATATAATTTCAAACTATGAGATTATCAACCAAGAAGTTTAACTCATTGGCTATCTATATAGGAATTTACTAAATAAAGACTTCTCGAGACTTCTGTGCCATGAAACGTTAGAGCTTTCTTGTTTTTATTTGCCCGCAGAGCCGGATTTGAAGGTCCCCGGGTCCCCTAACTATATTATAAATAGGATGAAACAAAATATGTGATGTAGAATTATTATATAATTTATTGCTAAATGACAAGTCTCACAACAGGCAATATACTGGCATTCAAAAAACTCTGAGCACCCAGTAAGAGTTGATCAGTTTAAATAGAATGTATACATAATGTGTGTTTAACCAAACTTTTAATGAAAATTTGCTACCAAAACGCACTTGCCGCGTCCCTAATTTCTTTTCTCACAAACATGTATTATATTTCGATGAAAAAATACAAAATACAAACCTTTATAGTAGAAACAATGTACCGTATTTCATCAAAATAAGTTTTTGTTTGAAAAAGAACAAAAATTTTCCCACAAAAACCAGTCTGATTTTCCTGGGCAACGGACCTATCCATGTAATTTACACAAAAGCTACACCAGAGAAGGAACAATTATTCACAGAAAGCTTTTTGACAAAAATTTAAAAAATGTTTACATGAAGATTTGTAAACAATCTGTTTCCTGAAAATTCGCAATTTCTTTTACCGAGACTGGCTAAGTAATTTGCGAACGTCCTGTATATGGCATCTCGATTTTTTGACGAATAATATAATTGAAAACATCCCTAAATGCCTCATTTTCATTGGACCCCAATTTCCATTGGTAAAAACGACGTATCACAATTTTTGATATGTTCCAAAATGTAAAAAGTTCAGAAACAATTGAAATAACTCGAAAACGATGGGCGATATCAATTTTTTCTCCTTACAAGAATTAAAATTGGATAGACAATGCAATAGTGCTACAATAAAAGGGATAAAAAAAGAAAACTTATATCGTTAACGACTTATGGACCATCCTGTGATTATCAGCATAATTTTATAAGATGCAGCTCCAAACAATCTATAAATAACTTCCATAACACTTTCCCGTATCTGGTATAATAACAGATATATTGAGCGCTTTACAGTAAAAATGCACCACCACATATATGTAAACAGGTAATAACTGAAATTGGGGACGGGGCTAGTTCGCACTCCTTTGAAAAAATATTTTAGGTCGCGGTCTTCTCAATAACACATTTTTCTAGGAAAATTTGCGAATAAGTATAGACTATTAAACCACAAACTCTATAACTGAAACTACTGCTATATCATCAGAAAATGGGTCTACTTGAAATGAATTCTCTGCAAATATTTTAGTAAAATGAAGAACAATGATGGATGAAGCTGTAACTTAAGGCTTTGTAAAACACATTTTTAATGACATTTCTTCCACATAACCCGTATTTGTTTCTGTAATATACAATAGATTTTGTTATCCACACAAAATATTTCGGTTTTGTGCATTTCTCTGGTCATCAGTGGCACCCAAATTGTTTTTAAATGTCTATAGTTTTTTTATCCTTTCAATTTAGAGTTCTGCATTTTGGCGTGTAAGGTAAGTTTAACAGTGTAAATCTGAGTACCAAATGTGGTTACCATAACTTTCTTATTTTCGGAGATATAAAAATTTTCCGTAAGAAAACCTAAAATTTTAGGAAAAACAAGTCCGCTTTTCCTGGCTAACGAACTTGTCCAAGCCACTTACAAAAGGAAGGTACCTACCAAATTTTATCAACATCGGCGCATTATTTTTTTAATTAACGGTACGATATATATATATATATATATATATATATATATATATATATATATATATATAGGTATTGCAAACTTGGGACAGACAAGGAATGGGGTAGGATTGGGGATAACCCCCACCCCTAGTGGGGCGGAGCACCACGCCTATGGATGGCACCCCCGGCGCCCCACCCCTAGCTCCGCCCCTTTCCAAGATGGCTGTCCTATAGATGAGGCATTCTGCAACCACCTCACACCTTTCACCTTCCACCTCCCGCTAGACTGGAAGGTGGTTGCAGAACTGTATATATTGTGACGTAAGCTCTAAACAGAGATGACGAAATCCAATTTGGCGGTCAATATGGCGGCTGTTGGCGCGAAAAGTCTAAAAAAATTAAATTTTAAACGACTGTTGACGTCACCTATCAAAATAAGAGACTCCGCCATTTGGATGTTTGCAAAGAGTGACGTAAGGAAATATGGCGGTTAGCGCAGGCGGTTCAAGTTATTGAGAGAATAAGGCAGATGAATTTTCTCATGAAAATTCTTTATAAGGCAAGAGTGATGCGATATTAAGTAGTAAGGACTAAGTTTCCAAGTAAATACAGATATTATTCACGACAGAAGAACTAAGTAAAGTTTCCCATGAAAATTCTTCACAGAATGAGAATAACTTGTGACCAAGCAATAGAGATCAATTCTCCAAATAAACGCAGATATTAGTCACACCAAAGTTGTAGAAATCTAGATATTCACTTACAGGTAATTAACAACGAAACAAATCGCAAGATAAACTGTGTTATCATCACAGGTAAGCATCCAGATACATAAGGTAGTTATAAAAGAAAACGTCAATATTGGGTGGGAATAAGAGGAACGGTTCACTATTCCTTACTGAAATGCGCGGTCCCTAGAAATTCAAGGAGTGAATTTACAAGGCGGGAGCAAACAAAGTAAACTACAGAAGATGAATTTCACATCTTAGGTCATCCAATTCCCAAACATAGAAAGCCAAAATTACGCCGAAAACAAAGGGTACGTTAAAAATTTTGAGATAATTTCCAAGGAAAATAAGAGAGTAGAAAAACGCTGTCTTGTTTTTAAAGCTGTGTGAAGGAATAGCCCCTTCACACAGGACTGCGTCCAGCTTCACGAAAATCTTTAACTTTGAAATTTTTTAAGGAGATGTCGTCGTCGCTCTCGAACTTTTTGACGAACCCCCACGCAACATTCTTTCTACACTCACCAAAGTCAACTTGGTACGAGGAGAGCGTGTAGATTAGACGTGTCAAGTCGGTCGGACGCAAGGTGTTAGTTAACTAGGTCCAAGCTACCAAATGACCCCACTTCGTCTATGTACACATTGAGTGTAAAAATTCAGTAAAAGGAAGCAGTTCGACAGTTATATAATGTGGTGAGAAAAGAAAGTCATAATCAATAAGTAAATAAGACAATTGTACACAGTGATTTGCTGAGAACATGTGCACTCCACATCAAATGAAAGTACATGAGCCACGGAACAAAGAGAAAGAGAAAGAAAATGTTCCCTTGAAAATTCGCCAGGGTAGGACCCATAATATTCCATCTCTAGATGTAGCGCTCACATGGTCCAACTACTTCAACAATATCTTAAAAGATTCGCCACTCCAGCGACACAAGAAAATCCTTAACCGTAACTTGCCACAATAAAGATAACAAGCACAACGACAGATTCGATAAAATGTAACCAATTCTATCAACAACAAGGTAACAATAATTCATCAGTGATAGCTCGCCAACAAACATAATAAGATAGGTTTGATAGAGTATCACTTTACCAACGGTACGATAATCGATAACTCGCCAGAGATAACTCGCCAGCAACAGTAACAATACGATAGGTGTGATAATCATAGCCTGCTTAATAAGCGGTAATGGTTGGCTTGATAAGACGTAACACATCTTATCAACGGTAAGGGAATCGATAGCTCGCCAGAGATAATTCTACAGCAAGAATAACGATTCGATAGGACTGATAAGCATAACCTGCTTAATCAGCGGTAATGGTTCGATAATTGTCAACGCTAACCACGGTAACAATTTTTCGCACCCTAAAAAATATCTAGAAAACACACCAAATTATGAAAAGTTGCTACAGTATTATTGTTTCGTTGGAGATGTGTCAGATTTATCTTGCATTGACATCTCTCAGCAGAAACATAAAATGAATATTCAATCCGGGTAGTCAAAATCAAAAGTTAAGATCGGGTTAGTGAAAATTGGGTTAGTCAAATCCGGAGTCATGTTCGGGTTTGTCAAATCCATGTGATCGTCGCTGGCTGTAAAGTATCACATCTTTACTTTAGCGAACACATAAGGTTAAGATATGAGAAGTTGTAAGAATAAACAATAGAGACTTGTGTGCCGACCAGACAGTAATAAGTTAAGTCCGGGTTTGTCAAATCCATGTAGTCGACGCTGGCTGTAAAGGGGCACGCCATTACGTAAGCGAACATATAAGGTTGAAGCATGGAAAGATCTAAGAAAAATACTTTAGAAACTTATATGCCGGCCAGACAGTAATAAGTCAAGTCCGGGTTTGTCAAATCCATGTGGTCGACGCTGGCTCTAAAGTATCACGCCGTTACTTTAGCGAACACATAAGGTTGAAGCATGGGAAGTTACAAGTTACAAGAAGTAACAATATTATTAGTAACTTATGTGCCGGCCAGACAGTAATGAAGTTCAGTCCGGAGCTACCGAAAATTTCATGAAAATTTGCTTTCACAGAAAATATACATGACCGAGGCAGATTTATTCTCCTAGGTACATTCCAAATTTATTCTCGAATGAACGTAACCAAGGACATACGATTAAACCAGTCAATGTCAGGTTTAGGTTCCAAAAAATTTCATGAAAGTTTTTACAAAATGCCAACCATTGGATCGTGCGCAAATTCATTACCTTTCTAGGTATGTCACAAACTAAAATTCCATAGACATACCAGATTAGAAAGGCACACAGTCAATGTGACACCAGATTCGGCTCTTCGTCAGAACAAACTCTGTCAAGATTGGGTTGGTCAAAGTCGGATTGAAAAAAAAGAATAGAAAAAGAAAAAGGTGAAAGAAAAGGAAATGTTTTCTGCGAGAATGCCATTGCTTAGGTTTTCTTCCCGACCGACAGAAACAGCTATCGTTTCAAACAAATGTTGGGCCCACATCCGCCCACAACTAAACAGCCTGTGTTCTTTGTCCGAGTCAAATGAAAAGAAAGTAAAAGGAAATATAGGGAGGGCTGGATAAATATTCCCGGAAATGTTTAGCAAGACATTGCACAGGGTCACTATGGATACGACAAATTTATAAAAATAATACGTACCGACGTTTCTCCCCAGACAATGCACAACGAAAGAAATCTCAAGGAACACCCATGAGCGAAACAAAGGTACAAAGAGGGAAAGCTAGACAGAAAGCAAAAGAGAGGGTAGCGAGAAAGGTAAAGTGAGGAAAAATGTTTACGTCATAATCATGTCCAAAAAATTGCCAACGACACATAGGGAAGGCAACATTGCACCAATGTCGTAGCCTGGTGTACTAAACTTCAAAGATAGTGAAAAAGTTTCACAGAAATTTGATCCCAAAATGAAAGCAAAGGTAACATTTGGCACAACTAGAAAATTTATAATCTTAGTAATGTTGTTTAAGGTTACTGGAATGATCGCATAACCTAACCAGAAACAGCTCTAGGAGAACCATCACCAATGTTCATGATTGCTGAAGATGTCAAATTCGTTGCCGAAATATTCAGTGACTTCAGAAAATTAAACCCTTGAGCGCAAACTACAGAAATGTTTACCCCCGTATCTGAAAAAGCTTTAATTCGATAGTGTTTAATGTTTACATGGATATTGGGTCGGTTGTCACCAGGTCTAATGCTCAACGTAGGCACCACATCAGCAGGAAAAGTTTCCTTTGGACGAGTACAAAATTCGTTACCCATCAGATGGGGTCCTGTTGATACGGAAGTTTTCGATATCATTGGGGTTGAAGAAGCTAAGCGTGTGCACTCAAAAGAATTAGATACATTAGGATTAATATCCCTAGAGACAAGTTTCTTTGGTTAAGTGGTAAACAAGAAATGAGGGTTGTTTACTCAAAATATTAGGTACTGTTGTAGACAAAATCGATAGTTAAAGAGAGTCAAAAGAACTTGTCCAGGAATTTATGCCCAGAAAACACTAAGTACCTGCGATATTTTTAGATAAGGTAAGTAAGGTAAGGTCACAAAGTTTATCCGGTGTCAAAAATGTGTGGACAATATTTTCCGGGAGAATCTATCAGGCAAGGAGGGGTGTGTTGTTAACTAAAAATATCAGTGAGGTGCTTCACAGTGCTACACGGTTCAGATAAGATACAGAACAGTGATTCATAAAAACACAAGCTTAATCGCTAACACAAATTATACACATATACCTGTAAGAAAAAAACATATAGAAAATTTTACACAACCTTTTAATTTCTCAATCTCGCAGTAGTATAACTTGGAAAATTATTATGTCTCTGAATTATGATGCCATTGGTTCGTTAATCGTTAATGATTATTAATCAAAAAACTTTCCCCGGCAGCCTGGATGACAGTGTGCCAATTTAAGGCCTAAAAACCAGAGTATATTTATTTGATGTTTGTCCGCGATTGATATCTCGTGACAGATTTCAATTGGATCTAAATTCGGTCAATAGTGAGGCATAAGCACCTCCCAAACCCTAACCTATTTGCGCTTATCTCTCAGATTTATTATTTTGTAAGATAAAGACCACACTGTTTGGTTTGAAGATAAAAAGACAATTAAATACTTAAGTACTCAGCTTTAGTCTTATTCTGCCCAAAGTAATGGATTTTTAAAATCTTTGAGTCAAAACACCGGCACTACGTTAGTTAGTTTGAAGAGATCTAGACAATAGATATAAAGAATATCCACTTATAGCACCACCAGAATTGAAAAAGGTTAAATGGGGAACTAATTATTCAACTAAAACAGATATTAAAAACACAAATATATAAATTTATTGACATAAATTATTAATTGGAGTTATTTAAATCAAGACTCCTGGTAAATTAGAGCGCCTCCGTGGCCGTGCGGGAAAGTCGATTCAGACTTTCCAATACGGACGGCGGCGGATGATTTTTCCAAATCACTGTCGTCGTTGAGATCGAGCTCAATGTGGAGGGTAGGTTAGTTTAGATGAGCAAAAAGGGTCAGCAATGGCCTAATTGCCAGTAAGCATCTTACCTTTACCTTTTTTTTTACCTGGTAAATTAAATATATGTTGTATATTACAAAGAATCAAAATAAAAATTATATGTAAAGTTGACGGTTTTTCTATTAAATCTACCAATGCTCTCAATTTTTATTTGTTAGGTAATTTCTACTTAATTGCTCTCTTTTGTTTTCTTAAAAGTTTGTGAGAGAAGCTCAGATATGAAAAATTTAGTAATAGTTAACCATAATTTAAATAAAAGGTTAGAAGATATTTTTTTACTACTCTAAAAGATATTTGAAGGTTTGAAAGGTTCGTGAGCAAAATGCTAATAAATTAATTACTACACTAATATTCCTAATTTGCATATTTAACAACATACCAAAAGAAAATACAAAATACATTTATATATATATATATATATATATATATATATATATATATATATATATATATATATATATATATATATATATATATCGATCGATCTCACTGAGTTACATTTTAATTTTGACTAACTTAAAATTTATGTTGCAATTTAATGAAAAATTTTATGAATATAGAAAAGTTTGTGTCTGTCTAAAGTCTTTAAAAAAATTACTCGAAAAGTTAAAAAGGACTCACATGTAGTGCGCTAGCACTTCCAACAGTTCCAGACTGATCTCAGGCCTTCACCTGAGCCCACACAAGTGTTGATTTGCCTGCTGACGGAATGTAGAAACTGCACAAGGTAACATCGGCATTTAGCGCTTACCATAGGCGCTTAATTTCCCCAAGACAGTAGTCAGCAACTGGTAGAAAACGCTTGCAGTGGTGGAGACAGGAAGAGAGTGTACGTGCAATGTACAATCAAGAGGTTAGCTAGACACTGGGTTGAAACTTGAACTTGAAAATAATTTGAGACTAGATGTAAACTTGAATCTGAACAGCAAAACTGTATTTTAACGGTCAACTCGGATATCAAAGGTACATTTGAACCGTACACGGAAAAATCGGACTTAAAGGTACACTTGAATCGGAGACTGAAATTGAAAACTCGAAACCGTTTACTTGAATCTTGCAATTACCACAAAGAATTGCCATCAACAACTTGCCGCTGCATTAAAAGACTCTCTGTTCAATCCATTTTTCTTTTAAACGGGATGTTCTCTGTCCTTTAGTTACCCATCGACCTCCAAGTGTATGAGAGGGATGCATAGATGCATGTGTTTCGCGTCAGTTTCCGCAGAGTCCGTCGAGGCCTCGCAGTGCCAACTCTTCCTTTCGACCAGTATCTGTCAAATATGCTTTATTGCTTAACGGCAGCGCTCGCTTTGCCGGCATTCAGTTTTCTTTCAGTTGTCAAGTTGTCTCATTAATTTCCGACTTTATGACTCTCAGTATCTTTGTTAATATTTCCACATCTAGTTTCTAATACTTTAGACCATGTAGTCGCGTCATTGCGGAGTCTTTTATTTCGGTAAATATTCATCTCTGCAACGATATTCTCCTGATTCTAGATTTACAATTTACAAACATTTTATTAGGAAATTGTAATAAATAACGATATTTTTCCTTAAGGCAAATATTCCATCTGTTGATATTTTAATACTTGATTTAAATGAAGGAAGGCAGTAGGAGTAATGGTCAATAGAAAATTTTCAACAAATCTTCTCAAAACCAAAACTTGAATTGCTGTTTAATAATGAAGTCACCTTTTCTTGTCTAAGCTTCCTTTGAGGTTCTTGTTATGTCAGTAATGGAGTTACCGTAACGAATAAAACATAACCGTTACAGTTCACGTACATTTTGTTAATAATAAAAAATTATATTTTTCTAAAGTTAAAACATAGATTAGCCTTGTTCTCACGTAAAGACCTAGCAAGCTACCACGCCCACAAATAACCTCAAATTTAGCAGTGTACCAAGGCGACATGAAATGTTTCTATCTACCCCTTTTTTTGGAGGACACCTTTATTTGTCAAACATTAAGTACTTGGTTCATCTGCTTTCTTTGTTTTCACTTTAAATTTGAATTATTACTGCCACAGGCAATCATTCTCATATATAACACTTTGCATTATATAAATCCATTTTTAATCAATAAATAATAATACTTGAGTCTTGATTTTTATTTGTGTGTTCGACGTCACCTGGATTATAAGGTCCGAATTCACATTTTTTATTAGCATTAAATATTAGCTCGCGGCTGACTAGCTTAGTCATTTCCCTTTATAATCAAAATTTTAATAACTTCTTTTGTCATTACATTTTAAATCACATAACCATTCACTATTGATGTTATAAAATTGGCACTTACAACGTAGGCCTAGGTCTAAGGACAGGTGGGGCTTATATTTTATGACGTCACGTTCACTATTAATGTTATAAGTTGATATGTGAAAAAAATTTGAAGACAGGAGAGGTGATCGCCTATTACAACAGTAAGTTAAAGGAAAATTTAGGTGGCCGGAATACCGGCTACCCAAATGTTCCAGCAGAAGGAGCCCATTATTACCTACAACTGTTACATATTTGATAAACATTGGTGGAGCGCAGACTGAAAATGACTCGATATCTGGTACATATGTGTGTGTAAAGATTTTATATTGATATCGGTTTATTAGGTATCCAATAATTTCCATGAAAATGCATACAACATCTGAATTTATTATTAATAAAAATTAATATTATTTAAGTGTTAGTGTATGAAAAATATATAGAAATATACTCATTCAACAAATCCAAATCTGTAAACCACCAAGCGATCAAGACGGTCCTATCAAGCAACCAAGACAACCATCCAACACAACTAACACAACCAACAACAAGCAACAGACAGGACAGGCAGGACATACAGAACGACAGGACAGAGAGGACAGAGAGACAGACAGCGCAGACAGGACAGACAGGGTAGACAGGGTAGACAGCTGTCTAACAAGGTGTCTAGCAGGACAGACTGCTGTCTGTCCTGTTAGATAGCTTGTCAAACAGCTCTCTGACAAGCTGTAACAGGACAGACAGCTGTCTGACAAGCTGTCTGTTCTGTTAGACCGCTTGCTAGGCAGCTGTTAAGCAGTTGGCTGTCCTGTTAGACAGCTTGTTAGACAGCTGTTAGGCAGTTTGTTAGACAACTCTTAGACAGCTGTCTGCCCTGTCTACCAGATATCGAGTCGTTTTCAGTCTGCGCTCCACCCATGTTTACCAAGTATGTAACAGTTGTAGGTAATAAGTGAGCTCCTTCTGCTGGAACATTTGGGTGGTCAGTGATCCGGCTACGCAAATGTTTCTTTAACTTACTGCTGTAATATCAACTCCCTTGTCTTCTTATTTTTCATATATCAAATTTTTGAATATCGAACGAGCTAAATTTAATATCACTAGATATTAGGCCACCTGGGTCCGCCGGCCTAAGCCTTCTGATTGGCTGTGACGTCAGAGTTGGGAGGAGTGGAGATAAGCTAAGTCCCAGCCATGTGAGCATGCGTTGACAGCTGTCAGATGTCACCTGTCAATTGATAGCTGACGCTTTCGGTCATCTGTCAGTGGGTAGCGGCTAACCTGTCAGCTGTCAGATGAGGTCACAGGTTCCAAAATGGCCGCTGTGACTATCTGTCAATGGGTAGCAGATGGCAGGTATCAGCTGACGTCACATATTCCAAGATGGTTGCTGATGGCAGGTTCGAAGTTCCCGCTTGCCGTCATGGGGAATTTGGGAATTTGTTGGCTACCCGAAAATGTTAGTGGAAGTCACAAGTCACATGTGTTGTTTAATAGGTTATGTCGGCTGCCCGCTAGCCGAATGTTTGTTAGGAGCACACTACGTGTTAATTTGAGGTTAAGTCTAACATATAAGCATTCTGCTTCCCGCTATTCAAGAATGTTAGGTTAAGGCACAAACCCACACACATGTGTTGTTTGTTAGGTTATGTCGGCTGCCCGCTATCCGAGAATGTTATAAGTCTGTAGGCACATGTGTTGTCTCTGTGACGTATAGGACTCCGATTCCCGCTAGCCGACTGTGTTCTTAGGTTAAGCTCACCACGTGTTTTTGTTTTTTGGTTGCCATGTAACACTCTCACCACGTGTTGTATATGCTGAATGTTTATTTGTTTGTTAAGGTTAAGCACGCGCACACATGCTTGTTTATTATGAGCTTACCACGTGGAAAGTTGTGTTATGTTTAACATATGTTGAATGTTTATTTGTTTGCTAAGGTTAAGTACTGTATGTTAGGTTCTGATGGTGTGTTTGTTGTATGGTTGCTATGTTACTCAGTTTTGGCGGGTGTTTGGAATTTTATTGAAAAGTTGCTTGTGTCTGCGCATGTAGAGTACATACATTTGCTGGAATTATTATTACTATTATATGTGCTCTACATACACATACACACATAGCATTAGTGAAAGCTAGCTAAATGGTGCTTGAGATGGACAGAGATGGAGTGTTGAAACGAATTCGTTTTAAAGAAAATCGTGCTGAAGTGGTAGCTGGGAATTTAACGTGATACCTCTGAATGACAAGCTAAGTTTGAGACAACTGAGCTATCAAGGTATATGAAATTAACAGTTTAACATATTATAATATATACACCTATCTTTTGAATTAATATCTGAAATTGCAAACGACATATATAATTCAAGTATGTTGAATATAAATAACACAGCCAGTTTATTATGCATTTATTGTGTGAGATATATGATGCTTTCTCTTATTACATATAAGACTTGTTTGGTAGATTACGGGTTCACAGAATAGCAGTTGTCGCCACTAAACATGTGTATAACGATAATAGTTACATGCTTTTGGAGACGTTGTTTGTCAGAGTAGAACATAGATGTCGCACACGCTCTATGAAATTAGCAGTTTAACGTATATACAAATTAGCGTGTGAAATAATATCTGAATATATATATATATATATATATATATATATATATATATATATATATATATATATATATATAAATATACAAGGTGTTTCAAAAATGATGGTCTATGTTACAGGTGCATATTCAGCACAAAAAAATATTTTTTCATATAAACATTGGTCCACAAATGCTTAGTTTTTTAAATACAGCGTGTTATACTTATTTGTTTTTGTCAGTATTTCACGAATAAGTCCAAATCAAATTAATATTTTGGCGTGAAAATTGGCATCTGGGGGTTTTCGTGGGCAAGAAATTTAAATATGTTATTGTTAATAGCACTGCTTGTAGTGGGCGCCACCTGTAAGATTATGCTTGCATTCAATTGGCTAGAATTATTTGACACAAGTGTTATCGACCTACCGTATAGCTAGATTGCAGCCCTTATCAATTGTAAGCAAAAAATATATATTTGATCCAAATCTCTCAGACACACCATTTTCGAGATTTTTCAATTTTTGTATGTCGATGTCGCTCAAAAATTAGTTTTTCTCAAGTAATTAATTGTATGTCTGCAAATTTTAACAACAAATAAAAAAGTTTATAAAATTTTATGCTACCTGACTACAATAATTGTTCAAAATGGCCACCCTCCACTTCAATAAACTTTCGTATTCTGCGGAGCATACAACGTCGTACTCTGTGAAATATTTCTGGTGTATTTCTAATTTGTTCGCATCCAAGTACAATTCTTTGCTGCAGCTCATCAACATTTTCTTCATAAACAATACTTTTGAGATGCCCCCATAAATAAAAGTCCATAGGATTTAAATCAGGGGATCGAGCCGGCCATCGCTGAGGTCCACCGCGTCCGATCCATCTGCGTCCAAAAGTATTGCTTAGGTAATTTCTGACATTTAGAACGAAATGTGGGGGCATCCGTCATGCATAAACCACAGGTTATGTCTTATGTCAAGAGGTACATTTTCTAATAACCCATTTAGTTAGTTTTGCAGGAATTCAAGATAAGTTGTAGCATTAAGTCTGTGAGGTAAAAAAATTGGTCCTATCAAATTACACCCTACAATTCCAGCCCATACATTTATGGAAAATTGCTATTGATGATGCCTTTCAAAAACTGCTTGGGGATTTTCGTCAGCCCAAATATGGCTGTTACGAAAATTTACGATCCCGTCGCGCCTAAATCCAGACTCGTCAGTGAACAATACACAATTCAACAAGTTCTCTACATTATTATGTTGAAGAAACCATTGGCAAAATTGTAGGCGAGGTATAAAATGTCTTTCAGGCGATAGTGCCTGCAAACGTTGGATGTGATATGTACGCAATTGTTGCTCGTGAAGAACTCGCCATATCGTTGTATTGGATGCTCCGAGATGACTGACCATTTCCCTAGTACTTATTTTTGGATTTTGTTCAATTTCATCCAGAACAGCCTCTTCAAAATCAGGATTTCGTGCACTTCGTCGTCTGCTCCGATGAGCAGTAACTTTATTGAGGGTACCTGGTAAAAAATATATACTATATTCGAAAGAGACAGATCGATGTATTAGATAATGTAATTATGTACCTGTTTCTCGCAGACGGATGTCAATCCGTTGAAACATCATTCTGTCTGAAATTCTCTGATTTGGCAAGGCTTCTTTATACAGTCGTTTCGCTTCATAACAGTTACCAAAACCCCGTGAATACAGAACATGCATGTCTGTTAGTTCATTGTTGGTAAAGACTTCCATATTCAATTAGAAAAATTACGGACAATACAATTAATTACTTAAAAATAGTGAGTAGTCTCAAACGTAAAAGTCAAATGTAGTATATGTCACGATGAAAACACAAAAGTCAAGTCCCATAACGATGGAAACCACTTTGTTAAATGGTTTGTTCAAAGTTTGTTATCATGGCTTTTCATTATATCTTCATGATTGTGTCTTGTCAGTTCTTTTTTCTGGTAAGATTTTAATATTTAACTAAAGAATAAGAAAATTAAGTTTATACATACTGATAGCAATAAAAAGATGAAAAATGTATTCCTATGATTTGTCGCAGAATTAATTTTTGAGCGACATCGACATCCAAAAAATGAAATATCTCGAAAATGGTGTGTCTGAGAGATTTAAATCAAGTATACATTTTTTGCTTACAATTGATAAGGCTGCAATGTAGCTGTACGGTAGGTCGATATTACTGGGTGTCAAAAAATTATAGCCAATTGAGTGCACGCATAGTCTTACAGGTGGCGCCCTCTGCCAGCAGTGTTACTATCAATAACATATTTAAATTTCTTGCTCTCGAAAACCTCCACATGCCAATTCGTGAAAAACTGACAAAAACAAATAATTTTAACACGCTGTATTTAAAAAACTAAGCATTGGCGGACCCATGTTTATAAGAAAAAATAGTCTTATTTTTTTGTGCTGAATGTGCTGTAACATAAACCATCATTTTTTAAACACCCTGTATATATATATATATATATATATATATACATATATATATATATATATATATATATATATATATATATATATATATTGTAAGGGTGGACTTTTTTTTTTCTAAAGATATTGAATATTATCGAACGCAACCCTTCGATGACACAAGGTTACAACCCTCTTAGTAAACAATACAAGTAACCTATTATAATAATAACAATCGACTAACGGTCACATAATATAATTACATAGCTCAACAATCAATCACCAGTCGATATATTACTTAGCAGTTGTGTTATCTACTTAAGAGTAATCATGCAAAAGGCAAAAGGTTTATTACTTGTCAGAATGATGGCGAAGCCTTAATGTACGGGCGTAATGAGTCGGGCGAGCGGGTGCCAAATGTGTCCAGTAACAACATCACTAACCTGTAATTAAAAATATACCTGAACACACCATTGTTCATCTAAAGTACAACCTAACATATATACGAGGGGCATTCAATTATTAACTCATCAAACAGTTACCAATTACACGCTTCACTGAGCGACTCGACATCAATAACTATTTATACTTAAAGCTCCACTGAGCAACCTAACATTAAGAGCAGTTTCGATATAACGCTCCACTGAGCAACTCCAACATTAATAGCAGTCCTACTCAAGGCTCCACTGAGCCACATATTACTCTCTCAAAAGCGCACATCAGTGCCCCAGAACTGCTTCTCAACAATGTCTCTAAATGCTCAACCATTAGGTTCTCAAGCAATAATTACTCAGGCAATAATTACTCATGTAGTTACTCACACGATAGTTACTCAAATAATAATTTCTAAAACAATAATTATTCAAACATTAGTTACTCAAATAATAATTTCTAAAATAATAGTTTAGCCTGTGTGTTTTGTTGGGCGCTGTACCCGAACACTAGGTCCGTGCCGGCTTCCAGGTGTGCAATGAGGCACAGTTCAATACCTCACCTAGAGTGCTCGTACTGACAGAGTTGACTACCGAGAAGTGCAATGGACACAATGGACTTGCTCAACACTGTGCCCTTCTCCAGGTACCCCAACTCCCCCACTGGGACTGACCGTGCAATGAGACCAACGGGTGAACTGGCCACAGTGTCTCGGACAAGCTACCAGATCGACAAATACAACAACGCTCCCGGCAACATGAATACTGATCAGTGCAATGGACACAAAGGGCGAACCCAACAATGTGCCCTCTCTGGTATCCACGCATCGAACAGGGATAGGTGCAATGGTTACCTCGTAACCCTACCTTAGTCTGACGATGCCACTAAAAGCCACCGTGTTGTGGTTACGTAACCTGGGTCTAAACCCAAACGCCTCTACCAGTATGACGCCCTACTGGGTGAGCAAACAGCGAAGGTGTCCCTCACACCTTCCAAACTATCATCAATTTACTTTCAAACAGACTCTACTTTATTTACTATAAAC
This sequence comes from Tillus elongatus, assembly GCA_964006375.1. Lineage (NCBI taxonomy): Eukaryota > Metazoa > Arthropoda > Insecta > Coleoptera > Cleridae > Tillus > Tillus elongatus. The sequence goes on from OZ023264.1 coordinate 104,715,473, forward strand.
AAACTGACATAATTCAACTCTTACTTAATTTATGAATATTGACTTAACCTCGTATAAGTAACGACCCTCATGTAAATTTGGCTAATACCTAAATTATTTTATAAAGCCCCTTTATTCGAATACGATAATTACTTTTCAATTTATAACACCCTCGTATAAATAATAAATGTAATCTAGCTTTGCTATTTCTCAAATTATTTCCTAAAGCTCCTTTATTTGAATATGATAATTACTTCTCAATTTAAAACTTAGCCTCGTATAAATAATAAACTGACTTTGAACTCTGACTACAATTTATTTTCATATAAATTAGTTATTACATGATTTTTCCTGAAACCATTCTCAATCAAATACTTATTGAAATTATTTCTCAATGTATAACTTAAACAAATAAGAACAGGTACAATAAACGAACCAGCCATGTCCAATGAGCAATAACTCACCTGAATAAATGTATATATAACGTGCACTGTAAATTTACAGAAAACAATAAACACCACACAAAATTTTCTACTGCAACCAACACGTTAAACGATACAATGGCAAATGCCTTCTTTAGTAACCATATTCCCGATAAGCAATCTCCCCTAACGTTGACCTGAGATGAGATATCTCGCACTTAACCTCCCCTTACGTCTAGCTAAGATTTTAAACAAGCGACGATGGGCCAGATGCCTACACTTTTAATTTAATGGTGCTATATATGTAAAAGTTAACGTGAAACCTGTTCACATAATACGAGTCTATTTAAAACCTATAGAGAATTTTCATAATAAAATAGCGTTGTGAGCAGAGTGAGAAAATTCATTCCTTACATTCGACCATCCTGAACTTCATCTCGTCCCGAGATGACTTCTCGTTAATGCTGACAACAAAGGTGTCGACAGATCTACCTCATGATCCTCGCTATTACTTTAGGTATCACCAGATACTTCCTTTACTGTCTTCCTTAGCTTCACATCATTGTAAGCCACAACTCTAGAACACCATAACATTGGTGCAAGTTTGTCGTGTTTTGGAGTGACAATGGTCATCAGACTAAAATCCATTGACCACAGAATCTCATTTTTTTTGGCACAACTGGGTATTTCCAGTTTCCTTTCTGGTACACAACCTAAATAACTTTAGACCACAGTGGTATACCTGTCTCAACACATCATATGTTTCTCTTGAGAGACTGTCATATTTACTGTAGCTTTCCTTCTTCATGCAACTTCAACGAAGAAATCGTAGTACGTAGCTAACTTGGTGCTTCGTCGATAGTTTTACTTAAGCCACTATTCACTGTAGAACTCAATCCGACTAACTCAACATCCAATTTCATTAATTTATTCAATGTTGGGCTCACTTACATGATCAAGCTTGATCATCTAAACCTACATATTTGACTGTTTTCTTTGAAAAGAAACAAAAGCTCTGACTTTTTTGTGACGCCACTGATTTCAACTGTAATTGACAGTTCGACACTGCATACCTGACGGATCTATTTTGTTGAATAAGCTGTTCTCCACCTCCTGAAGAAAACTCAAACTAGCAAAATCTACTAAATCAACCAAGTTCTATGTCAAAGGACGCCTTCACAGAAAACCTTGCTGCTTACTTGCCGCTTGCATGGCATAAAATCTTACAGTCAACAACTTTACGCTATAGCACCTTACTAAGTACACCAGAGAATTATGCTTTAAATTTTACTGTACTATAAGCATTAACTATTGATGCTGCAGCTATCTTGAGGCAATCATTTTTATCAACTGCTTATTTTCCTCACGCTCTTTCACTACGGCAGTACCACAAAGTTGACTTGTAAAGTAATCTCACCACTTCATTGAAACCTTTGTTATAATCAAACTCCCAGGTTTCACGTGTAGTATTTAGCATCCCAAATGATGTTTGTCTAACCTATAGATAAACAGTCTGTAATATTTTATTTGCTTAAAGCTGTAAAATGTCTGTAAAGTCAGTGTAGTTTAACACACATAACCGCACTGCGTGCTTTGTGACAGACTTCGTCTATCAATTAAGTTTGTCTTAAGCTTTAAATATTTCTGCTGTATACTCAGCTATACAGGTTTTATATTTGCTTACTAAGCTATTGAGAAGCCTGCATTTGGAAGAATTTCCTTTTTTAAATTTTGATCTTCTGATAGCCCGTCTTAATATTTTGAACAGCCCTGGTATAGCGGGTTCACTAGTAACTTTCATTTCACACCACATGGTTTTAACTCAACCTTTAAACACTTCAGTCAATAGCCAAATATCCAACACAACAAGAATACACAATTTGTAAGCAACACCTGTTTGTCACTCAAACTTCGAGCTTTAAGTACACAAGATTATCACCAGTGCAAAAATTAACATTACTGCAACAATAGGTATAGAACTCCCATTATATTAAACTAAACTGTATAGTCTCAAACTAACAGACTTGTTTGGTTTCTAAGACATTTCGTCAACCTAGACATATCATCAGATATTACTAACTGGTCATTATATCCAACAGTCATGCTTTTCCGCTGGAATTCAATTGACAATACTTTCCAAACATATTTTAATTGACAAGGTTATTCAAAATGTAGCCATCACCACTTCTACTCGTTTAGTAGTGGTCAACATTTATACATTATGCCTTACAAAGATGCTGTGTCTGTGCTTGTATTAACATAATTTTGTAAAAATCCTCAAATCCTTAAGCTGTCAAAACAACCCTGTTTAATGTCATTTTCTTTTTCTTCAGTCTCACATATGGTTATAGCTCCTGTGAATACTAGGGAGTGCAATGGGCCACGACTATCTGGTCATGTCCTTTCTAATATGTACTTTAGCTAGCAAAAGCCTAACGCTCAGAAGGCACCCAATTGGCACACAACCTGAGACAAGCCCGCCCTCAAGGCAGTCCGACTTTAACTCATCTTCCCAATTTGCTAAGGGTAAACTTACCCCCCTTAAAAATGTCCAAACTTTGTCCACTAAGCTGCTCTTTGTATATCTTAACAGTGAGCACCGAATTCAAGCCTCTTGGCGACCTCTGATATTTTGCTGAGCCTTTGAGCCATCAAGGCATGTAACTCAAATAGGAAGGTGTTTCACAGAATATGATACACACGTCTCCGTTGCACGTACATGGTATTTATAAAATATAAAACACAAATAACTACACATAATACCTGCACAAGTAACTGTATAGTCAACACATAACGGCAAGGATAGATATATTTGCACATAGGGCATAGCCAAATTCAAAACCACAGTCAAACATATATTGTTTCTTATTTTGGACACCCGGCTACGCCACTGACTCAGTAAAGTAATAACACAACTACTTTTGTATCTCAAACTCAGAACTTGCTTCAGATACTTGAATCAGATTTTCGATTCAGATCCCACTTCTGAAGCTGTAAGGGTGGACTTTTTTTTTTCTAAAGATATTGAATAATATCGAACGCAACCCTTCGATGACACAAGGTTACAACCCTCTTAGTAAACAATACAAGTAACCTATTATAATAATAACAATCGACTAACGGTCACATAATATAATTACATAGCTCAACAATCAATCACCAGTCGATATATTACTTAGCAGTTGTGTTATCTACTTAAGAGTAATCATGCAAAAGGCAAAAGGTTTATTACTTGTCAGAATGATGGCGAAGCCTTAATGTACGGGCGTAATGAGTCGGGCGAGCGGGTGCCAAATGTGTCCAGTAACAACATCACTAACCTGTAATTAAAAATATACCTGAACACACCATTGTTCATCTAAAGTACAACCTAACATATATACGAGGGGCATTCAATTATTAACTCATCAAACAGTTACCAATTACACGCTTCACTGAGCGACTCGACATCAATAACTATTTATACTTAAAGCTCCACTGAGCAACCTAACATTAAGAGCAGTTTCGATATAACGCTCCACTGAGCAACTCCAACATTAATAGCAGTCCTACTCAAGGCTCCACTGAGCCACATATTACTCTCTCAAAAGCGCACATCAGTGCCCCAGAACTGCTTCTCAACAATGTCTCTAAATGCTCAACCATTAGGTTCTCAAGCAATAATTACTCAGGCAATAATTACTCATGTAGTTACTCACACGATAGTTACTCAAATAATAATTTCTAAAACAATAATTATTCAAACATTAGTTACTCAAATAATAATTTCTAAAATAATAGTTTAGCCTGTGTGTTTTGTTGGGCGCTGTACCCGAACACTAGGTCCGTGCCGGCTTCCAGGTGTGCAATGAGGCACAGTTCAATACCTCACATAGAGTGCTCGTACTGACAGAGTTGACTACCGAGAAGTGCAATGGACACAATGGACTTGCTCAACACTGTGCCCTTCTCCAGGTACCCCAACTCCCCCACTGGGACTGACCGTGCAATGAGACCAACGGGTGAACTGGCCACAGTGTCTCGGACAAGCTACCAGATCGACAAATACAACAACGCTCCCGGCAACATGAATACTGATCAGTGCAATGGACACAAAGGGCGAACCCAACAATGTGCCCTCTCTGGTATCCACGCATCGAACAGGGATAGGTGCAATGGTTACCTCGTAACCCTACCTTAGTCTGACGATGCCACTAAAAGCCACCGTGTTGTGGTTACGTAACCTGGGTCTAAACCCAAACGCCTCTACCAGTATGACGCCCTACTGGGTGAGCAAACAGCGAAGGTGTCCCTCACACCTTCCAAACTATCATCAATTTACTTTCAAACAGACTCTACTTTATTTACTATAAACAAACTGACATAATTCAACTCTTACTTAATTTATGAATATTGACTTAACCTCGTATAAGTGACGACCCTCATGTAAATTTGGCTAATACCTAAATTATTTTATAAAGCCCCTTTATTCGAATACGATAATTACTTTTCAATTTATAACACCCTCGTATAAATAATAAATGTAATCTAGCTTTGCTATTTCTCAAATTATTTCCTAAAGCTCCTTTATTTGAATATGATAATTACTTCTCAATTTAAAACTTAGCCTCGTATAAATAATAAACTGACTTTGAACTCTGACTACAATTTATTTTCATATAAATTAGTTATTACATGATTTTTCCTGAAACCATTCTCAATCAAATACTTATTGAAATTATTTCTCAATGTATAACTTAAACAAATAAGAACAGGTACAATAAACGAACCAGCCATGTCCAATGAGCAATAACTCACCTGAATAAATGTATATATAACGTGCACTGTAAATTTACAGAAAACAATAAACACCACACAAAATTTTCTACTGCAACCAACACGTTAAACGATACAATGGCAAATGCCTTCTTTAGTAACCATATTCCCGATAAGCAATCTCCCCTAACGTTGACCTGAGATGAGATATCTCGCACTTAACCTCCCCTTACGTCTAGCTAAGATTTTAAACAAGCGACGATGGGCCAGATGCCTACACTTTTAATTTAATGGTGCTATATATGTAAAAGTTAACGTGAAACCTGTTCACATAATACGAGTCTATTTAAAACCTATAGAGAATTTTCATAATAAAATAGCGTTGTGAGCAGAGTGAGAAAATTCATTCCTTACAATATATATATATATATATATATATATATATATATATATATATATATATATATATATATATATATATATATATATATATAATTCAAGTATGTTGAATATAACTAACACAGCCAGTTTATTATGCATTTATTGTGTGAGATACATGATGTCCTAAGTACAGTTGAAAATAGAGACAAACTCGGTTACAGAATCTGGCTACATCAACAAACAGGTAAATAGTGTTACGAGAGAATATTTAAATAGACGAGCAGAGCGAGAGAGAGGGAGAAAGCATGCTTTTAAACTTTTGATATACGTTGAAACGACAGTCTAGTATTTCAATGTTTATATTTAAACGTACTTTTTACTAAGTAAAAAACCCTAGTTTTGCATATCAAAACAAATAATGGATTGACTTCATTAAACACATCATAATCCTTGTCAACAGAGCTGAGTTTGCAATTAATATAGGAGAGAGAGAGAGAGAGAGAGAGAGAGAGAGGATATCACGTTGTATAGATCGCCTTCGGCATATTATTACTAAATTGGTTGGTTGAACTTCATAAAATTATTTATGTAAGAATAGCTTATTAGTTACATATTTTTGTAAACGTACTTTATATTAGATGAAAAGCTCAGTTATATATATATATATATATATATATATATATATATATATATATATATATATATATATATATATATATGAAAACAAATAATGCATTGACTTAATTAAACACACCATACGTTTGTAATTAATGTAAGAGAGGGGGGGGGGGGTATCACATGGCCCCGATATCATTATAGACGTTTGCTTGCAAACAAATACGAGTGGTTACTCAATGCTATTAATAATATAAGGCAATTTAAATACAAACAAACACACATGCATACGAGGAGTGTTCAATAATAAGATGAGCAAGCTCTATTTAAAACAAAATTTTTTAAATGATATACATACGGAGGGGGGGTGTTCAATGCAATTAATAATGGAATTTAAACACACACATTCTTACGAGGAGTGTTCAATGATAAGATATTCAAAATATACTCACTAAGACTGAGTGGCGTATACGAGGGGGGTACTCAATGCTATTAAGAATGTGATTTAAATACACACACATGCATACGAGAGGTATTAAATAATAATATGAACAAAATATACTCACTAAGACAGTATGACGTATACGAGGGGGGTTCTCAATGCTATTAAGAATGTGATTTAAATACACACACATGCATACGAGGGGTATTCAATAATAAGATGAACAAAATATACTCACTTAGACTGTATGACGTATACGAGGGGGGTACTCAATGCTATTAAGAACGTGATTTAAATACACACACATGCATACGAGGGGTATTTAATAATAAGCCGAACAAGCTCGTTTTAAAACCAAAAATTTCAAATATTATATATATATATATATATATATATATATATATATATATATATATATATATATATATATATATATATATATATATATATATATATATACGAGGGGTAACCACTTCTATTAAGAATGGGATTTAAATACAAACACAACCCACGTGTTGGTTTTCACATGTGTCAATTCCACCAGCTGAATATACGAGGGTTGATCAAAATACAACAAAGAAAAATAAAACAATGGATTTACATACAATACAAGCACCTCCGTGGCCGTGCGGGAAAATCTATTCAGACTTTCCAATACGGACTCGGGGGACGACGGTTCGAGCCTCACCGGCGGCGGATGATTTTTCAAAAATCACTGTCGTCGTTGAGATCGAGCTCAAGGTGGAGGGTAGGTTAGTTTAGATGAGCAAAAAGGGTCAGGTCAGGTCAGGTCAGGTCAGGTCAGGTCATCTTACCTTTTTACATACAATACAGAATTTATTTGGAGTAATCCCCGAATCGATTATTAGAGCTGACTCGGCCAGACATACGAACGCATCTTGTTGATTGGTGGCTATTTCACTTTCATCGCTGTTATCAAACGATTTAGTTGGTGAATAGTAAGAGCGCAGTTCTTCTCGATCGATGGCATCATCAAACACGGGATCTGTGAATATTTCTAGTTTTGATGACATGATAGCCCAGGCTTTTCAGGAACCCAATATTATCGGGTCGAAGTGTACCCTTTGAAGTGTCCGACTGAACTGAATTTGTTTTAGTAGATGCACTTGCTTTTATATCTTTAAAGACCAACATGCTAAGCAACCTTTATAAGTTTCAAGCGAACAGACACCTCTTCACCTTGAAAGTTGACAGGAACTGAATCTTGATCGACGATGTCGATGCTTATATGTGAAATCTCTTGTTTGTTCGCCGGTAGGTAAATTAAATTTTTAGATTCTATGTCGATTCCGTAGCCCGGATCAACCATCGGAACAAGCTCATATAACGTATGTGCGGGTTGTCCGTTATAATAGGCACCAGGCACAATATTAGTTTATATGCAAATCTGTCTAACGTCCACTATTTCAACAGGTAAATCAGATTCATAAATGATACCCGGCTGAAGAACTTGTTTTGAAAAGCCCAATATTCGCCCAATCGAACCATCAAATTCAAAACTGACATTTGTATAACACATTATTTTACATTTTATGGTATTCGGATTAGGTCTCAGAATCAGAGCCTGCTGCTTTTGTTCGTGTATTGCTGTAGCACCAACAAGTTCATTTTGAAGTAACTCTTCCAAGTGTGTTATTTCATATGCAACAGTGGGTATCGTGATGGTCCGCCAACCAGCTCCTTCTTTTACATGAAATTTGTTTTTACCTTCATATATGTTAGGTATGTTGTTCTATGTATGAAAGCCTATCAAAGCAACAGCATAACTACCATCCAAAGCAATTGGTGGATGGTAGTCTGACAACAGATGGGAGCTGTGATCTTTCAACACGAAGGTATGCGTCATGACTGATACACACAGGCTATTGTTTGTCATTTATTGCAAAAATGTTAAAGACAGGTGACCACAATTAAAAGTATTATATGTTTGATACACATCATGATTATACAATATGGAATAGTCTTTAAGGTAACGTTGCAGCTCCACAGGAGGCTTCAAGTTTCCATACGAGTCAAAGTACTCGACGATGTCACCACGTTTCCTCACTGCAACCCAATGACTGCCTGGCTCCCTGTTTGTTTGCAAATTCATGATGAACGATTCGTTTTTACGTGAACCGTTGCGAGGTAGAGCATCTCGCATGTATGCACCTCTAAAATACGGTATTTTCATTTTACCAGCAAACTTGACAAGACATACATTTGTCAGAGGTCTTGCTGGTAAAGATCTTAATTTTTTGGCTTTTGCAGATACAACCCATAACGGGAGCGTTGTTTCTGAGATACAGGTCTTTGCCCAGTCTCTTGCATTTTGGCTCAAATTTAAAACCACTGCCTCTCTTACCCATCGCGATTGCTTCCATTGTTTTGTTTTGACGTTCTTCTTCCTCTAGTTTGCGTTTGACTGCTTTAACATCTTTAACTGATATAGCAATACCGGCAGCGCCACCACCCAGCTCCCCAAGAGCAGATAAACCACCAAATATCAGAGGCAACAGCGGAAGGAAGCCTCCGCTTTTAGGTATTGGAATAACTCGAGGTTTCTGCACATTATTACGCCCACCAATGTTTCCAGCGATTGCATTAGCTGTATCAAACACAGCGTTCTCTGTCGGGATAGGGTTTCTATCTTTTATAACTTCCCCAATCAGACTTAATATGTTTTTAAAGGGAACCTTCTTCTTTGGCTTGGAGCTGATTACATCAATGCCCGCACCATGTATTCGTTTAACTTTCCTGGTGTTTGTAACGCTCCAACTTTTCAGCAAAACTTGCGTCCTTCTTTGTTAATAGCTGTCACGACCCTCACCCTGTGACACCAACATTCATACTGACTGTGCGCTTCACTTGCATTCATATATTTATACACACACACACACACTCGCGCGCGCACGCACGCACACACACACCCGCGCACGTGCGCCCACACACACACGCGCGCGCGCGCGCGCACACACACACACGCACGCACGCGCGCATACACACACCAAAACATATAGTTTAGTTCAAGTCAAGATGCGTACCATCGAACACGCTTCTGCCTTACCCATTACAAATATAGACGATGTTGTTACGGATACAGCAGAACAACAACTAAGGCATGGTCCTATCTTCCCAAACACTGTTCGATGTATCATATGTGGTCCTAGCGGGTGTGGTAAAACAAACGTCATGCTGAGTTGGTTGTTTGAAGCAAACGATTTAAAGTTTACGAACGCCTATGTGTATTCAAAGTGTTTGTATCAACAAGATTTGAAATACAAGATGTTACAACGGGTGTTGGATGCTGCAAAAGGTGTTGGTTACTATCCGTATAGTGAAAACGATGAAATCTTATATCCAGCAGAAGCCTTGGACAACTCTGTGTTTATATTTGATGATGTAGCTTGTGACAAACAAGATAAAATATGAGCATACTTTAGTATGGGAAGACATAAGAATATTGATTCATACTATCTCTGTCAAACATATACTCGAATACCCAAACATCTGGTACGTGATAACGCTAACGTTTTGATTCTTTTCAAGCAAGATGAAACCAATTTAAAACATGTGTACGACGATCATGTGATATAGAAAAGGATTCGATAGCTATATATTAATCCAACTGGTTACAACCAATGACAGACAGGGCAGACAGGTGTCATAAAACTGTCATATAGAACAGACAGCTGTCATACAGCTTTCATACAGCTGTCGTGATAGATAAGAAGAATACATGCACCAAGTCGGAGTCAGTATACCCTAAACTACCAAACAGCTTGTATCGCTAGATAAATGGAGCCCAAACAATGGCCTATTATAATACAATGTCGCCTTCCCACGGTAAGAACCGCTGAGTCAGCCGCCGTCTTAACGGAGCCAAGAACTTGCAGGCTCAAAGTGCAAGTAGAACGGAATATCACTGTGAGAATCAACATCAGCAGATTCCTTGTTATCCAGAGACAATAGTGCCACGCCTGGAGGGAAGACTATAAAGAGGCTTATCACAGAGGTAGAACCGTTCATTCTTGTTCCGAGTTAGTCCTTCGCACACCGAGTGCATAGACATTAGATCACATGTAGGTTGATCGTCTTATTTTAGTATATTAGATATATTATTCATATTTTTTTTGTAACTAAATAATTAAGTATTGATTGTTCAAAGTATTAAATAAATTGTTTTAAAAAGTCAAACGTCTTAACCGTGAAGTTAAGTGGCGCAGTCGGTAGGATTTGGTTAGAAAACCGAAAGCATATCGATTTTTAAGCGTATCGACGCCTAATAACCAGTTCGAGCCAAGCAGAGCCAAGTTAAAGCAGAAATAGTGGCCAAGCAGAGCCAAATGGAAGCAGCAACCATCGTATTATGGTAAGTTTACTGCTATCCCATTTTACATTTCCAATTTTTTATATGTGTTGTATTGAAACGTTATATGTCTGATTCAGAGGAAGAATCACAAAGTTTATGTAACATAGAGTATAGATTTAGATCAATCAGCATTAGCGACAATAACAGAACAGTAAATTATTCAAATATTAATAAGAGTAGTAATAGTAGCAACATGACAGACCAATTCAAAGAATTTTTCTTAAAAGCTATTCCCGAGTTCGACGGGCAACCAGCCAACGTAGGCAACTTTTTAAAGGCATGTGACTTGGTCATGAATCAGTTCTACGTGCCCAATGAGAATCTGTATATGAATCACTTCTTGCTAAATTATGTTCAAACTAAACTAACGGGAACAGCCCGGCTTATAGTAAATACAAAGATAATTAATACGTGGGCCGACCTGAGAGAGGCCATTGTTCAGAATTTTTCAGACCAAAGAGATGATCATAGTTTATTAGCAGAGATGTTAACCTTGAAACAGCGTATTGCTGAAGACGCACTGTCGTTCGCGAACAGATGCCGTCATATAGAGCAATTGCTCATCTCGAGTTTAATAGCTAACGAGCAAAATGAAGGCGTGCGATTAATTAAGAAAGACATATACCAGAATCAAACATTAAAAGCGTTCTTAGGAGGGTTACGCAATCCGTTAGGGCTCGTCTTGCGTAGTCAAGGACCTTCGAGCATAGAACAAGCTTTGAAATTCGTATTCGCAGAGGAAAATTTCGATTATAGAGATAAAACAATAAATAAGAATTTCAGTAATAGTAATAAATTAGAAGGACAAAACCGTACGTTCTTTCAGACACAAAATAACCCACCTTTTCAGAATGTACAATTTCAGAGACCTTTCCAAACAAACTTTAGACCATTTCAACAACATAATAACCAAAACAATCACACAAATTCCCAGCCTAGACAAAATCAACACTTTGTACCAAGGCAAAATTTTTCGAGTCAATTTAGGAGACCCAACTTCAATAATCAACCGGGTCGACCCAATGTAAATCATAATGCTAACAGAAATTATCACGAACCAATGGTAGTAGATAGTTCTAACACTAGACTGTCATTACCAAGGAGAGCAGCTCACGTAAATAATATAGAATTTAATGAAAACGAAGTAAATGAAACAAATTACGATGTAAATTATGTAAACGAAGAATTAAATTACGAAAATTCGCCAGCCGAGGAATACGATATCCAACAGCGAAATTTTCCCACTGCAGGGCCCTCAACGAGAGAACCGTGATAGATATAAATAATATGAATACATTATGTAAGTTACCGTATATAGAATTAAACGAAATATCAGGTAAATTTTTGTTAGACTCAGGATCTTCAAAAAAAAATCTTTTGAATCCTGCTGTAGCATAGTTCCCTAAAACATATTTACGCATGATTTTACCATACGCACCGTACATGGCACTTCGAAGCACTGTAAGCGTGCACGTATTAAACCTAAATCGATTTCAGAGGAAATACATGAGTTCTGCCTGTTTAACTTTAACACATTTTTTTCGGGATTGATTGGGATGGAATTTCTGAAACGAAACGAAGCTAAAATAGATTTTAAGGAGCACAAACTGTATATAGGCAAGAATATTATACCAATAAAATTCACAGATCTTAGCGTAAGTCGATCGGGACAAACAGAAGCCAACGCAGATGGTTTAAAGCTACCCGAGACTCAGTTAAATTTAAAGAATATAATAACCCAGCAGTATTTCATACGTAATGAAGAACTTGAGACAATTAATCACGTACTAAATAATAACCAAGCTTATAATGTAAGAGATAGGCCATTCAGCAGATTAAATAAACAATATGCATCTGAAACCAGATACAGCCAAAGGAGAAGTCCGTTTGCACCAGTAGTTATACAAAATAACAATTCTAGTATAACTCATATTAATAATTTAAACACTTACGATACGGGGCGTAATCAAAAACGGATTAATAATGAGAATGTCTTAATTGAACAAATAGATACAGGAGAATTAAATGACGAGGAAAAACAATTGTTATTTAGTTTATTATCAGAATATCAGGACATATTTTTAAATAAAAACGAACCATTGACGCACACAAATGCGATAAAACATAGAATAAGGACAACAGACGACATACCTGTCCATTCTAAATTATATAGATACCCGTACGTACATAAACCGGAAGTAGACAGACAAATAAATGACATGTTAAGACAAAAAATCATTAGGAAAAGCCACAGCCCATATAGCTCACCTATTTGGGTTATATCAAAGAAAATGGACAAGCCAAATAAACAAAAATGGAGAATTGTGGTGGACTATAGGAAACTAAATGAAAAAACAATACCGGACACACACCCAATTCCCAAAATTGATGAAATACTGGACAAAATTGGGCGAGCCCAATATTTTTCGACGATCGATTTGATCTCTGGATATCACCAAATTGAAATGGACCCCAGGGACATAGAAAAAACAGCGTTTACCACCGATACAGGCCATTGGGAGTACACCAGGATGCCGTTCGGGTTATCTGGGGCTCCAGCGACCTTTTCTAGGCTCATGCAGAACGTATTAGAAGGCCTAATTCGACAAACATGCCTTGTATATATGGATGACGTCATAGTTTTCTCCACATCTTTACAGGAACACCTTGAAAAACTAAAACTAGTATTCGAGCGCTTCAGGCAAAGCAACTTAAAGATCCAGCTAGACAAAAGTGATTTCCTAAGGAAGGAAGCCGAGTTTTTAGGACACGTGGTCAGCCCAGACGGGATTCGTCCGAATCCAAAGAAACTGGACGCAATAAGGAAATTCCCGATACCTAAAACCCCAAAGGAAATAAAATCATTCCTAGGATTAGTTGGATACTATCGTAAATTCATAGAAAACTTCGCACACGTTACGAAACCACTAACAAAATGTTTAAGGAAAAACTCGAAGATAAACGTGAACGACGAAGAATACATTGCTGCCTTTAACTCATGCAAAGACATATTAATGAATTCACCTGTACTTATATCACCGGATTTTTCTAAAGACTTTATATTAACAACCGACGCTTCAAACGTAGCGATAGCCGGAATATTAAGCCAGGGCGAACCCAATGCGGATCACCCGATAGCTTACGCCAGCCGGACATTAAACGACACCGAATCCAGGTACAGCACAATCGAGAAAGAATTATTAGCCATCGTGTGGGCAACTAACTATTTTAGACCATACTTATACAGAAGGAAATTCACTATATACACGGACCATAAACCTTTAAAATGGTTATTTTCGTTGAAACAACCAAATTCAAAATTGCTCCGTTGGAGATTAAAATTGGAAGAATATGAATTTAAAATTGAATACAAAAAAGGAAAGCTAAACTGCGCAGCAGATGCACTGTCCAGAGTAGAAATAAACCCACTAGACATAGATAATCAGTCAATGGCGAATAATATCGACGAAGAGGAAGAAATCATAGAAATTGACGATGACGACACAGCAAACTCGAATGCGGACTCGTATTCGGCACCAGGCATACCAATACTCGACGAAGAAATCGTTAACAGCAAAACCAATCAGATAGTTTTTAAAAATACGGATAAACCGGACATATTCTCAGTCAGAAGAGACAAAAGAAATTTCATATATGCAAACTTCAATTTAAATAAACCGGATCAGATAGAGAAATTTATAAAAGAATACTGTTTACCACAAAGGAAATATTATTGCATTTTTGTAAATGAACAAGATTACGAACTAGTAAGTTCGGCAATCAATAAAAACTTTAATAACGTAGAATCACCCAAATTTTATAGATGTCTGGAAATTAGGAATGAAATTAACGAGGACGAATTAACCGAGACTATAATGAAATATCACGAGGGGAAGAGTAACCATCGCGGGGCGGATGAGACTTATTTAAGAATGAAGAAAATATACTACTATCCCAAGTTAAAGAAACATATAGAGGAATATGTACGAAATTGCGAATTATGCAAAACGTGCAAATACAATAGGAACCCGGTACAAATAGCATTGGAACACACCCCCACAGCATCTAAACCATTAGAGATATTACACATTGACACATTCCAAATTGAACAAGCTGTCTTCCTAACAATTATAGATCCATTTAGTAAATTTGGCCAAGCATTTCCAATAAAAAGTAAAAGTGCTACTGAAATTGCAAAAAACTTGATCAAGTACTTTTCACAGTATGGAGCGTGTAAAATAATAATCGCAGACCCAGGTACGGAGTTTTCAAACCAGGTAATTAAATAACTATTAGAAACATATCAGATAGAGTTACATATAACAACACCGCAAAACCCAACATCCAATGGACCTATCGAAAGATTTCACAGCACGATTATTGAACATTATCGATTATTCAAAATGAAATTTAAAAATATGAAACCCATAGACTTAATACCATATTGTATATTCGCTTACAACTCGACAATACACTCACAGACACTAAAACCACCTTTTGATTTAATATTTGGCTACATACCAGAAATGTTTAACTATGACCCGGAAGTCATAATTACACAGGAATACAACGTACAACATAAAGATTTAATGCAAATTATTTACGAGATAGTCAGAAGCAGGATAGAAAATTCAAAAATAAAAACGTTACAACGGACAAATAAAAACACGAACCAACCGTTCAAGGAAGGTGATATTGTCTATAAAAAGATACCACCAGGCTTTCATAAAAAACATAAAAACCCATTTTCAGGACCGTACTCAATAATATCCCTATTAGAACATAACAAAGCTATTTTAATAAATCATAAAAATGACGAACAGACGATAACACATTTAAGAAATTTACGTATTGCAGGTTCCTTGCCACGGGAATAACAGCCCAAATACAGGACTTGACAGACAACCCAGGCATGTTACCAAAGAAATTAGGCACAGCATACACTGAGACTAGCAGCTGGAATCTGATACACATACATGACTTGACACAATTACATAGAGACTACAACCAAATAAAAAGACACTACGCAAATACAGTTACCTTCATGACAAAAGATTACCATTCTGAATATCATAATTTCATATTGACATTGAATTTCACCATAGATAATGTAGACGATATATTTTATAGGATTTTTCCGAATAACAATATTATTAATAGACGAAAACGTGGCCTAATAAACAGACTAGGTTCTATATTTATGTCAATCACGGGGAATCTCGATTCACAAGATGGGGAACGCATTCAACAAGCATTAGAAGTCTTAACGACAGATCAAAATAAAATTCATGAACCTTTTAAGTCTCAAAATTCAATCATGCTCGAGGCAATAGTCGAGTTTAATAACACGATAGTAGGATTGAGTCATAACCAAGGCACGATAGTAAATAGGATAAATGAATTAGGTAATACAGTAGAAAGCCTGCGAAGTGAACAATTAACTCACTATCATCGCATTAAGATCCTAGAGTTACTCATGCAGCTAGGACAATTATTAAACAATATTCAAGAAATAGCACTAACAACAGAAAATGCCATCACTTTTGCAAAATTAGGAATCTTTCACACATCCATACTAAAACCAACATTTATAATAAAAGAAATCAATAAAATCCAAAATTATGCAACTAAGGCTAAAGTAATAACAACCACTGATCTAAATCTATACGAAAAAGTCTTTAAAATAAAAGCCGTCCAAAACAATTTCAAAATTATATTTCAAATAGAAATACCTCTGGTAGATGAATCAGAATATGATTATTATCAATTATATACATTACCTGTCCCTAGAAAGACACACCTTTTTACCATGATAATTCCTAGAACCAAATACCTTATCCTAAGCAGTAAACAATATGCCTATCGTAATGAAGAATGTCAAAATTTAAAGAACCAAATATATTTTTGCAAAGACGACAATCCAACAACCATGAATGATCAAAACCCATGTGAAATAAAGCTAATAAAATTTCAAAAACCTATTAACAATTGTAATCAAGAATTAGTCAAAATTAATAGAACCACAGTTTCGAGATAGAACCAGTCAGTATATAGTTATAGCACCCGAAGAAACTAACGCCAGAATAACTTGCAATGAACAGGAGTGGACCAACATTATCAAGGGTACAAAATTAATCAACCTGCAACCAAATTGCCAATTAACCATAGGCAACAAAATTTACAAGACCGGCCCAGCAACAGCAGAAACACAACAACTATTCAACCTGCCTACACTAGAAACCCCCATTCAAGAAGATCAACCAAATCCAGGACCAGTACCCGAAATATCATTAGAAAACGTACAGCTACACAACATCAATCAAATCCAACACCAACTTCAAAAAATTAAACAAAATATACCAGGACCTATAACAATACCAATCCATCACCTGAGTATATGGACAATATTACTGTACATAGCTGTCTTAATAACCATCACAACGATAGCCGTCCGAATGGGGTTGAAGAAACGAAGAACCCGCAAAGAAGATAAAGGAACAAAAACAGGAACCACCGAGTCCGGATTTCCGTTGAAAATCCGGAACAAACCATAGCTTCGTCTTTAAAAAGGGGAGGAGATAAATGGAGCCCAAACAATGGCCCATTATAATACAATGTCGCCTTCCCACGGTAAGAACCGCTGAGTCAGCCGCCGTCTTAACGGAGCCAAGAACTTGCAGGCTCAAAGTGCAAGTAGAACGGAATATCACTGTGAGAATCAACATCAGCAGATTCCTTGTTATCCAGAGACAATAGTGCCACGCCTGGAGGGAAGACTATAAAGAGGCTAATCACAGAGGTAGAACCGTTCATTCTTGTTCCGAGTTAGTCCTTCGCACACCGAGTGCATAGACATTAGATCACATGTAGGTTGATCGTCTTATTTTAGTATATTATATTATTCATTTTTTTTGTAACTAAATAATTAAGTATTGATTGTTCAAAGTATTAAATAAATTGTTTTAAAAAGTCAAACGTCTTAACCGTGAAGTTAAGTCGCTCTAACAAGTGATTAGACCAACAGGTAACAACAACTAACTTTACCACGATGGAGGTGATGGGAAAACAAGAGGAAAAGTTAAGAAAAATATTTTACAACTTGCTGAATATATTCGAAAAAACATTTAATGCTTAAGCTTAACAGAGCTGAGAATGATAATGATCTGCAACGTTTATATAAACCAATTGTTGATCCACTAAGTGAAATATCTAAAAACACATCAACACTTAAACTGCAGCAGCCACCAGTGGCTGAACAAATCAAAGAAGAAGTTGATATACCAGAAACGAAACCCAAAGTCGAGTTCCTTGAAGATCATGAAGTTTTTGAAGCTGAACCAGAAGTGGAGACAAGTTCCGATGAGAATACCCCAACATTTGAAGAGCTTGAGGCAGATCTACAAACTATCACAGCCGCACCAGCATATCAAGAATTTTTGGAGCAATATCCTGAACGGGTTCGATATTGTGTAGACAAGTATTTTACTGAACCAACGAGACTTGCCACCACCGATCAAACGTATGGTGCTCGCTACGATAAAATACTGGTAGCTGGAGTCTTGGCAATAAACACTTGGACTTTACTGATGATGAGATTCAACTGGATAAAGAAGATATCCACAAACACAGTGTGTACTAGAATTGATATTTATGAAAAGACCAAAGGCGTACTCGTATGACGATCTTCAACACTATAGAGATATTCTAGAATCAACTAGTGTTCATAAAATTAATTACGATCCCAATGCACGAACCAAGGGTCGTTCCTCGGAAAAGTATCTGACTAATGAAACCAATTATAAATCCACGAGGTCGAAGATCCTCTACTACTCACGGTTTTCGTTACGACGACAATCACACACATCTTAACAACAAACAGAAGACTGAACCTAAAGCTCAGAGTGATAAGACCAGCGATAGCAGCAGCATCAGCACTAACAACTATATGATACAAAATAACAAACAAATAGCTTATGTATATTGGGATGACATAAACGAGCTGGTTGATAGACTTAGACTTTTAGTGGCTTCTCAAGCTGCTGCTGGTGCTCATAACAACGAAATTCAGTCAATCTTGGAAGAACTAAAGGAAGCTAGTGTTATCGCCTTGTAAGCCTACATAAGGTCATATATGCCTATCTATTGCTTAGTATAAAAATGTATATCGATAAGTTGGGACGTTCCCGGTCCACTAAACGTGTAATGTTTAAAATTATCGAAAGATAGACTTTCCCAAGAACAGCAAGTGATGATTTCGATGTGCAACGCCGTAGATTGTCTAACGTCGCCGACCCTATCGATTCCACAGATGCAGTAACTGAAACATTTGTTGATGCGTGGGTGGACGCAAAGACTAATAGCAATACTGCTAGAGGCTGTGCACAAGCCAGCGTTGGAAGATTTGAAAAACGAATTTGAACAGAATTTGAAAAATTTAACCAAGAACATAACAACTCAAGTTTTAAAAGATATTGATCTGTCCAAGAGCCAGAAGCTGAAGCAGAAGTTGGGTGAAATACACAAAAATCTAAAAGATTAGCTCGACAAGTGGATACTTTTAAATCCAACATCGCCATGAAGCGTCGCCGACGACAACAGCAACGTAACGATAAACCGTCTGATGTTAAGAATTCTATAAATGAATTCCAGCAACCGGCCGGAACCGTAGAACGTAGGTGTACCATACTTAAAGGTTGGAATGGCTTGTGGTAGATTGATTTGTCCTAGTGTACACACTTGTACTTATAATCAAATAAAAGTCTTTGTTAAAATTAATGTGTTTTTATTTTATAATACAATTAAAAATTATGTCGTAAATCAATCATATCCGGAATAAACTTCTTCTGCGGTACATCTGCTATCTGTAGGTTGTTTATATGTGCCGTAAGGTATTTTACTTCGGTCTTTATTCTGTTAAA
Source organism: Tillus elongatus (assembly GCA_964006375.1). Taxonomy (NCBI): domain Eukaryota; kingdom Metazoa; phylum Arthropoda; class Insecta; order Coleoptera; family Cleridae; genus Tillus; species Tillus elongatus. The sequence goes on from OZ023264.1 coordinate 104,735,357, forward strand.
GAGGTTTACTGAATTTGGATCATACAACATGTTTAGGATCACTTTGGCATCGGGATGTTTATTTTTAAAGTTCCTGAGAGCTCTTCGAAATTTTTTCTTTTGCGTTCTTACAGCATGATATGGATAGGTGGCGTATTTCTCGTTTCTTGCAAGTAAACTAAACACACTTATTTTTCCTGGGTTACTTGGCTTTGGGGATATATCTTCAAGATGTTCTGTGAGTTCAGCATTTGTTTCTCGCATACGCTGCACTTCATCATCTATCTCCATCAATTTCATTTCAATCTCCTCAAGACTGTCCCTGTATTTTTGGTTTTGATTAAATGCGCTTAGGAAAAAATCAAAAATAATTTGGTTGCACTTTTCATAGAAACGATTGTACATCCAACAAGCCAAATTTAATATCAAATCTTTGCAGACATATGTACCAGATATCAAGTTGTTTCAGCTTGTCTTCCACCAAAGTCCAGCAAGTATGTGACAGTTGTGTGGCCAGTATTCCGCCCCCCTAGATGTGACTCTAGCTTGTTGTTGTAATAGGCAATCAACTCTTTAGTTTTCTTATTTTCCAGGCAACCAAATCAATCTTTTCTCACCACTTTTACACAATTTTATTTTCTTTATTTTATTTTATTTATTGAAGTAACCAGTATTCTTATCGATAATTACTTGAAAGTCTCCAAATAGATAATACCAGAAGTTGTCTTTAATTTGCTGATAACACACATCACTTAATGTAGCCATTTTTGAAACAGATAGAGCAAACTGAAGCACGTCCTCTCTCTGTGACCGCCCAATTGTGAGCTTAAGAGTGTGTGTGTGCACCCCAATTTATACATGTTGACACCACCTTTAATTCGGAAGGATTCCACAAGGAAGCTGACCACTTGTCATTCAAAAAAGCAAAGAATGCTGTTTTCGAAGACATCTGGAACCTACTTAGCAAGATATACCAGAGTAAAGAACCTGGTTCTTATTCTGATACTTTTTGAATGACGATGACTCAAGTGAAAACCGCCAAGCTTGCAATACAAACACATGTCAATTCAAGCTCTTAAACCATCAACATCATAATAGATTCAGACGGGCCTCTTGTAGTTGGCTTTCTATCTCGACGCCCCTAGACGTTCACATGATGTCAGTCGTTCAATATATTAAGAGTAGCATGCGGGCAATCAAAGTTGTCTGAATACAGAATTAGGTTTTTTAAAAGCCCTCAGCACTTGAATGTAAGTATAAAAATTAAGTTGCATGGTTACCTGAATAGGTTGCTCTAAATGATTGACATGTGATGGTTTACAAACTTGAAAGGTACACCTCAAGCCTATTAGTTCGACTCGTCACATGACTAAGATTACTCTAAAAGCTAAAATGTGTGTTGGCTTACAAAAATTAAAGGCTGCTCTTTAAGACATTCAGTTTGAGCAGTTAGGCTACATCGAAATGATGGAAACTTGAAATCATATATATATATATATATATATATATATATATATATATATATATATATATATATATATATATATATATATATATATATATATATATATATATATATATATATATATATATATATATATAATTGTAATCTACTCTTCAAGACCAAAAGTTGGTTTGCACATGCGCATATGCTATATTTGAATTCTACTCTTTAACACGAGTAAAATGGCACCCCACACATGCCCTCTACACCAAAAACTAAAAAAGTTGTTTTGTGCATGCACTCACCGCCATATTTGAATTCTGCTTACTGAGACGAGTAAAATGATACCCCAGACATGCCCTCTAAACAAAAGGTTGGTTTACGCATCCTGATCTGGATCTAAATCTAAATCTGAATCTAAATCTGAATCTGACTTGGTCACACACACAAAAAGATTTTAACCTGTGACCACACAAACACATTAAGTTTCGAACATGTAGTTACATATATGTACAAAGATTTGAACCTGTGTCCATACAGCAGACAAACATCAGGATTTGAACCTGTAACCACACATGCACATACACTACAGATGCCCTCTAGCCCAGAACTAACAGAGTTGGTTTGCACATTCTGAATTGGATCCAAGTCTAAATCTGAATCTAAAAAGTCTAATTATATGTACGACAACGACCGAGTTCACCAGTTGTCAACAGTTGAATAGTTCTGTCAACGTATGCGTTCACTACTTATGCTGTGGAACTCAACTGTTGCCGATTTGTCAAAGCGGAATGACAGAAAAACCTCACAAATAGTGCTCGAAGTCAACAGTGTGTTCATCAGTCTCTAACTGCTGAAATGTATCGGTAGTCAGCAAATAAGTGTTTTTACTCAACCATTTGCGCCTGGTCAACTCAGTCGTTACCTTTATTGGAAACTACAACACTCGAAGTCAGTTAGAATAGTTAGTTAGATTACTTTGAAATGATAGAAACTTGAAATCTACTCTTCAAGACTACTGTCTTGAAGAGTAGATTTCATGACTCTGATTTCTGATCTGGAGAGTTTGAGTTGTTGGGATCTGGATCTGGATCTAGACCTGGAGCGCTGGCCCTGATTTCTGATCTGGAGTCATGGCCCTGATTTCTGATCTGGCGTCCTGGCCCTGATTTCAGATCTGGAGCCCCGGGCCCAAGACCTGGATCTAGATGGAGCCCTGGCCCTGTTTTCTGATCAGGGCCCTGACTCTGATTTCTGATCTGGAGTCCTGGCCCTGATTTCTGATCTGAAGCCCTGGATCTGGGACCCTGGATCTAGAGCCCTGGCCACTGGATCTTGATACCTGGCCCTTACCTCCGCTTAGTACTCTTCCAGACGAGGCGAGACAACCGAAAAAAGATGGAGCTTTAAGTCTTCTAACTAGTGTCTGATTTAACCTACTTAAATAGTCTGATATATGTAAACATTAAGTGGTAAAATATCGAATGGCGATATAGCTCAGAGGCCTTACGTCCCGACTTTGGATCCGACTTTCGGAGGTTCGAACTCAGTCCGATCTCGTTGTTTTTTTGTAAAGCATTTAAATCATACATCGTGGTGTTCATCGGCTCTCTGACTCTTTCAAAATTTTCCTAGAAAAATTTCCCTAGAAAATCTCGTGAAAAAACATTACATTAAGAAACATTACTAGAAGTGTAACAAATGTCACATGTCAGCTGTCACCTGTCAACCGCTACCTTGGATGACGTCGTCTAATTGCTGGCTTCTGATTTGTCGAAAGAAAAAAGTGTAGTGGGGTGCCTCAAGTGACCCGATTCCTAGTGTCCATTGTCAGATACGATGGTAGTCGGAAGACCAAATCCCGCGAAGCATTTCCGTAGTACTGCAATGGTATTGTAAAAAGTAATATGGATCACTGGGTAGACTTCTATCCATTTCGAATACGAATCAATTAAGATTAAGTAGTTTCTGTTATATACAGAAAATAAGTCTATGTGTACAGTCTCGAATGGTTTTTTGGCCAAAGGCCAGGGGACTGGTTGCTTCGAGGGTTTGTGAACACGTTGTGCAAGTTCCTTATTTTATTTACACAGAATACACTCAATGGGACGACAGCTCGTGTGTGCTGTTTATGGTCGCTCATTAACAAGTGGGCGATAGCGTCGAGCTATCGTGATGCCTCGATGCTGCGCTGGCGGGCACATACTCATACCTATGACAATTATATACTTCCTAACTTAGATACATCTCAATCAGCATTTAAACATTTGGGGATCCATTTTGCCAGAATTTTTTTCATTTTAAAATCGACGCGAACTATACAATAATAGCATTCATGGAATTGCTTTAGATATTACTTTTTGTTCAATTCAGACTGACCGCACTTCAACAATAGAAAATTCACTTTTTCTAAGCATGCAATCCGATTTTTTCTTTAGATAGAGGTAATTCATAAGTTTCATTTTTTCATTTTCGTTATTTAGATTTTTTTTACTTTATTGCGAAACTACGCTTTGTCTTTTTAAGGTGAAACTTCAAATTGGCATTCTAAATAAATTAGTGTTTTATGCTAGGGTATCTCAATATTGTGTTTGTCCATGAAAACGGTCAAGGTTAACTAGATATTATTTTATTGTATTGAATAAGACGTATTAAAATTAAAACAATCTTGTTAATACTAATGGGTGTATCAGCGTGTTTTTTGTGACTGGTCTCAAACGCTTAGCTGGCTCCTGGCTTATTTATCCGCATCAAGGTGCCGTAAGAAATCTCGCTCGTGGCAATAAAATTTCGCTCGTTTTTGACAGAATATTTCTCTCAAAAAAACATAGGCCTGTAGCAACACTGGTTTGTTTAGTTTAGTAGCGATGGTTCGTTTCACAGGCCGCAGTGCGCATTTTCCGTGCGAGCGTTTTATAAAAACAATGATTCCTACATTATTGTTCGACGTTTTTAAGGAGACATTTGAATTTAACGACCATGAGAAATATACCAAGTGCGAATTGAATCAAGCATTATGGACGATCCACAACAGTCACTACGATTCCTCGCAGTTTCTCTAAATTTGAACAAATCCACGATTCATCGCATTATTCGCAAATATTTACATTTCCACCCCTGCAAAATTGTTGTTATTGTTGATCCTTCCAAACAATTCGAATTCTGCAAGAACTGAAAAATCGTTTAAGGAGTTCCAATAACATATGGTTATCTAATTGATCCTACTTCCACATTAACGCCACGGGATTAAACAAGAATGGGCCTCTGATAATGCACTGGAACTTGGAACTGCATCAGAAACCCTTGCATTCGTCAAAACTTTGCTTTCGGGCTGCCATATCAAATCATGGAATTATTGGCACATTTTTAGGTAACGGTGGTCACGCTCAGACCGTTAATTCCGATCGATATTGCCATATAATTTGGACTTTTCTGGCTCCAGAAATGCTAATCCAGATTGTCTACAACCGCAACACATTTTTCCAGCAACATGGAGCCACTTCCCACGTCACAAATGATTCGTTTGCTGCTTTTCGCGAGCTATTCCTTGCAAGAGTAATTAGTCGTCGTGAAGACATCAACTGGCCACCCAGAGTTCAACTTTAACGCCTGCTGGTTTTTCTTATGGGGCTACTTAAAAAGTAACATTTTCAACCCATTACCACCCAACTCAAATGTTTTAAGACAAAGAATCACAGACAAAATCAACGCTATTCCAAGAGTGATGCACCAACGAGTGATCAAAAATTGCAGTTCCCGGATAAATGAGTGTGAAGGTAGCTGATTGAGCGCATTTACAAATGGTTGTTTTTCATAAATAAAAATTAAGAAACTGCTCTTTAATTTAATAGTAATTAAAATCTGTTTGAACCAATTCTGGTATTTTATTTTTAAGTATCATAAATGAAAAACATTCTGAGGCTACTAATTTTTTTTTAGATTTTATAAAGAGTATGGCGACATAACCCTTGTTAGCGGAATTGGGAGACAGATGGTGATTTTATTCAATCCAAATGACATAGAGTTGGTAAATAGTATAACATTTAACTATCTTATATTGGCTAATTTAATAACTATATATCTAGCTTCACAGGAACGAAGGTTCAGCTCCTGTGAGAATTGGGCTGCCGTCGATTACCTACTATAGAACAATTCAAAGGAAGGATATTTTTAAAGGATACGGAGGCCTATTAACAGTGTAAGTATATGAGAGCTCAGTTTGAAAACGTAATCTTCTTTTTAATAAATAAACAATATAAACTACCATAAAACAAAAAAAGTTCTGGACGCAGCAAGTGCATTATTGTAGTGAATTTTCCATAAGAATTGTACACTATTTAATAATAGTGTACCTATATTATTAAAATGAATTCTATAAATTTAAAGGGACCTTGGTGATCAGTTTTTGAGGTTCCAGTTATCAATTATTTGAAGAAATTTTATATTTTCTGTGGAGCTAGAAAATAAAAATTTGTTAGATATATGTAGGTACTGTGTGTCTTTAAAAAAATTGTCTTACAAACTTCATTGAAGTTAGAAAAGTTTACCAGAACAAAATTAATTATTTACAAAGGAAAAGTGCTAAATTCTAAATATGGGAGATATTTGTCCTTATTAATTGCTTGGATGATTTTGTTTTCATCAGCCCAATCGAACTACCTTTTACAAACAAAACAACAAATATATTAAATTTATGTAGCAAATTTTGTTACCATAGCTTTTCTATTTTTTGAGATAAAAAAATTTTCCGAAAGAAAACCAAAAATTTTCCCGGAAAACCTGGTTCGATTTTCCTGGCTAACGAATTTATCCAAGCCACTTATAAAAGGAAGGTACATGTCAATAACCCCAATTTCCGATGAAGCTAGAATCTTTATCTTGAACCATAGTAAAACCTATGTAAACGCAGTGCGGCTACTAAGATAAAGAGAAATAACATGATGAGCTTCGCGAATAACTACAAATTTGTTTTAAAAAACCTTTTTAGTGGATTTTCTTAGAAGAAATTCACCAATGGGGAGATCCCGATGTTTATTATTACCCACTAAGCATGGTAACTTACAAATGCTTACCGCAACGTTAAATAATCTACCATTAAGCAAGTTAAGTTTGCAACATTTCTAAATGTTTGCAGGCAAAAGACCAATGCAAACTTACAAATGAAACTTTAACGTAACTTTCAAATATAATATCTCGTTTGCCGGCTTGGTGTTTTTCTCCATTTGTAAGCTCACGTAAAGTTACAATTGTAATGTTTCTGAAAGTGTGTGTGGGAGTGCGTTAGACAAAAGCTTTGGAAGGCAAGTTCCACTAGCCACAGACTTTATATATATATATATATATATATATATATATATATATATATATATATATATATATATATATATATATATATATATATATATATACGTAATTCATTGTAGTCATAATTTTGCTTTATTTTAACTCAATGTTTCTGAATGTACACAGACATTGACGGTACTATACTTACTCGATAGGGATAGGTAAGACATGCGTGAACACTTTCAGAGACTGTCGCCATATTTAAGCTATTTTCGCAGTGAAGTTGTATTCATTTCCCTGTGCTTGATTTATCCATTGCATATCTTACGTTTGCTAAATTAAACTTTCTCTAAAATCGAAATGAACGCACCATTTTATATATTTCTTTTTCACCATAGTATTTGATATGTTGACTTTATTTTATGTAACATATGTTACCACATATTTTAGAAGCTAAAAAAATGCTCGCCTCTCAAAACAAGTAATCCTGCAGAACACTTTGTTTTTGTTATTGGTGTTTCACACGTTTTTCTAGACGACTAAGAGTTATTTAGTAAAACAATATCAAAAACAATTGATTGGTATTCATTTAAAAAAAAGAATTTTTGAAATCGGTCAATTCAGAACGATATCATGAGTTCAAGTTATCTATTTTGTCGCTGAGTTTTGACTACAACTGCATTTTAGGCTAAACATGGACACGCTCGCTATATGTCTTAACTATCTCTATTGAGTAACTATAGTCGGTACTTATAAAGACAGTGACTTACCGTGTACATTTGATGGTCAATAAATGGTATATATCTATCTATCAGCAGAAATGAAATGTGTTGTAAGTCTTTAACGTTTTTATGTAATAAAGATTTTATTCCATTTAACATTGTCTTAAGTCATTTTTTACAGTTTTACAAGAAATATATATTATGTATAAATACACGTATATATCTATATTCAGTATCAGTTTGTAACTTGAAATAAATTCAGTTAATCAAATACAGTTTCCTTTTTTTCAAAAATGCTTGGACACATTGGTTAGTAATTCAAGTTGCAGTCTTTAAAAAATCTATACAGTATGTACCATATTTGAAAAATGACTTCATCGATAATTTCTTTAAATCAACCCTACGTTTTTGTTGACTATTTTTAAAGTTCTTACATGTGAAGTTGTAGAAAACCAGCAGATTAAAAATTTGTATTCATTGATAACTACACAATTTTTTTTCGTGCTTTCAACTCAAGATTTATAATAAAAATTTGAAATTTGGTGGTTTTGTATCGCTTGATGTGTATTTTAAAAATAGTCAACAAAAAACTAAGGTTGTCGTTTACAAAAATTATCAATGACATTTGACACAAATTGTATAATACATTTTTAAAAAGATTGTAACTAAGAATATTATCTGACTCCAAGCATTTTTGAAAGAAAGTAGATTAATTGGAATTATGCGAAGTAACAAACTTGCACTGTATATACAATACATACAATTGCAGATAAGTTGCAAATGTAAGTTTAAATTTTACAACTTTGCTAGGTCCTTTTAAAATTGAAGCTTGCTGTAAGGCAACATGTGTAAGTATAAAGAAAGTTTGTAACAGCTCACTACAGTAAACTTGCAGTAAAGTTACAAAAGAAACACTTGCATTTGTAAAGTCACTGGGGGGAAGATTTGCCATTTGCAACAAACTTTCAGGAGGCTTTCTGCAAGTTATCTATCAAACTTACACTTGCTTTGGAAAAGATTTTGGAATGTTAATGCAATATTACCTTGCTCAGTGGGTATTATTTATATACAATATATATATATATATATATATATATATATATATATATATATATATATATATATATATATATATATATATATATATATATATGGCCTGCAATGGGATGTGGGCTGTGAGCTGTGATAGGTGGTATTGGCTCTACAGATGACCCTGTTTTGGTTGGGTGGAGGTAACACAGATTGTGGATGTTAGCGTTTATGCTTGTAAATTTTGAAAGTAATGAGTACTTTCTAAAGAATACATTTGAGAGAGACAAGAAGTAGGGTGCGGCAACACCTGCTGTAAACCTTATAATTCGTTGATATTGTTCCGGAAATGATGTGTCGTATTATAGTTTTTGTCATAAACAGTGGGATTTAGCTATAGTGCTGTTTAATTTAGGACAGTATTTTTCTCCTTACAGGACACTAATACTGGAAGAGTGCAGAATACTAATTGTGTTTGTTGATGTTCTTTATCACTGTTGTAAAGTCGCACACAAGGTATTACCTTTCGCGACTATAATATACGTTTCTTATTGTTATTATTGTCATCATGATACTGAATTGAATTGATATGAATTGGATAAACTAACTAACTATATATATATATATATATATATATATATATATATATATATATATATATATATATATAGTAGGTAGAAATAGCCAGTTCTGAAAATTCTCGGTAAATTTACAGATTAGTTTAGTTTTAATATTTCGGTATTTAATTTCCACCCTGTATTAAAAACTGTAATACTAGACCTGGTATGGATATTAACAACGAACCTATTAATAACGATGTTTGTGATTGTTATTGGGGCCAAATTGATGCAGCTCTACGTCAGAATATTAGTGATATTAAGCAAGAAAGTAGAATGCTACTGGAAACAAGGTATGCCATTACTCCAGCTCTAAGTGTTGCAATTGGTATATCAAAAGCGGCCGGATTGATTCCAACAATTAAAATTACAAATACAAGCCTATATCCACCAAATCCAAATATAACAATCTCATCTGGCTCATGGGAATGGGAGTATTTTATTTCAACATTGAAAAACACAGCTGAAGAGTACTTTACCAAAGCTAATAATATCGAACCTAAAAATATTAGAATATGTATCATCAAACCTATTAAAGTATTAGACAGTAAAGGTATATCAATCTTAGATGATTCTATTACTTTTTATTTAACCGAAGACTCAGTTCAACGGCTCCTAGATCTGGTTGAAATCATCAACGAAAAGCTGAAGTTTCTAACCGATTTCAACTTTGATATTCGACTTAGTGATTTCCTCTATTGTGTTGCTGATGTTCTCAAATGTGTTAATAAGAATGAGCTACCACGTGATGAGGAGGTGATAAAGCTTATACAAACCATGTTAAAAGACTATGAATCCTGATTCCGAGTTAGTATGTTAGAGTGCTTACACTTTACAAAGAAGCAAGTACTTGATCGTTTCAAAGAAATACACACGATATACAATGAGTCATCTTAAATCAAGTTTCATCATCCTAACAGCGCTATGTCAAAATGTGTTTTATATATACAAACCACCAAATGTAAAAGAAGTCAGAATCTGTTTCGATGAGTGTACGAAATGGTCTGGTCTTCCAACAACACATCTACACAATGATGAACGTATTCAACTTTCAAAATAACTTTACAAAAAGCAAGTGGTGTATTACAAACTTATGTTTCTGTTTGCTAATGGTACACGTGGTGAGACATCTGATTGGAGAACTCTTGCATTAAATGATTCTTACCTGTTCACTTCAAATTATATTTCCATGTTTATATCAACTGGCGTTCTTATGTGTCTAACTATATTTATGTTAATTTACTTTTGTGCTAAATATAGTACAACACTTAAGGATATGTATCGCAAACATGTTTGTTAAGAAATATATATATAAACTAAACACATGTGTTTTATTCATTAGTTAAGCACCTGTAGTTAAGATGAGATACTGTGAGTCATGCTCGATACAAGTGAAAAAGAATGAATTTTCTGGACATTTACGTAGTGAAGCTCACAAATCAAAAGTATGTGCACCATGACAAGTTGAACAAGTGCATATGCTAGCTCAAGCTTTTAAAAATAGAGTAGCCACCTATCGTATTAGCATAGATGGTAATGACATAAGACTTGCCTTGGATACTCTGAAACATACATTGTTTCATCTAATTGAAGCTTCTTTAGCTAAACATAATCAAATTAAAATGAACTTGGAATTGTTTGGTTTGTATGCGCTCCAAAGCCGAAATAGAAAAGAAATTAAGTCATTCAATACTAAAAATAAAAATGTTACAGTTTCCACTAACTTTGAAAACATATTTAGGGAATTCGTCGATGAGATTTACACAAAAGCTTTGGAGTTTGCAGAAGCCGAAAGTGGATTGATGTTGGAGCGACTAATGTGGTTGGAAATAAACATTAATAAACACAGTTTTAAGCCGTAGAGTGGGGTTAACATGTATAAATTGTCGTACATACACTCTTAAAGTCATTCAAAATTTAGTTTTCTTAGAAGTAAGACGTGCCTCATTCTGCTCTTGACTATGTAAGTGTTTAGTAGTGTGTTTAAAATGGCTACATTAAGTGATGTGTGTTACCAGCAAATTAAAGACAACTTCTGGTATGGTTTAGGTAGCCGGAATACCGATACCCTAAATATTTTAACCGAAGGAGTCCACTTATAGTCATCTCCAGGGGGCCGGAATTCAGCCCCCCCCCCTAGATGTGCCAGAAGCAACATCTCAACTAACACCTACAACCGCTACATACTTGGCGACTTTGGTGGAACACAGACTGAAAACAACTTGATATCTGGTACATGTCTGTAAAGATTTAATATTAAATTTGGCTTGTTGGATATCCAATCGTTTCTATGAAAAGTGCAACCAAAATATTTTTGATTTTTTCGTAAACGAATTTAATCAAAAATACAAGGAAAACCTTAAAGAAATTGAAGTGAAATTAATGGAGATAGATGATGAAGTGCAACGTATGCGAGAAACAGATGCTAAAGTCACAGAACATCTTGAAGATATATCTCCAAAACCAAGCAATGTTTGGTTTACTTTCAAGAAATGAGAAAGACGCTAAGTACCCGTATCATGCTATACGAACACAGAAGAAGAGTTTTAGAAGAGCCGTCAGTAACTTTAAAAATAAACATCCCGATTCCGATGTGGTTCTAAACATGTTGTATGATTCAAATTCTATAAACCTCTTTAATAGAATAAAGGCCGAAGTAAAATACCTCAAGACGAATAGAAACGATCTACAGATAGTTGATGTGCCACAGGAAAAGTTTATTCAGGACATTATTGATTTACGTCATAATTTTTAACTTTTCACTTGACTTAATTGTATGTAACAATATGGAGAAATAAAACACACTAATTATAATAACGACTTTTATTTTATTCTAAGTATATTAATACATTAAATATATAAGTAAGCTTATTTAACATCATCTGAATTTATCCAAGAATTATGAGATTTATCAAAGCCCAACCATTTTACATAGAGTTTCTTGCCTTTCTTCCTCAAAATGCGTTCAACCAGATAGATGTCTGTTTGTTTAGTCTTTTGTAGTTCTTCCTCGTAAAACCCTCCACTGATAGGCTTGCCCTGCATGCCTTCAAGAAAGTATGTTACTGGATTTGTGAAATGAACACTAACAATCTTGAATAACTCTGTTGACCAGCGAGGTGTACACCCCTTTTCGAATTGAGCTTTTGCTTTACTTAGACGTACAACATCACCCACTTTAAATTTATTCTGATCAAACACTTTATAGTTAGCAGTGACATCGGGTAGTGTATTTAACCACTTGTAGGAACCAATCAAGGTGAAATTTTTGTAGATCTTCTCCTTTAAGGTACGTATAACTCTTTCCACTATTGCGGCCTTTTTCACACTATAAGTGCTATAGTGATTGATGTTATATTTTTTCATTAAGGCATTAAATTTGGAGTTGTAAAAGTCCTTACTGAGATCAGATTGAAAGTTAGTGGGCGCTGTACTATTAGCTAAAATATCAGCCATAGCTTTAGTCACCTCTTCGGCATTTTTAGATTTAAGCGGGCGAGTCCACACATACTTTGAAAAACAATTGATAACCACTAAAATGTACTTGTAACCAGAGTTTTCACGATGATAGTCAGTAAACTCTGCCTAATCAATTTGCCACAAGTCATTTAGACCTTTAATTATGGTACGTCTACGTTTAAAATTGATTCTTGTTGGTGTGTATAACTCATTTATTACTTGTTTCTTAGCATCAGATGGTTCAACTATTTACCGTTTCATGGTGATAATGGATTTAAGAGTATCCACTTGTTATCTAAATCTTTTAGTTTGTTCTCTATTTCACCCAACTTCTTCTTCAACTTGTTATTCTTTGACACATCAATGTCTTTTAAAACTTGAGCAGTTATGTCCTTAGCTAAATTTTTCAATTTATTTTCAAATTCGTTTTTTAAATCTACCAACTCTGGTTTGTCTACAGCTTCATGTAAGATGGCAATTATTCCTTGTGTCACTTCATCTTTGTTCTTCTGATAGTCATCTATCCATGCATCAACAAATTTTTTATTTACACCATCTGTTGGGTCGGCTGGATCACCAACGTTACACAATCTATGGCTTTGCAATACACTACACCCCTCCCCCTATTATGGAACATAATCATCCAAGTATGCGGGTCTCGAAGTGATCCTGCTTGGCCTGGCCTTGGTGTTGGGTGTTACCTCTAGTCTGCGAGGTCGAAGTTGATCCACGTGTCTTGGAAATATGGCACCTTGTTCAGTGGCGATTTTATAAGACAGAGGTCCTGTAGCTTCTCTTCACTGACTCGCATATCCTAAGCGAAATCTGGGTGTAAGCGATGGAGACAAGTTCGAATCTTCCTTCGAAACAAGAGTTCTGCTGGACTGTACCCTGTACTGCACGATGGGGTTGAATGCTGACCAATCAAAAATCTCGCCAGTTTGACATCCCAATCACCTGATATTTTTGACAAAGACTCCTTCGTGAACTGCACCATGCGTTCTGCTTGGCCATTTGAAGACACATGGTAAGGAGCAACTGTTACCTGAAGGATTCCATTTTTTTTCCATAAATTCTTTGAAAGTTTCTGAGGTGAACCCAGATGTGTTGTCGCTTACGATGACATCTGGGATTCCATGCACTGCGAATGTTTCACGTAAAACCTTGATGGTCGACTCACTTGACGTAGATGGAACTATTTTCACCTCTAAGCACATTCGGATAAGAATCCACTATGATGAGAAATATCTTGCCTTTGAATGGTCCTGCGTGATCAATGTTTAACCTGCTCCAGGGTTCTGTTGTCCACTCCCACGGATGTAATGGAGCCTTGGGTGGTGCATGTTTGTGCATTTGGCAAGCGTGACATAAATTTGCTGTTGCCTCTATGTACTGATCCATCCCTGGCCACCAAACATAGCTTCGAGCTAGAGCTTTCATTCGCACAACTCCTGGGTGTGATGAATGGAGCATTTGTAAGACTTCTTTTCTAGCTCTCTGAGGAATGACTACCCTGCTTCCCAAAAGCAAACACTTCTTGTAAACTGATAATTCGGGTTTACGACTTGAAAATGGCTTGAATGTATCTTCTACTCTTGAAGGCCATCCATTGGTAACCCATGGTAACATTTTGCTTAATACTGGATCTGTTGCCGTGAGCTTTGCAACTGTATCGGCCTTTATTACTGACTCTGGCATCGTTTCGATCATCAGAACATCCCCAATGTCCGAGGAAGTAACGGATTCTGAAATTCTCTGTGGAAGTCTGCTTAATGCATCTGCGTTGGCTATCTCTCTTCCAGCTCTGTAGTTCAATGTATAATTGTAGTTGTTCAGTATCAGTGACCATCTTTGCATACGTGGTGATCACAATTCTGGAACAGCCTTTGACTCGCCCAATATTTCTAGCAAGGGCTTGTGGTCTCTCACAATTTCTACTTTTCGGCCGTATATATAGTCGTGAAACTTCCGAACTCTCGTTATTATCGCCAATGCTTCTCTGTCTATATGTGCATAGTTTCTCTCGGATGCTGTCAGTGTACGAGAATGATAGGCAACTGGTGCTTTGCTACCATCTGGCATTCTGTGGCTTAAAACTATTCTAGGTCCATAAGGTGACGAATCGCATGTCATGATCAATGGCTTCTTCTCGTCGTAATGTACTAAAAGTGCATTTGAAGACAGTTACACTCTGCATTTTCTGAAGGCTTCGTCGTGCGACTTTGTCCAATGCCATTTGACATTGTTATGTAACAACCTGTGTAAGGGCTCGCCTACGGTGGCTTTATCTTTCAAGAAAACATGGTAAAAATTCAAAAGTCCCAGAAACGCTTGCCACTCTTGCTTATTTTGTGGGCTGGGGGCATTTTGAATAGCGTTGACCTTCTGTGATGTCGGATGAATGCCACTTGCATCCACTTTGAAACCTAGGAAATTCACCGACTTGACTCCAAAAGTACATTTATCTTTGCGCAGTCGCAATCCATCCTCTAAAAATCTACTGAAAACTTCCCTCAGTCTGTCAGTTAACTGGGTTAAATCTTCTGCCGCTATAACCACATCGTCAAAATATGCACAAACTCCATCGATACCACTGAGACGGCTGTCCATGAAGTTCTGGAAAATCTGAGGAGCGACACTGACTCCAAACTGCAATCTTCGCACACGAAATGCACCTTTCTGCGTGATGATAGTCTGGGCATCTGCTGAAAAATCATCTACCTTGAGCTGTTGATAAGCCTGGGAAAGATCTAGTTTGGCAAAAATGCCCCCTTGCCCAAGTGATACCAGTAATTGATTTACAGAAGGAATTGGGTAATTGTTTGGGCTCAAAACTTTGTTGAGTGTACATTTATAATCGCCGCATATCCTCAACTCACCATTTGATTTGAAGACTGGTACGATAGGTGTCGACCAGACTGGGTGTGGGCAAGGTTCTAGAATACCTTGATTTTGCAACCTTTCTAGCTCTGCATCTACTTTGGGGCGTAAGGCGAACGAAACTTTTCTGCATTTCAGCAAGATAGGCGTTACGTCCTGGTTCAAAGGTAGACGCACCGGAGGTCCTTTGTACGCCCCTAGCTCTTTTTTGAAAATGTCACTGAACTCGTGTAATAATTTCTGTAGTTGCGGTTCTGCGTTTAGCGCTGACACAGACAATACACCAGTGATTTGAATTTCCAGTGGCTCGAACCATTCTCTCCCTATAAGACTACTTGACGTAACGTTTGATACGGTTATCGGCAGTAAACCTTTGAATTGGCCGTATTCCACGTCCACGTGACATGTGCCTGCAATGCTAATTTTGTTGCCCTGGTAGTCCCTCAGTATCTTGTCAGATTTGTTCAAGTGAGGTTTATTTCGAGGCCATAATTTGTCCAAAACGCGCAGAGAAATGATCGACACGCCCGCACCGGAATCGATTTCCATTTTGCACGAAATGTCATTGAGTTTGACAGTCACTGAGGTGCACACTTTCTTCACTGAACTGTTCAGTGTGAAGATATTGTCGATCGAAATGTTGTCTTCGGTATTTTGCACTTGCTTCACGCGACCCGCGTCTTTCCGCTTTTTGGACAAATACACACGCTCGATGTGACCAATTTTCTTACAAGAACGGCAGTCCTGATTGACAAACGCACAATTATTTGACAAATGTTGTCCTCCGCAGCGAAAACACAGTTTTGTGAATTTATTCTGTTCTTTGGAACGCGATTCTGTCTGAGTTGACATTGTTCTGTCTTGTGATTTGATGTTGCCAACATTGTCATTGTCTATGACATTTCCGTTTTCGTGACGCAGCTCCATTGTCTGGTTTGCCGCCGTTTAACATGCTAAAGCGATTTTCAAGGTTAGATCAGATTCTGCGAGCAACCGTTTCTGAATACCTTCGTCTCTAATGCCACAAACTAAGCGATCTCTAAGCATAGTTTCTAACGTCGTGCCAAAATTGCACGATTCAGCTAATCTTAGAAGCTCGGCAATGTAGCATTCAATCGACTCACCGACCTTCTGATCTCGCTTGTGAAACATGAATCTCTGCACAATCTCTGATTTTTTGGGTGTGAAGTGTTTCTTCAGTAAGCACATAATTTCTTCTAGGGTCTTGTCTGCCGGACTTTCTGGGGACACTAGAGATCTTACAATTTCGTACGTTGCTTCTCCACAAACACTGAGAAAAACTGCACGTTGCCGATCGTCTTCGTTAATGTTGTTGGCCTCCATGTAAAACTTCACTCGCTCTGCGTAAATAGCCCAAGCAGATGGTTTGTTGGGGTTGAATTCGCCCAAACTGCCTATGATTCCTGCCACCACTCTCACGAACACACTGTATTAACACTAATATATATATAACTCGGGATCTCAGCAAGAGAACAATCCAATCCTCGTCGCCAATGAAGTGTAGCCGACGTTGAGAGAGTGAACACTTGTAAGATAACTATATATTCTAAGCACTCGTTACTACAAGTTACATTGCATATTAATATGTAAATATCTAAATACAGCCTGCTAATATGACAGTTCACACAAAAGTCAGCACAGTATGATTGACAGTTATAATATCACTGCTTACCGACCAAGGCTGCTAAACTATAAGGGTTCATACACTACAAAGTTACAACTAACGAACTAAGAATGTTGTTAATCGTGGACAAGTAAAGAATGAATCTAAATCTAACTTAACTGATACTTATAAACTAGGATTGATTATGCGGCGGTTTCTGATTGAACTCTGTGACCGCTTGAGGTCGATGTCATTGCTGAGTGGACTATATCGGAATGGATGTCGTGGTATTGTTCTTTTATGGTACCTTTCTTTTGCAGGTGGCTTGGAAGTTCGTTAGCCAGGAAAATCGGCCCAGGTCTTCCCGGACTTTTGTGTTTCCTTTCGGAAAAAATGTATATCTCCGGAGATAACAAAGTAAGGGCAACCAAATTTGGTACGCGTGTTTGTATTATAACGTGACCCACGTACCAAAATTTAGGCCTGTATGTTGAAAGGCAAAAAGTTATAGGCACTTAAAAAAATGGGGTTTTCCTCAAAACGTCAAAGTCGCGATTTGAAACGTCAAAATTTGCAAATTTTGGCAAAGAAACAAATACGGATTATGTAAAGAAAATGTCGCAAGAAGGGTGTTCTGCAAACCCTTAAGTTTCAGCTTCAACCGTCATTGTCCTTCATTTCACTAAAATTTGTACAGAAAATTCATATCAAATAGACCCTTTCTCTGACGCTTTGGCTGTAGGTTTAGTCAAGTTAATGCCTTGGCTGTACATTTAGTTGAGTTTATGGTTTAACAGGCTATAATTTGTGGCTAATTTTCGTAGAAAAAATTCGTTAATAAGGAGACCGCGACCTTTGAAAAGATTTCTTCAAATAAGCGCAAACTAGAATCTATATCCCGGTTTACTTTCAGTTTTTATCTGTTTGCATATATACAAGGTGACGCATTTCTACGGAAAAGCTCAATATAGTTCTTATTATCCAAGATACGAGAAAAATTTGTATACGTTAATTATAGGGTGTCTTATAAAAGCATCTTATAAAAGTATTTTGACCATCACAGGTAGTCCATAAGTCGTTGGTGATCCTACAATTGTTTTTTTGAACACCCTTATATTATTGCATTTTTGCATTTTTTATCAAAATATGATGCATGTTTGTAAGAAAAATAATCGCGACGCAGTAAGTGCGTTTTGATAGCGAAGTTTCATTAAATCCTTCAAAATTTAATAACTCAATTTGCTAGTAACCTAAGGTTTGTTGGCTGGGAAACCAGTTTTATCGGAAACATTTAAAGTTTATTTTCGAAATTTTTTTGTACATTTTCAAACAATTAGTGATTTTGAAAAATATGGTTTATTGTTTCCACTGTATAGACTATACTGGTAACCAGATTGATGCCTCCTTGCACTAGAGAAACATAGTTGCTATTAAAAGTGTTTCTATGAAAATTCACTTCCCTAACGCACCTGCTGCGTCTGGACTTTTTTTCTTTCCCTGGTTTAAATTTCCGTGAAAATTAAAAAAAAAAGTATATATTACATATATTACACAATTACATATTAGGTATCTAATTTGAACTGTATATATCCTTTTACTAAATTTTTGTAAGAAATAGTTATATGGTACATTGTTTCTACTATATGTGTTATACTGGTAACCAAATTTGATGCCTGTTTTCATTACAAAAGACTTATTTGATATTAAAATCATTTTTATGAAAATTCACTACCATAACGCACTAGCCGCGTCCAGACATTTTATTTTTATTTTATTTCGGGGGTATTATGACTTTATTATGAAATTCTTTGAAAACATGTAAGAACACACTTAAGATGTAACATATCACATTATTGTATCTTAAACAAAAAATTTTGTTTTTAGTCAAGGAAAAGACTGGTTAGATGCAAGATCTAAAGTTAACCCGTCCCTCTTACAACCTCGAGTTGTAGCAAAATATATACCCCATGTCGACAACGTTGCTAGTGATTTAGTAGCAAGAATGGAGTATTTAGCAAGTAAAAATGAAGGAGAAATGCCTGAAAATTTCTTCGACGATCTTTTAACCTGGTCTTTTGAAGGAATAGCAGGGATTGCAATGGATCGCAATTTTGGTAAGCATGATAGATATACGCATTCACAGACCATTTAGGCCTATATTTTGGTGATATATTTCCACTGCTTCCTGTCTCTTGCAATGATCTTCCAGTTGCGAACCCCTTTTTCTTGCAAGTCTTGCTGAACTGCGTCAAGCCTCTTTTTTCCTGGTCTGCCCTTTTTCCTTTTACCTTCTGGATTTGACCAAACACACTTCTTTACCATTCACTCCTCACCCATTCGTTTTATATGACCCAGCCACATTATTCTGCGTACTTTAATTACCTGAGATACAGGTGGTTCTCTATACATTTGATACATTTCCGCATTTGTACGCCTTTCCCAAATGTCATCTATTTTCTTGCCTCCGAAAATTCTGCGCAGTATTTTCTCTCCCATATCGCTATCCTATCTTCCAGTCTTTTATTCTTTGTCAACACTTCATATCCATATGTCAATGTTGGTCTTATCACGGTCTTATGTACTCTAAGCTTTGCCGTGTACGAGATGTTCTTCGATCTAGTAGCAGTAGCAGTGGTGGGGAGGCCAACGCCAATCAAGTAGGCTACAATGGGCCCTTTTTGCCAACCCCAGCAACCCAGCAACCATGCTCTACTCTTCCTCGGTTCCGTCGCCAAACCGCCTCGATCTCAAGATGGAGGCTGTGACGCTCTTCAATTGGACGGTACTTACCTGATTCCTCTGCAGAGTCCTCGATCCGAACAATTCTGCTCGAAGACTCCCAAAAGCCTCGCATTCACGCAGGTAGTGGTAGGACGTTTCTTCATCCTCGCCGCATTCCTGGCAAATGGGATCCCTCTCTACGCCTATCAATGTGAGGTGTCTTCTAAGGGCGCAGTGGCCTGTCAGCACCCCAAGGATGCGGCGAAGCGTAGGTCGACTCATTCCGAGTAGCCAGGCAGCTTTATCTCTGTCCGGCCCCTCCACGAAGTCCCTCGCCTGCCTGCAGCCACCAACCGACCCCCAGTGCATCTCCATTGCTTCCTCGGTCCATCTGTCTAAGGCGACAGAGACTGTCTTCCTAGTTATGCCTATCGCAGGCTCCGGGCCACAGAACGCCACACTTCATATCCATATGTCAATGTTGGTCTTATTACGGTCTTATGTACTCTAAGCTTTGCCGTGTACGAGATGTTCTTCGATCTAAAGAAGCTATTAAGTCCTCCTGTACATCTGTTGGATTTTGCTATCCTCAGGTTAACTTCTACATCTTCAGCATATCTATTGTCTATGAATACACCTAAATACATGTAATTTCCAACCTCTTCAAAGTTCAATACCCCCCCTTTATCCCATTTTCACTGTAATAGTTCCACTCTTAGTTTCCTTAGTCTTTCTAGTTGTAATGTACTTGCTCTTGTCTTAATTCGTTTCAAACCCTGCACTGTCTGCTACTTCCAGCAAACTTCTAGTGATGTTTTCTAGTTATTTTCTATTTCTGGCAATTAACAAGATATTGTCTGCGTAAGCAAGGCACTGATGACCCCTGTCAAACATTGTTCCGCTTCTTTTTATGCCACTGTCTCTTATTACTTTCTCCAGAACCATTGTTGACAGAGAATCGTCTTGCCTTACTCCTCTTCTTACCTCACACTCGTCTGACAGCTTTAAATCTACCCTAACTGCACATGTGGTGTTACTAGTGTCATAGCTGCCAGCTTGGATATATTCTCGGGTATTTTAAACTCTCTAAGTATTTCAATAAGTTTGCTTCTTTTCACTGAGTCGTATGTGGCCTTAAAATCGATAAGCATCAAATGTGCTGGAATCTCGAACTCGTAACAACCTGTCGAAATTTGCTTCAACAGGCGTATTTGGTCAACCGTCGACCTATTTTTTTCTAAAACCAGCCTGATATTCCCCTAGCAATGGCTCCACATAATTCTCTAGTCGTTTATTATTAATGTTGCCACAATTTTGTAGGTCACATCTGGTAAAGCTCTCCCTTTGTAGTTGCCACATTCCGTAATATCGACCTTCTTAAATAGAGTGACCATGATAGTCTTGTTCCATTTTTGTGGCATTTGTTTTGTTTTCCAATTTTTTTTTTACCAGTTCGTACATCATGTTAACCAAGACAGCCCCTCCATATTTTAAATTTTCGGCCGTGATGCCAGTTTCACCTGGACTTTTATTGTTTTTCATTGTTTGTAAAATCTCTTCTAATTCTTGCCTCGCTGGATCGTCTGTAACTTCTTCTTCTTCAGGTGACATTCTTTTACATTTTCCACATTTCCAACATTTTACAATTTCTCGAAATGTTCTTTCCATCTTCTGCATGTGTCTTTTTCGTTTCCTATCAAATTGCCCTCTTTATCTTTGCACACTGCACTAATATGATGCCCTCTTTTTAGATCTTTCACGTCTTTGTAGATTGTTGATTGTTTGATTTTTTCTCTATTTACATATGTCTTTTATTTCGTCTATAATAAATTTAAATAGGGAAAGAAATATTTTTGGACAGATGAACGAGTTCCGAGGTATTCTGAGATAGTCAAAGTCATTTGTCCGAAGGCTAGACATTTTCCATATTCAATTATTTCGGCCCGCTGAGTGAATTTGGCCACGACAGAAGAAGCCGAAAGCCAGATAGTACCGACCGTCTAAAATCAAAAAATTATTATTTTTTAGGCTTTTTAAAAATGAATAAATCACCAAATCCAGAAGCTCAAACATTAATTGACAGTGTTCTACAGATGAATAAACTAACCCTACAGTTGGATGTTTTACCATCAGCTTGGAGATATATAGCTACGCCTGCTTGGAGACGTTATGTTAAGGTCATGGATAACATAACAAAGTATGTATATTTTTGTCGTGTTCCTCACGTCAGTAAAGTTATGATCTTAAACAAGGTCTTAAATTTTTAACTCATAAGCAATTGACCTTCTTTCATTTCGTGTACCAACAAGTGAACATACATTTAATGAAAAGCCTGTATTTTTCCAATGAACCCATCACAGTTTTTTTGTCCCTGATGTACTGCAGCCTAGAAGGCTCATAGCGCTCGCCCTTGTTGAAAACCTCTCGGTGGGGAATTGAGAACCATATGCTAATTTGTACTCTATATCTAAGTGTACGATTAAATCATCTGATACTATTAATCTTCTTTGCGCTGTCTTTTTATTATACGCTGCTTCATAGGTTCCTAAGGATATCTAGATTTTGTTGAATTATATCCGGACGGCACAGTGTCCGCTCAATTGCCTGATAGTAACCCTGAGTTATGTTGTGCTGTAGTGTTACAGTTTGGCACTTGTTTTGCTGCAGACTTTTAATAAGCTCTTTGATTTGGTTTAAACCTGGTTTACCCGCCCATAAAAGGATAGGTTGACTGAGAATCCACCGGTTAATTTTCTTACTAATTCCGTATGTTGGTAGAGGCGAAACCGACTTCGGACCCACATATTCTCCAATCACACCTCGTCTCGCAAATCCACTAGGTTTTTCTTCGTTTTCATCGATAACACAGTGTTCCCGCACACACATCAACTTTACGATGGTCTGACCGCCAGTTCTCTAAAGTCGTTGCAGCTTTACCGAAAGTGTCAAAGACATGACTTATGATCGCATTAAGTGTCTGAAATAACAGAGATCTACTTATTTAAGTACGTTCTCTAACTATTTTTTATGCATTACAGAAGTGCATACATGTTCATCAAAAATAGAGCAACATGTTTGTCTACAGGGTACATAATGGGCTCATCCTAGGTTTTATACCATGAATCCACGCCACAATACTCCTCTCAGTTATTGACGTCTGTGTATCAAACCAGGCTTCTAGGAAGTAAACAGTAGCTGGTTATGTAGCGCTTTTTTGGTCGCTTGGAACAAAACACCGGGATTTACAGAGGTAGTCTGGCTGTGATGCAGTTTTATATAGATCCCTTTAAGAACACCATGAGGTGTGTTGTAGTCAACATATCCTGCAGACCTATGTTGTGACAACAGGTTTAATTAACCCGAAGTGTTATATATAGAGACTAGGTACAACAACCCAACGATATTCAAGTCATCAATCTCGTCGATTTCTTCCCTATGACATGAAACAATACACAAATAGGCATGGCTAGATGCATTTTGACCACCATTAGAAACACATTACTGGTTTTGCTTATATTAAAGCTCGCCGTTGTCAGTTTTGGTTGGTATTTTATTGTCATTAGTTTGCCACACTAACGAGCTCTCATGAGAGCAAAACCGTTATGTGTTTCTAATTATATTTAAAATGCATCTAGTCTTACATATGGGTTACTCTACATAACGCCTCAAATTTATATACCAAACTCTAACTTGTGCCAATTGACTACTCCGGTTCGTTCTATGAAGCCCTATTTCGGCTACTCCTGAGTCACAATGTGAGGTAACAGTAGGTCCCAGAGAGGTCCCATAGAGGTTGTAGTTGTCCCTCTTATCGCTTCTGTATTTCCCACCCAAGCAAAGAGCTTGTATACACCCCTAATTTTATAATGTATAAATTTGCAGCATCACATTCAAATATTTAGAAGAATCACTTAAAAATATAGAAGGCAAAGAAGAGAATGATCTCAGTGCAATTCAGAAAATATCCAAGATTGACATGAAATTAGCTGTGGCCACATCAATGGACTTGATTATAGGAGGAATAGATACTGTAAGTAGGTAAAAAATTTGTAAGTGAAGATTGGAACCTGTGATGAGCACTTGTTAGTACGCTTGGAGAACCCAAATCACCACAACACATTTAAAAAACCTGACGATCGTTTCACTAACCAAGTTAGCGTCATCAGAGGATGAATAATTCTGAAATATTGTTATTGAAACGATAGTCAGGTTTCTTTTAATGTGTGGTGGTGATTCGGGTTTTCCAGGTGTACTTAAAAAAGATCTCCTAGTAAAGTTTGATTCAATATTGACGACTAATTTCGGGATGCGCGAAGTTTCGCGCTGGACCCGAATCAAAGCTTCAGTTAGAAGAAATGTACGCGCTAGGCGATGTTATAATAGTTCAAGGTTCGAAATTTGCAGTTCTCCAAAACAGTTCGAAGTTGGTTCCTCAAAATTAGTTCAAAATTAAACTTTTTTTAAATTTCAACAACACACCACGAGGGCTTACAGCCTAAATACTATCGTACAGTGGGTGTCGACAAGGAGGAAAGAGGCAACTTGTTATTTCTGGACTTGAAGGTTCGGAGGAGAAGGAAAAACATGCGCCGGCAAGAAATTCCACAACTTGGAAGTCCTCGGGACAAAAGAGCGGGCATAACAAGATGTTCTATGTCTGGTGACCTGGACAGTAAAAGCGTGCATTCGCTCTGTTCCCCTGGTAGATCTGTTGGGGGCAGCAGGTGGAGGAACTATGGAAGAAAGCTCCTCTGAGCAGTGCCCGTGCAGATATCTATAAAAGAGAGAGAGGTCACCAACCTCACGTCGGTGGGCAAGGGATGGCAGCATTTTGGTGAGGGTAGGGTCACCGATGAGACGTATAGCTCTCTTCTGAATGGAGTCCAGGATAGCGAGTGTAGAAGCGGCAGCAGCACCCCAGATGTGGGAGCAGTATTGGAAGTTTGGTCTTATTTGTGAAGTATATAAGGTATAGAGATTAGCTGGTGAAAAGTATTTGCGAGCCCGGAAGAGGAAACCTAATTTCTTAGCAGCCGCTTCTGCAATTGATGTGACATGTTGGTTCCAATTGAGATTTCGATCCACAGAGATGCCAACAAGTTAAAAGGACTCATTACTTTGAATAACTTGGTTGTTTATTGTGATGGATCTAGGGCTGGTGTATCTCTTATGAGAAAGAAAGCAAGACTGTGATTTGGTGGGGTTGAATTGTACAAGATTTCTACTTCCCCAGTCTAATATTTTTTTGGAGATCCACGGAGATAGAACCCTCCATGAGTCTGCGATCCTCATCTAGTTGGGCTAAAGAGACAGGCTTAGAATAGTGTATATTGGAGTAAAGGGTGCTGTCGTCCGCGTAACTGTGAACTGGGTTGAATGTGCTAGAGAGGAGGTCATTGATGTGGAGAAGAAACAAAGTAGGGGCTAAAGCTGAACCTTGAGGAACTCCTGCATTATATGGATACAGTTTAGAGGAATGTCCATCCACGACAACAGAAATGCTCCGGTAAATCGGTAGCGAAATTTCAGGGGACTTTACTGATGCCTATTTTGAATAAATAGTGATACACATTGGGACCTGACACACATATTTTATATACCCGAGGACTTTTACGAGCTTTTACACATTTATAAGATTAGATAATGGCAGTTTAGAAATCAATCGGTGACAGAATTTTTAGAAGTCATTACAATGATTACAGATTACCAGTGGGTTAAGCATAACTTGTTTTACAATGGGCCAAAAATCTCAAACATAAATAATCAGGAGTGTTTAAATTTTGAAGTGATCAATACTTACATATCACGTTTACTTATTTCAATCCCCCTTAACCATACTGGTTACTAAAACTGCCTAGTTAATACCTGACAACAAAAGGTACTAAGTATAAATAAGCTTAAGTATATTGCACTATAAATTTTTTAATATCTTTTTTGTAAGTAGTGGTCCACATTGAGCCATCTTTAAGACTGACAACAACACCGGAACGCATTTGCACCCAAGTAACCTGCAAATTTTGCCGAAACTTGGCCTTTCATAAAAATAATAACGATCTTTTACACACCAAATATTGTACAATACAATGTAACTGGATGTTTTATTTTCAAACATGATCTATGGGCATTTTAAAATTTCGATGAGTTAGAAATTAGATTTGAAATTTTTTAAAAATTCGGGACGCAGCAAGTGCGTTATGGTAGTGAATTTTTATTAAATGCTTCAAATTTGAATAACTCAATTTTATATAAACCTAGAAAGTTGAATTTTGCCATATAGTAATGACTTTCACAAGGCAACATATTCACCAAATGTCATCAAAATAGCTTTGTAATTTTCAGAGACAAACATTTTTTTCGAAAGAAAACTCAAAATTTTCTAGGAAAACCTTGTCCGATTTTCCTGGCTAACGAACTTATCTAAGCCATGATTAAAATAAACATTCTTGCCGAGTTTAATCAAAATCAGTTAATAACTTTTTGAGTTATCATGCGGATACATACACACACACACACACACACACACACACACAAATATATATATATATATATATATATATATATATATATATATATATATATATATATATATATATATATATATATATATATTTGCAAATGAGTGCGAAATAGGACCCCGAGAACCCATATACGGGGTTAGTTTCAATTTTTATATGTTTGTTTATATATATATATATATATATATATATATATATATATATATATATATATATATATATATATATATATATATATATATAAACATATAAAAATTGAAACTAACCCCGTATATGGGTTCTCGGGGTCCTATTTCGCACTCATTTGCAAAAATGTTTGCAGTCTCACCATCGATACCTCTCTATTAGCGAATTTTTTTAAATAAAAATTCACTAATAAAACAAACCAAACAGTATATCCCTCGTGCTTTAAGTAACCTTACTATGACAAGCAGATACGCCATTTTAACGTTTTAAATAAAGTGGTTTAAGTATTTTACATAATATGTTAATAATTAATTAATTTATAGAATATAACATGATCATTTTCAAACACTCTCCCAGTATACAACACAATATTACTCCTCGGTCAATAAATTCACTTTTTTCATTCTGCCTTATCAAAACAACATTTAGTAAATTTTAATTTTACACTACAATAACGACTTGTTAATGCATTCTCCAGAGCACACAGAAGCGCAGAAACGAGATAAGGTTATGAGCAAAATATATAGTAGAAACAATGTGCCATATTTTATCAAAATAACTTATTGTTTGAAAATGTACACAAATTTTCCGACAAACGTTGGTTTTCTAACCAACAAAAATTAGGTTAATAGCAAATTGAGTTATTGAAATTTAAAGCATTTGATGAAAACTTGCTACCAAAACGCACTTACTGCGTTTTTTTTTCTTACCAACATATTTCGATAAAAAATGCAATAAAATAAGGCTGTTCGAAAAAAAATTTGTAGGGATCACCAACGATCGACTTGTGGGCCAGCCGGTGATTGTCAAAATAATTTTATAAGATGCAGCTCAAGACACCCTATAATTAACTTATAACATTTTTTCTCGTCTCTTGTATAATAATAATTATATTCAGCTTTACTTGCACTTGTATATAAAAATTTCCCAAATGACACAAATAATTCGTCGACATAAACAAATAAACATAATATAAACGATCTCATATCATACGGCAAATGTTAGTTACAGCGTCTAACACACCTGCGCAATTCCGTTACCGCGGCAACAACATACTAGATCTCGTATAACTTATTGACAATGAAAGGGGTTCATATTAAACATAAATGTTTCAAATTTGAATAGCTCAATTTTCTGTAACCCTAGAAAGCTGAAGTTTAACACATAGTTAGGTCTTTCCCAAAGCAATTTGTACACCAAATTTTATCGAAATATTTTCGGAGAAAAAAATTTTTTTAAAAGAAAATTCAAAATTTTCCCAGAAAACCCCGTCCGATTTTCCTGGCTAACGAACTCATCCAAGCCATTAATAAAAGAAAGGCACTTGCTGAGTTTCATTTAAATCGGTTAATTATTTTTTGAGTTATCAGACAGATACACACACACACACACACAGATATATATATATATATATATATATATATATATATATATATATATATATATATATATATATATATATATATATATATATATATATATATATATATATATATATATATATATATATATATAAAAATTGAAACTGACCCCGGATGTGGGTTTTAGGGGTCCTAATTCGCGCTCATTTGAAAAAAAATTTGCAAAGTCTCACCATTGAAACCTCTTTATTAGTGATTTTTTTTAAAATAAAAATTCACTAAAAACGACATGTAGGGAACACTTATTTGGATGGTTTCAAGTATGGTGGAAGTTTATTGAGAAGTGTTGTGTGCCAGACTCAATCAAATGCTTTAAAAATATATGTATTTCTGCACAATTATAATTGCAATATTTACAAGATTGACTTACTGCTTAAAATGTCTCTAATTGCTTCTTCATTGGGGACTTGGATTATTCGCTAGTGGACCGTCTATATTTGGATTATATTCTCGCCACCATTACTTTGTGGTAATTCTTATCGAGCTTATTTTGAATACCCCTTTTGTACTGAAAATTCTCTTCTTTCTTGATTACTATTATTCGTTAATACCCATGTAATGTTGATCTTTACTATTCCTTTTGTGTGCAGATTATATTTAACAACCCGTTTTTTTTTAATCTATAATAAATTTCTTTCTCCAACTTTTTGTCTTTACACTTCTCACAGTCAAATCTAAAATCATAATTACACTGTTACCTGCTACTTTCGGAAGTTCGATCTCGAATTCCTTTTAACACTGTTACCTTTTATTCTCGCAATACCATGCCGAATGTCAGTCAAATCTCAAATCATAATTACACTGTTTGTGATATTAATCATATCTTTTTTAATTGTAAGAAACACATCCATGCATGTAACAATCTAATTAAAAAATGTCTTGATCAAGGAATTCCACTACCATTAAATATATCATATTTGTTGCATGTAGCGTTCTATGTTGAAAGAGAGATGATGCATATACTTTTGAACTTCATTAAATGTAATAAATTACATGAGGTAATTTAGCTCAACGTAAAAAGAGATAAAATTTTGTTCTGTTTTTTATAGTAATTTTGTGGAAGAAATTGACATTATAGTTAATAGGCATATAATTATAGATTCCTTTTGTCTGTCCCTGTGTCTAACCCATGTTTACCGTGGTCCAGTCTAGTTTGTCTCAAATAAAGTCGCCTTGGTGGACCCCTAGGCGTGAAGTTTGTGATCCCATGTCTTTTTTCCTTATTTTTAATCCTAGTTTATAAGACTTAAATACATACACCTTACCCACAAAAACAAAATGTAAAGTATGATGGGCATAGTCTCTCTTCGTAAATTATTATTGGTTTACATGAAGTAAGGGAAATTTAGGTGTTTGTTTGCTGAGCTTGGTAGACGATAGCATAGAGAATCCTTTTTGTTTTTTATTATAATGTAAAACATCATATTATAA
Source organism: Tillus elongatus (assembly GCA_964006375.1). Lineage (NCBI taxonomy): Eukaryota > Metazoa > Arthropoda > Insecta > Coleoptera > Cleridae > Tillus > Tillus elongatus. Next base: position 104,764,668 of record OZ023264.1, read on the forward strand.
TAGGGCGCTGTAGCACTAGTTGTTGACCTGGAGTGACCGTGGCTAAAAGAGCTTTGCTCGAGGCCAAAACAAGTTTAATAAAAAAAAAAAAAAATAATTACACTGTTACCTGCTACTTTCGGAAGTTTGATCTCGAATTCCTTTTAACACTGTTACCTTTTATTCTCGCAGTTCCATGGCGAATATAATTACACCTTTACCTTCTACTCTCAGCAGTTCGATCTCGAATCCCTTTTAACACTGTTACCTTTTATTCTCGCATTTCCATTGGGAATATAATTACACCTTTACCTTCTATTCTCGGCAGTTCGATCACGAATCCCTCAACAAATTTCCTTTTCACTTTAAATATGTTCACGTCTGTCAAACTGAACACGTCTCTCTCTTTTTAACACAGGCTGTGCGACAGAGCTCACTAGCACGCCACCTTGCTATTGTCCAAACTTCTTATTAGGTACACAAAAACCGTAGCAATGCTCCACTGACAACATTGTATGCCTTTTTGGAATTTATTCACAATATTTTTTATCTTTAACCTTATCTCCTAAAATACAATGTGTCTATACATACTTTACATCTATTCAATTTGACCATATGAAAGTATTTTCCTTAACCAAAACAATATAAATCAAATCAAAGCATTGCTCTGTATTCTTTATATTCCAATGATATTTACTATTCAACCAAAATATCCAACACTCTTTTAAATATACAGGGCATTTAAATTTCAGGATGCGTAAACTTTATATACATGACTCGTTTTTCTCCACAAAAAGGTTTCAATTTTTAAGCTATATTTGCTATTTATAGCAATATATACAGTGTGGAACAGCCAAATGGAATAAATTCGATAACGGATAAATGAGGGCGTGTTGGGAAAAACGCTTGGACACGTCGATTTGTATTTTTAACTGCGCATCTTTTTCAAGAAAAAAAAATTATATAGGGTGCGTCATGTGACAGTGGCCAATACCAACTTTCTTATTTTAAATACAAGCCCCTGTATATTATAATTTTTTTGGATTCTTCAGAAAATTCTAGACATAATTCATGTACAATGTTCTATACCTATCTTCAACTGTTTCGGAAATATTAAGTATTTTCAGATTTATTACAAAAATTAACATTAAAAATAGAAAATTATTTTATTTCACAAATTCGCTACATTGCATTCAATACTTATTTCCCATTCAGCTCTTGATAATGAGAAAGTAAACAAAAACCATTCCTGCGTTTCTTTTTACTGATATGAAATGAAACAAAAACAAAAACAGTTTTCTTTCTGTTCGTATAAAACTCGTAGCCTTAGCAACTTGTTGTCTGCCTGCATGACAGTAGTGATTAGTGTCAGTGCTATTGTCGTTTGAATTTCGTTAACTGTACGTAATAATATCAGAAAAATGGTTCATTTAACAGAAATGCACAAAATAACCATTCTACAAATGATTGGTTATGGAGATAACACACGGACACAGATGGAAGTGTCTCGCTTATTTCACGAAAAATTTCCAAATTTGCCGCCTGTATCCCAAGGAACAATTAGCAAAATAGAAAAGCAGTTTCGCGAGCTTGGTCATGTGAGACAGATAAAAAAAGTAGCTGCCAATGCAGTAAGTGATGATACGAAATTGGATATTACGCTTGAGTTTCAAGAAAACCCACATACTTCGGGTCGACAAGCAGCCCAACTATTCAACGTTAGCCACACAGCAATTTTTCGAACATTAAAGGAAAGTAAAATGCATCCCTATAAAATGATACCAACTCAGGAGCTCATGGAGGACGATTTCGATAGGAGAACGTATTTTTGTGAACAAATGATGGCAATGTTAGATAACAATGTGATCCAATTAGAAGATTGTTTGTTTTCTGATGAGAGCACATTTACACTTCACGGTCATGTTAATCGTCAAAATTGCCGCTATTGGTCTAATGAGAATCCTCATTGGATGAGAGAGGAACATACGCAATATCCTGAAAAAGTTAATGTTTGGGCAGGAATTGTTGGAAATCATATCGTAGGTCCCTTTTTCATTGATGGCAACTTGAATGGGGATAAATATTTAGAAATGCTCCAAAATAATGTCGTGCCAACTTTGACAAACTTATATCCAGATCCAGCAAACCCACAAGTTCCTGCCAATAAAATATGGTTTCAGCAAGATGGAGCACCGTCCCATTACCAAATCAATGTCCGGCAGTACCTGAACCAAATTTTTCCAAATCGGTGGATAGGGAGGCGCGGATCGATAGAATGGCCAGCACGATCTCCTGATCTGTCGCTATTAGACTACTTTTTGTGGGGATATGTCAAAAGTATTGTATACAAAACTAAGCCCCTCAACTTAGATGACTTAAAAAGACGAATCACGCTTGCGATTAGATCAGTCACGCCTGAGATGTTGAGTAATGTTAGAAGACATTTCTATACCAGATTAGCATGTTGCCAAGATGTTCGTGGCGAGCATTTTGAACATTTACTACATTGACATTAATTTTTTTTTGTTTTTTTAAATTATTAAGAAATAATCAGTATTTCTTATTAGAATTTGTGAAATAAAATAATTTTCTATTTTTAATGTTAATTTTTGTAATAAATCTGAAAATACTTAATATTTCCGAAACAGTTGAAGATAGGTATAGGACATTGTACATGAATTATGTCTAGAATTTTCTGAAGAATCCAAAAAATTAATAATATACAGGGGCTTGTATTTAAAATAAGAAAGTTGGTATTGGCCACTGTCACATGACGCACCCTAAATAATTTTTTTTTCTTGAAAAAGATGCGCAGTTAAAAATACAAATCGACGTGTCCAAGCGTTTTTCCCAACACGTCCTCATTTATCCGTTATCGAATTTATTCCATTTGGCTGTTCCACACTGTATATATATATATATATATATATATATATATATATATATATATATATATATATATATATATATATACACAGAGTGTTCAAAAGAATCAAAATATGATGATGTAACACAACTTATTCTTACACAAGTTGCACCCTAAGGAGATATGGATGTTCAAAATTTGTCGTAGAAATTACACACAAAAAAACCACGAAAGCCGTTTAGTCTACAAGAAGGAAACTGAACACATGAAGTGGGCCCATTGTAGTACTCAACTGGCGCTAATTTCGTGGGTGACTACCCTTACATTAAAAATCTTTTTGTCTGTCTGTTCTAAAAAAATAATACCTATAGGTTTTTTGGCATATAATTTTAAAACATTTTTTGTTCTTGTGAATTTTCGAAAAATGGTTTACGCAATTATTAATTGAAGTACAGCCAGAATACCCTCTACCTATAAGACTTAAGTAATTAAAAAAAAATTACGGTTACCTACACGAATATGTTTTTAGTTTTTTTTTTAATGAAAAATATACCATTGTTTAGGTACACTATGTTCGAATAATTTACTTACGTAATCTGCCTTTTCCCACAATTACAGCTTTTTCTTATATAAATGTAGTTCAACAAAGATGAATTAATAGATGGCTAGTGAGATTTTCGTTATTTTCTTATATAAAATATTTTGAGTTGATTTTCATTAATCGTCTCTGTTGTAAAAACCAAGATTAGAAATAAGTTAAGTTTTATTATTAGATGCTAAATTAAATTATATGTTTTTTATAGATTTAGTGTGTATGTTTGTTTTTAGACGAGCAGAAGTCTTGGAGCAGCGTTGTATTACTTAGCAAAAAATAAGGATAAGCAGACTATATTAAGAAAAGAATTGATAAATTTGCTACCCACTAAAGACACTCCTCTTACACAAAAGATTTTGCAAGAAGCAGCATATCTTAGAGCTGTTATCAAGGAAACAACTAGAATAGCAGGTGCTGCTGTAGGAACTACTAGAACGACTGTGAAAGATTTGGTGCTTAGTGGATATCAAATTCCAAAAGGGGTAAGAAAAATTAAGAAAATGTATTTCTAGTGAATGAGAATCATTTTGTATCTTCTCTTATATATCTATTTAACTAATTATATCAGTAAACAAAATTTAAAGAATGCTAATTTGCTTCTTCTGTTACATATATTATTCCCTATTCATCTGTAGTATATAATTTATAGCGACATTTACACTAGGTAAAGGTCATCTTTGTGCAAAATATTAGCCCGCAAGAGCAGTCAAATGAAGAAACAAATTTACACTTAAAAATCGGTTCTATTGAATTTTATTGGCTATGGATGTTACTAGGCATATCTACAGCAAATGCTTGTCCTAAGTCAACAAACAAAACAAAACCAAAAGAAAGCTGAGCGTTTCAAAAGATTAAGAAAAACTGGAAGTACGTTATATAGTGAAGGATTTTACAGATTGAGAATTTCAAGAAGCAGATAGCTAAGGCTTATAAACGTATATAAAATATATTTACATTGATATTGCCTCTTATCCTTAAAGTTTTTGGTTAGTTGTTTATTCTCAGGACATTGTTAAGAAGTTTGTAACTGTTAATTGTTGATACAATTCAGCGGTTGGAAATCTTCTGGACGTATTGTTGACTTGAAACAATATTTTGTGACATTTCTTTGGCATTTTAAAAATTAAATTGCGCACTATGGTAAGTCATATACCTAAATCAAAGCTAAATTTTAAAATCGCAAATGGATAATGAAGATAATGATTAACTAGGAATATAATTTTCATCGAATTAGCAGTTGGTGCATTTGATGTCAGTATGATTAGAACTAGCGTTAGAAAATTTAGCTAAGGCAGTCGATATAGTGCCTCCTGAAAGAACCAAACTAACAAGAATTTTAGAATGCCTCTAAAAACTCGTCCATGAATTGAGAATCACGATAAATGCCCGCGAAAAAAGACAAATTCAGAACAGTGTGTGCCCACACAGCACAGGATATCCAATGGATATTCATTGGATATACATAATATCCATTTTACGTCCATGACCATGATGGATAGCATATAGATATCCAATGGATATTGTTAAGAGCAGAAAAATGTTAATCAAACTTAAGTAATGTGAACATATGAGCATTTCTTATTTATTAAAATCTAATCAAGAATGCATTCGAATTTCTGGATGTGTATTACGTTATTCAAGTATGTATATATCCATCAAACATCCAATGGATGTCCATTGGATATCCCTTGGATATACAGAAGACATCTATTAGACTGGACATCCAGTTGATGTTCCGTTAATATGCTCACACCAGCAGGAAACAAGATTAATAAATTATAGGAACCGTTATTTACGTCTGTAAAAGACAAGGGAAGAAAAATAACCCGTTATAGCACAAGAATTACTGAAAAGTGTTAAAACCAACGCCAACAATAAGTTTCCATCCAAATTCTCATTGCGATTAAAAGATTACAACAAAATTATTTGTATTTCAATACAGAGAGTATTATTGTTTATGGCTGTTATTTCGTGAGAAGAATCTATTATCATATTGTTATTCATTAATGCTCTCCCGAACAATAAACGCGAGATCAGATATACTTATTTACGTAAATACCATTATTTATAGCTGTAAAAAGCACGCTGGTTGATAATAACATGGCTAGTGGACGTGAACTAGAAAGCAAATGTCTTCTTGATCCAACTAAATATTTTACTTCCTATTGAAATCAGCGAAAATTGTCTAGTAATATAATGGAAGTTTATGTGTATGTAAAATTGTTCATTTTACTGGTGAATATTCCTCGTCCTTGCTTAGAAGCAGATCACTTCCATTAGATTGTGATTATCCAGTTTATTTTTCTCAAATAATCTCTCTAGGAAATCATTATCATTATCTTTATTTACTCCAACAATTTTAACACTGGTCTTTTTACTTTGGCTACTCTCATTTCATCTTTATCAAACAATTTTGCTTTTATTTCTTCTTGCGATTAATGTTGTCACTTCCACTATTTGGTTTTATAAGTACTTCATCTTTAGAAGCATCTCTGAATTGAGATGCACCCACTTCGGACTCTCCTGAGTTTATCTTTTATTTTATTCTTTTCTTAGTCTCTTTACTTTCCTTTTAAATTTTAGGTTTCACCACAATGGGTGGTTAAAGCTTTAACTTCTTTGTTACCGCTACTAGGTACATACTGTTTACTCTCCTTCTCGTATACCGAAACATTTGACAAATCACTTTCTAGCAACCTGAAAATATCCTATTCTAAAAGTTTGACTGCTTATTGGTCATGCTGCTCTTTCATTCGCATCAATTCACCACTCACAATATTTTTTATTGCATCTCTGATGGTTTTTTCTTCATTGAAACTTTTTCTACAAAAGTGTGCATATGGTCTGACGACCGCAGGCATATAATAATAATAATAATAATAATAATAATAATAATAATAATAATAATAATAATAATAATAATAATAATAATAATAATAATAATAATAATAATAATAATAATAATAATAATAATAATAATAATAATAATAATAATAATAATAATAATAATAGTGTTTATTTTCTTTCCAATACATGTACATTTTATATAAATGAGATAAAGTAATATTAACTACGTACACACAAAACAAACACTAAATAACTCACAGAAGTGCCAGAGCACTTTTGCGTGAGATTTTTTTTTTTTTTTTGACAAAGATGCGTCTTCACAATAGAAATAATCCCAGATAAGGAGAGATAAAACACAGACAGCATACCCTTTTTGCTTTTTTTTCCTTGGTCTGTTAAATGTCAATAGTAAATAATTCACTCCATAAGGAGTCAGTGCAATTTAGCGCTATCATAAACCTTTTGTAGATAAGCGTGTTTTAGGCTACACATACATTCGTACACGCAAACATACAGACACAACCAGAGACACACACATACAGCACAGCACACAAGCCACCTCCACGAACGGGAAACCCACACAATTACATAATAAGATAATAAGACAACACACACACAAACTTTTTCTACACTCCCCACAGAAGTATAAAAGTTTTACATCTTTTTTTTACTTGAATAACTCTGAGCTCTGTGCATGGGTTCAACACTAATTATATATTTTTACAGTAGGCTCCAGCACATTTATCATAATAAATATAATCTTGTGTTGACAATAAACACTATTTATTTATTTTTATTTATTTATTTATTTATTTATCCATACACCATCCAACGCCTTAAAAGCCAAATTAAGGATGGGCCAATACAAAAAACATAATAACTAACAATAATCAAGCTAACAATACAAAAAAAGAGTCACAAATTAGATCGCTTTGAAAAACATTTTTATCTCTGATATGTTACATGAGAAGATATCTAGGCGGTCTTACAGTACAGAGTAATCATTGCACATCTGGTAAATTGGAGACGATCGCAGCAATCGTGTACGAGCAGTCGGGAGATAGAATGTGCCTGGAAAACGTGCTGCAATACGAGGCACATTGAAATTAAGTTGCTGAAGCAGACTAGGGCAGTCGAACACAGAATTAACCAGTTTATATAAAAATATAATGAAACAGCACTGCCTGCTATATGTGTATATATAGTATATAAAAAAACAAGATGTCTTAATGTGTATATATATATATATATATATATATATATATATATATATATATATATATATATATATATGTGTGTATATATAGTGTATATATGGTGTATATATGGATGTGTAAATATGTAAGATACCAATTATTAACATAACCAATAGGTATAATAAATGTAAATAACCTTCAACTGCAATTCAAAAATCTGTGGTGAATGAACTACAAGTTCGTGCCATCCCGAGTGGTTGAGTGTTTACACTCACTCACTCAAACTCAACTCAACTCAAGCACTGCCTGCGCATCGACAGAGTCTGCAGACTAAAGCGAAGAAGTAAACTTTCCTGAGGAAAACCAATAGACGGATATCGACCATCCTCACGAAAGCTAAGAAACTTTAGAAATTTCCTTTGCACTGATTCCAGGCTTGCCACATGTATCTCATAAGTAGGAGCCCACACAACTGAGCCATATTCAAGTCGGGGCCTAACCAAACAGCTAAAGAGCAGGAGGAGGGTGTCAGTCTGTGAGAAATTTTTGCTGTTTCTTATCAGAAACACTAGAGTTTTGTAAGCAGAACTGACAGTCTGCTCATAGTGTGGTTTAAAGGATAGAGTACCATCAAAAACAATTCCAAGGTCCTTAATAGTCCCGGGGCGGTCAAGTGGAAGCCCTCTTATATTGTACTCGAAAGTGATTGCGTGCTTATTTCGAGTAAAGAACATCACACAACACTTGGAAACATTAATAGAAAGACCACTCCGACAACACCATTCATCAAGGATCTGAAGACAGTTCTGGAGCCGCAAACAGTCATCAACACTCGAAATATTTGCGAAAATCTTAATATCGTCTGCATACATTAAAAAAGGAACATGTAAAACATGTTTAACTGGGCCAATAAATATATTAAACAGTAAAGGACCGAGTATGGAACCCTGCGGCACTCCCGAAGGTACGTGATAGGTGTTAGATTTGAAGCCCCCAACCTCAACAAATTGCCTCCTTCCATCCAGGTAAGATCTGAACAAGCCAAGCAAGCCCTCGGAGAATCCGATAGCCCTCATCCTGTCAATCAGAACAGAGTGATTTAGACAATCGAAGGCCTTAGATAGATCAGTATACACAACATCAACCTGTGAAGAGCGGTCAAGAGCGGACGCAATGAACTGTGTAACGTCAACTAAATTCGTTACAGTCGATCTACCTGGAATGAAACCATGCTGAGAAATAGAGAGTCTGTTTTTGATGTGAAACAGTATTCGCTGAAAAAGGCAGGCCTCGAAAATCTTACAGAAGACACATAGTATGGCTATTGGTCGATAGTTTGATGGATCACCACTATCGCCCGCCTTGAGGACAGGGAAAACCCGTGACAGCTTCCAAATCGCGGGAGATGTTCCAGATCTAAGAATCAGTTTAAAATTTTTCTTAAGTGGAGTCAGGAAAGCATATAAGCAGTCGCGCACCAAGAAACCAGGAACCAGATCAGGTCCACAGGACCTGTTAGCCTTAATTCTCTTAGCGGCTGTAATAATTTCGTCATCTGTAAAGTCATCAACAAAGAACATTGTGATGTCACCCGAAGCCAGGCTGGCGGCTGTAGGCGATGAGGTGGGGGTGGAACCAGAACATCCCGCAAAATAAGAAGCAAAGCTGTCAGCTGCCTGTTGCTGATTAGATGAATTCCCAATAGATAAGTTTTGACGGCGTCGAGAAGAGCAGTTCCAGAATTTTTTTGGATTAGACCTAATCTCTCTTTCAACCCTCTGAAAGTAGTTTACTCGAGAAAGATAAATGTCTCTCTTAAGTTTTTGTCTCAGATCCCTAAATCTATCCAGAAACTCCACATTTCCAGACTTCTTAAACTTACACCATAATGAATATTTATATTTGATACTAACCTTAATTTCTTTAGAAAACCACGGGGAGTACCTATTACATGCTCTTGGAGCAGTCATGGGAACATACAGATCAAACAAGTCGTAAATTCTGGAATAGAAAAAGTCAAGCATAGAATCGACATCCTGAAGCCCATCCATGCCATCCCAGCACAAGCCGCCAAGCTCCGCATACAATCTTACAAAATCACATTTTCGAACATTATATGATCTTTGGCCAGTGTCACCAACAGGGGAAGAGACCACTAAACCCCTGAACGGAAACTCTATGATTAAGGGGGGATGATGACCATCAGGAATCACGGGCGAATCAGGAGCCTCCCCCACCAAGCAAGTGTCTGTAAACAAAACCACGTTAAGAATCCTGTTGTTAATATTCTCAACATGATTAAACTGTCAAAGGAGTAGTAGATTACAGAAATTTTGAAAAGCAGACACACGAGCGGAGGGGTCGTTCTGACGACAAGAAGCATATTCAGGCATGTTAAAGTCACCAACTAAGAATGTCTCGGAACCATATGTTATGCACAGGGACCCGAGAGCTTCAAACAAGAGATAGTAGTTATTAATTGGAGTATTGGGAGGTATATAAACAACAAAAACTTTAAGCGAGGCCCGATGATCCGAGACTATGACCCCCACAATGTCAATATTAGAAAGAGCGTCAAATCCGCCACAGTCCCTCCGAATATCAAGGCTACGAGCAGCAAAGCGAGCGTGCACAGCAAGCAGAACACCACCTCCCCTAGTCTTACAAGAGGAATAAAAATCCCTATCTGATCTGTAGACAATATATTGATCATCAAACAGTCCGCTACTATAAATGTCACCTTCCAGCCAAGTCTCAGTGAAAGCAAAACAGTGAAGAGGGTATGCCTGCGAGCAAACAAAAGAGTAAACATCATTGGTTCGTGTCCGGAGGCCCCTGACGTTTTGATAAAATATGTTACATTGCCTCTCTGTAGAACAGGCAAAAGAAGAATGATGATTATGTCCAAAGTTTGCGACAGATCCAACAGGTTTGTTAGGAGACTGGGTTTCCACCCCGACATGGCATTGTGGTAATTGCTATTTGATCTGCAAAATCTCTGCTCTCATCAACTGCAGCTTTTGCCTGTAAACCGCACAGTTATGGTCCCAGGCTGCATGATCATAGGCAAGTCCAGCCTTTACCTTAGCCGCATTGAAACAGTTCACACAACAAAGAGTAGTAGCCATACAGTTTTTCACAGGATGGTCACCAGAACATTTAGGGCATGTGGTTTTGCCCTTACAGAATTTGGAAGTATGGTGGAAGCCAGAACAGTTAAAACATCGCGTGATATCGATACCATCCTAAACAGAGCAGCGATCATACCCGATAAAAATCTGACCAATATCTAAAGCCGACTTATAAGAAACGCAATCAACCTGCAGGACCGCCTGATAAATTATATTATTATTTTTTAGATGATCAGTAGAGATAAACTTAACATTAGAGTCACCAAAGATGTTTTTATTCTGCAACTTAATGAGTCTTATTAATTCATCCCCCTCGATCTTCTCAGAGAGGCCAACGATACGAATTCGCGGGTGTTGATGCGTAACTTCTTTAACACTATATTCGCCAGAAAGATTGCTCTCAGCTAAAGACCTGAATTTTTCCCCATCTTTCCTGGATGAACAGCTAACTATCAAGTCACCTTTAGGAATATTTTTGACTTTAGAAACACAGATATCAGTTGCAACGGGATTGACATTTCGATACAGATCAGCCTTTGTAGCAGCAGCAGATTGAGTGTCATCCTTAGGTCTTATAAGCACAGAAGCTCCTCTTGCAACAGACTGTGCAAACGTTGGAACACTGCGAACACCAGCATCCTGGGAACGATCGACAGACTTAGGTACTGCAGAACTGAAGAAATCAGGGTTGGGGATGCATCTGACCAGATCTATATTAGAGTTCTTCAATGTGGCTATGTCAGCTCTCAATTCACCAATAACCGCTAAGAGCTTGCCTATTTCAGCTGTAAAAACATCCCGGGAGATAAAATTGGAGCTTTCAACACTAACAGAGGATAGAATGTCATCATCATCGGTCAATCCCGCTGATTGGGAACCAACACCATCACAGTCGTCACAAAAATGCCGCATTTTTCTTCTCTTCATTGGCATGCATCTCATCTCTGACTCAGAGAGGCCAGAGCAATCCTTGCATAATAAAGTGCCATACTTATTGCAACAAGCAAGTCTCCTCCTTTTTAGCTTAACATTGCATTTTTACAGCTATCCATCTTTAGCAAAGTAAACAGATAATACTGTATATAAAGAGGCAGCAAAAAGCAAAGATAAGAATGTCGTTTGTTTGGATGATAATCCAGCTTATCACAAAGATAAGAAATTGGCAATGTGAAAATATAAAGGCTAATTCTTTAATATTAAAAGAATACCAAACGTTCTAATGTAAACAAGTTGAATATAATCACAATGGTTCACTTTAGATTATCACTGTCAGAAACTACACGTTCTCAGCTGCAAGATTGTACAATTTTCACCAATTAATTTCAACTCCAAACCAAATATTTTTAAATGCAAAGATAGACAACAGAAAACACAACTCTATCTTTACACACTGTTATATGTTACACTCCACACTGAATACCTATGTCTAGTGTGCAAGGTCTGTTCCTTATAATTAGCGCAGCTTCTGCTACTCTTGTTTTTGGAGATAGAAAAAACTTTCCAAATGAAATTTGTAGAACTTTTCACAAGCTGTGAGAATTTTCTTTTGGAATAACCAAATTAACATCGCAAAACCGAAGGAACTACCTATCCTCACTTTTTTAATAGAACACGCGATATAGGATTACTTAGAATGGAAATCCAAATTATCTGATTCCAAAAATATAATCATTAGTGGCATTTAAATGAGCCGTCTTAGAAATATTCTGTGTCAAACATATTGATTTTACAGTAATAATTAATGATTACGGAAAAGTATCCAAAGATTACCATGCCAAAAATGACCCAGCTTAGTAACTATGAGAACCTAGAGAAAAAATAAACAACAATAGGTGTCAATTGTTTATACAGACTGTACCTTTTACAAAAATAATAAAAATGCCATTGCTGCACAAATTGAATACCGCATAACTTGTCTTCCAATAGATCAATGCCATCATCGAGCGCATCCCGCTATACAGAAAAGAATTTTAGAGAACGCAAAAGTGTTCAATGGAAAAATGGAGCGTCATGACAAATGAAATTGAAGAACTTAACATTCTGTTATATTTTGAAGGTAAGAAATTTGCTTGATTTATTATTTATAAAATATACATTTAAATATAATTTATATTTCTTCCTTCAGAAACTCCTACACGTTCCATTATCGGTTAAAAGTAGATTTTTTAATAATTCAACAAAGAAAATCAGTGGAACATTGCACAAGTATGGACATCATCCATTAAGATATTACCTGTTCAGAAGTTGACTGAAGATCAGAAAATGTGATTAGCATTTTGTCGTGAAATGCTGCTACGAAAAGCATAGGACGATTTCTTCAAAAAAAGTAATGGAGTGACGGAACGACGGAACGACCTCCACAACAACAGCGGGAATAAATAACCGAAAAAACGCCCATATATGGACCTTTGAAAATACTTGTAGGACTGCTGAAATTAGATCTCAAGGAAGGAAATAACTTCACGTTTGGTGTGGTATCATGCGCTGGACCTATTTCCTATGATCGGTCATTAACTGGAAATGATATTCACACTTCCTGCTATATGAAATTGATGGATTGTTGAATAATTTAATTGTTCAGGAGTATAAGAGCCTCATATGGCAGCAAGATGGCGCGCCACCCCATAACATCATTCCGGTCCGAAATTTCCTCGATAACCGCCATGACTTATGGATTGGGAAACATGGGAATATTGAATAGCTTGCCAATGGCCCCAATTTGGCAATTTGATATTCATTTCTCTGGTGATATATAAAAAATACAGTTTACATAGAAATAAGTCTAACCATAGGTGATCTAAAGTTGAAAATAACTAATTTTATGAATAGTTTAACACTCCGGCGGGCGCGCTAGCGGCAAACAGCCGCAAATTTGAATTTTACTGTTATAACTTAAATATGGTTATCCTTCTTATATTGTGCGTTCAACTATTCATTGTTTATGGTGTTGGCGTGGCCTACCGACAGATTTCGTGCCATTAGTTACTTTCCTTCAGTTCTTAGAGACGCAAGGTTCGAAGCAGGTAGAATTTGCGGTTTGTTTGCCGCAGCGCGCCCAGTCATGTAAGTCTTATTCATCGCAAAGTTTTTCATAAAATTGTGCAGTTTGTTGGTTAGCGTCTACTATAATGTCCCTATTAGTACGCATACTTCAAATTTGTAAAATAAATAACAAGTTTTTATTAAATTTTAGGTCACGTGAATTAACACCCTATGAGTTAGACAAAGCTTTAGAAGACGCTGTTAGTGAATTAGCCGAAGAAAGATTAGCTGAAGGAAAAACTAGTGGACAAAGGGAGGAACCGATTATGAGTTTAATAGCGATGGAAGAAGAAGAAGAAACGAAAGCACAAAACTTGTACATCAGCGATTGCCGACAATAGGCATGGATGCAAAATGATAATGTTTTGTATCCTCCTACTAAGTCGAAAAGCATAACTATTGGACAATTGATAGTCCCTTTATTAATCTTATTTTTAAAGGGGTAGACATTGATCCAATCCAATCCATAGCAGGTGGTAGTCGAATTTTCCTTTACGTAATAGTAAAGGATTTTTTCACGCCCGAGGAGGTACCACCCCATACATCAAGGGGCCGGTGAAGTCCCAACGGACATTTCCGGTTCTAGTGTATGAGTCGGTTTCCCTTATAAACAAAAATGATGATGGCTCCTCCTTGTACAAAATATTCCGGAGGCAAAATACCCCTCCATTCGGATCTCCGGGAGAGGGGTGTACAGGGGGCGCCAACATCAAGATTTAACATATCCTTTTCGAATATATGTGGCCTAAATTCTAACCTGAACTCCGTCCACCATTTCCTCCAGGCTAACAGGCCCCAACTCCTCTTCCTCACCGAAACCCAAATCAGTGCCAAAACAGCCACTAATCACCTTAATTTCCCGGGGTATGAGCTCCTTACTTCCTTTAGATTGCATGGAGGCGTGTGCGCATACGTCCGTAGCAATCTACCCTGCACCAGACTCCCCAATTTAGAAGCTGGAAGAAAAGACATACTATGGATAAAACTTTCTCTCAGGGCTGCAACTAAATTCATCTGTTGCATTTACTGGTCACCTTCTGACAACAACTTTGTCCAGCTCTTTGACTACCTTTCTGAAAAAACCGACTCTCTGATTTCTGAATATCCTTCCTCCGAGGTCACTATTCTTGGTGACTTCAATGTCCATAATAAGGAATGGCTAGGATCTTCAAAAACCGATCCACAAGGGAGAGCAACGGAGGCCTTTGCAGTCAGCAATTCTTTAGTCAATATGGTTCAGCAACCTACTTACTTTCCTCGCATCCCAACACACAGCTCAAATCCCTTGGATCTCCTTCTTACTACACAACCTGAATGCTATAGGATATCAGTCACCGCCCCCCTTGGTCGCTCAGACCACAGCATGGTCGCTGCTTCCTGCGCAATTCAACCCGAGGTCACATAGTCATCACACCCACGTATCGTTTGGCACTACAACTCCGCAAACTGGGACGAAATGCGGGATTACTTTTCCTCATTTCCATGGGCGTCTGTCTGCTTCTCTCATCCTGACTCCTCTGATATCTCACAAAACGTCACCGAAATTATCCAAGCTGGCATGGAATTATTTATCCCACGTACACAGAAAACCTCTTCAGCCACTCAAAAGCCCTGGTTCTCTAAATCCTGTGACAAGCCTAGACTTGAAAAGGTCAAAGCTCACAAAACGCTTCTACACAATCCCAGTCAAGAAAATCGTCAAGCATTTAACGACGCAAGAAACCGCTATGTCCGCATTCTTTCTGAGGCAAAAAACTCGTTTAATAACCACATCAAAAACAAAGTCCTCTTAAGCTCCAACGGCGGCAAACCCTTCTATTGGGAATAATTTCTGCAAAAGCACGTTCCCACCTCTTGTCTCAGGGGATGAAATTGTTCCTACCGCCCTGGGCAAGGCTGAACTTTTTGCTTCGTTGTTCGCCGGCAATTCTACTCTCAACCCACCTCCAAATGTTCAACCACCAACAGTCCCCAATGTCGCGTATAAAATGACGGATATCATTTTTAAAACTAAAAAGGTACGAAAGATGCTCTCTTCTCTTAATACCAGGAAAGCCTCTGGCGTTGACGAGATCCCAGCAATTGTTCTCAAAAAATGCGCACCAGAGCTTGCTCCTGTCCTGACTCGTCTGTTTCAGATATCTTATAATAAAGGCATATTCCCTAGTAACTAGAAAACTGCTCGAGTACAACCCATCCCCAAGAAAGGATCCAAAGCGCTTCCCAGTAACTACAGGCCCATTTCTCTCCTTTCAGTCGTCTCTAAAGTGATGGAAAAGTATATAAACACCGAATTACTAAAATTTCTTGAAAAACACAGTCTAATCCACGACAGGCAGTATGGATTCCGCCAGCGCAGATCGACTGCCGACCTCCTTTCCTTTGTCACTCATTCTTGGAACAAGTATATGGAACAACACGGTGAATCCCAGATTGTTGCTCTAGACATATCCAAAGCATTCGACCAGGTTTGGCACGCAGCGCTGCTTAATAAACTTCCGGCCTATGGCCTACCACCAAAACTCTGTATGTGGACAGCAAATTTCCTTTCCAACAGGAGCACATCTGTTGTTGTGGATGGCCATTCCTCTAAACTGTATCCAATTAATGCAGGAGTTCCTCAAGGTTCAGCTTTAGCCCCTACTTTGTTCCTTCTCCACATCAATGACCTCCTCTCGAGCACATCCAACCCAGTTCACAGCTACGCGGACGACAGCACCCTCCATTCAAATATACAATATTCTAAGCCTGTCTCTTTAGCCCAATTAGATGAGGATCGCAGACTCATGGAGGGTTCTGTCTCCGTGGATCTCCAAAAAATATTAGACTGGGGAAGTAGAAATCTTGTACAATTCAACCCCACCAAAATTAAGTCTTGCTTTCTTTCTCACAAGAGGTACACCAGCCCTAGACCCATCAAAATGAACAACCAAGTTATTCAAATGAGTCCTTTTCTCTTGTTGGCATTTCTGTGGATCGAAATCTTAATTGGCACCAACATGTCACATCAATTGCAGAAGCAGCTGCTAAGACATTAGGTTTCCTCTTCCGGGCTCGCAAATACTTTTCACCAGCTAATCTCTATACCTTATATACTTCACAAATAAGGCCAAACCTCGAATACTGCTCCCACATCTGGGGTGCCGCTGCCGCTTCTACACTCGCTATCCTGGACTCCATTCAGAAGAGAGCTATACGTCTCATCGGTGACCCTACCCTCACCAAAAGGCTGCCATCCCTTGCCCACCGACGGGCCGTTGGTGACCTCTCTCTCTCTTTTATAGATATCTGCACGGGCACTGATCAGAGGAGCTTTCCTCCATAGTTCCCCCACCTGCTGCCCCCAACAGATCTACCAGGGGAACAGAGCGAATGCACCCTTTTACTGTCCAGGTCACCAGACATAGAACATCTTGTTATGCCCGCTCTTTTGTCCCGAGGACTTCCAAGTTGTGGAATTCCTTGCCGGCACATGTTTTTCCTTCTCCTCCGAACCTCCAAACCTTCAAGTCCAGAATTAACAAGCTGCCTCTTTCCTCCTTGTCAACACCCACGGTACGATAGTATTTAGGCTGTAAGCCCTCGTGGTGTGTTGTTGAAATTATAAAAATTAAAAAAAAAAGCGATTCTGAACAGTCAGCAGAAGAAATCGATGAGGTCTCAGGCGATGTCGAATAAAGTCAACTTGAAGATAATTACCGTTTTTTCATAGGACGCGATAATGAAACACTTTGAATTAGCAAACCTGTTTCAGTTGGAAAAAAACAAAGCAAAGAATATTATACAAATATTACCTACGCCAAGACCTTCTACACTTTCAATTTTAAAATTTATTGTGGAAAACAAGTAGCTGGACCGTATCTGATATCAAACAAAGCCGAAGATATTGTGAAGAGACTAGTGATACCAATAGAAAAATCGAAAAGAAATGTTACTACAGAAAACTATTACACAAGTTATCCTCTTGCATAATATTTGTTAACAAAAGGACTTACATTGCTTGGAACAGTGAAAAAAAAAGAAATACCTTCAGAATTCCAGCCAAACAAAAATAGGGATTTACAATCGACACTGTTTGGCTTCCAAGATGATGCTTGTCTAGTTTCAACTGTCCCCACAAAAAAAAGCAGTAATTTTTCTTTCAACCATGCACAGCTCCTGTGATATAGATCAAGAAACCAAACAGCCACTTTTAAATTTAGATTACGATGCCACAAAAGGAGGTGCCTACACAATGGATCAAATGTGCGCTTCCTATAGTACGTCAAGAATTACAAGAAGATGGCCGCTTACAACCTTCTTCAGACATCTAGATATATGTGGAATAAACACAAGAGTCATGTTCAAATTTAACCACATTGATAACAAGGACAGAAGAAGAATATTTCTCAAAAATCTTGCTTTACAACTAATGAACGACCATTTGAAGGACAGGGCTAAAATGGCATCACTTCCTAAAGAAATCTCTGCATTTTTATCTAAATACAGAGAAGATGCGCCACAGACTAAAGAACTAATAAGGCCAGGCATATGCGACATTAGCGGAAGTCATAAAAATAATAAAACCAAGTCAATTTGTCAACATTGTGGAAACAATATGTGTAAGAGGCACAGTAACATTATTGTCAAATGCTTAGAATTTTAGAATGTGAACAGGGAGAACAAATGGAAGTTGAATAATGTAATATAATTTTTTAGTTTATATCTTTTATTCAGCTTTGTAGTTATTTTTGTTTCACACCACTTATATTTTTTCTTTAATAAAATGATTGAGCGTATTTTATGAATCTTATTTATCTGTATAAAATATTTTATTCATTATAAATTAAAATATAATATAATACTTAAGACAATTTTTGTTGAGTGATAATAATTGTTGTAATAACAATTCTTGCGCGTGTTATATGCCTAATAAGACACTTATGCAATAAATAACAATTTTTGTTAGTAATACTTAGCTAGAAATGTTGAAAAACTAAATGCGGTGTAAATAGCCCAGCGCGCCCGCTGATTAGATTTCATATAGCGCGCCCGCCGAAGGGTTAAAGCAAAAAAAATCATATTTAATTGTTAAAGCAATACATAAAATAGATGACGATATCAACAAATGTATCAGTATCAGTAATAATGGGGGACACATCGAACATCTATGAAAGACATCACCATTTATTTTATGTCTGACCTATAGTTTGTTTTTCAAATTCATTGTTATATTGTTTTAATGATTAAATAAAGTGTGTCAATATGAAATTACAAACGTTTCTTTTTCACTACCAACATTATTATCTTATAAAATAATTTATGCAAAAAAGTAGGTATATAAATTTGACTTTAACACCTATTGTTATTTGTTTTTTCTAAGCTCCTATGATTACTCAGTCATCTTATTCAATTTAGGGCAATCTTGGGATAACTTACCGTAATGATTAATTATTACTATGGAATCAATATGTTTGACACGGAATATTTTTTAAACGACTAATCTAAATATTACCTGTTAAATATAAAATAGACGGAATAACTGTTCCAGTCAAAAATACCTGCACCACCACCACCACCATCAAATATTACCCATGCTTATATTTTTGAAAACAGAAAAAAATGCTTCCATTCTAAGCAATCGTATGTAGGGTATTCTATTTAAAAAAAGGGAGGTTACGTAATTTTTTCGATTTTGCGATGTTAATTTGCTTTTTCCAAAAGCTTGTGAAAAGTTCTACAAGTTTCATTTGCAAAGTTTTTTTCTATCTCCAAAAACAGAAGTAGCAGAAGCTGCACTAATTATAAGGAACAGACCCTGTACAATCAAACTCAAAATATATTGAATACCCCTTATTGTATGTGCACCACAGACTAAACAAAATCTATAAAGGCAAAATATACATGTTGCTTCAACAAATAATAAGAGCATATACTCTCTTTACAAAAAAACAAAGGTTTTGGCAGACTTCTGAGTAGTTGGTGTAAAATATAATTATTGTTAGACGGTGACATCTGCGAGTACTCATGGTAACGATTTACAACTGACCCACAATAATAGAAAGTGCTGTTGTGTTTTATTACATACTTTCCAGGTATTTTGGTGATAAAATATACAAACATAATCACTAATAACAAAGTCTTAGAAAATCAGTTTGTTTAACAACAACAAAAAATAGCTACTTTATGCTTATTAATGTTTCATCAACATTCTAACAAATACCCTAGCTAAAATACACATGTGCCTTTTCAGACAGAGGTGATAACCAGTAATCTAGTGTTGAGTACACTAGACAAACATTTTCCAAGATCACAGGAGTTTTTACCAGAAAGATGGTTAAGGTCCACAAATGACAAACTATCCTATAAGAATACTCATCCTTTCGTATTTTTACCATTTGGATTTGGGCCTAGATCATGTGCAGGAAAACGGCTAGCTAATTTGGAATTAGAAGTTGCAGTTGCTAAGGTACGCATTGAACTTTTAAACGATTTTTTACTTACACTTCTTAGTTGCAAAAAAAATTCATTGAAAAAATGCTTTCTTTTATAAGAGAAAAACTGAACTGAAGCAAGATGGACAGTATTTAGATGAGTCACTGCTTTGGTGTTTCTTCGGGTCAGGTGAAATTCATAATATGAAAGCCTTTACTCTAAGACAAAATTTAAATATTGATAAAAAATACTATAGTGCTAAAAACTTTTCGATACTAATATATACTGACTTTCCAAAAAATCCGAACACCCAGCAAGAATCGACCAATTGCAATGAAATGTTCCATACTACTCTGTTTTGTCCCTGATAGGAAATGATCACAATATGTACAAAAAATTCTAAGAGATGTACACTTTTAAAATGTTGTTTTATAAAAAAAATTTGCAGTTTAAATATGTCGTTCCTTCAGCTCGAAGCAATATTTCGTAGCAATTTGTGTTCAATTCATTATGTCATTAAGTCATTACGTCTAGGCGCCGTTTACAGAACAATTACGATCATTTAAGATAATTCGAAAGGGGGCGAATTGTTGGTATGTATGCAGTGTGTCAACAGTGTTACAGTGTTGGTCCAGATAGTCTAAAGAAGGAATTCATAATCATCGTCGTGGCTCTGGGCGATCTGAATCAACCTCAGCATGTCAAGATAGTCAATGGAGGATTGAATTGAGTTCATTGAAAATGCTTGGTTGGGAGTTTTACAACAGAGTCTCTATGACAACGATATATCGCAGAATAACAGCTTTTTTATGTCTACCACTGACATGTCAACATCGCATGCTTCTCGATGTGAATGGTGTAACGACAGATCAAATTGGGATGGTAAATGGAATCGGATTGTGTTCTCTTGCGAGTCTCGGCTCTATCTTTGCGTGTACAGTGGTCGCAGAAGAATAAGACTATTGCGTGGAAGTAGGTATAGATGAATAATTCTGGAGCCTCCACATCCTCCACCAAGCTCTGCGCCTGCGTGTGGCGTCAGGGTGACTAAACAAGATGACTGATAGAGAGAGAAAAAAGCTCTAACCTGAGATGACGTAATCCAAGATGGCCGACCGGAAGTGAAAAATCTGGTGAGTTTGTGGTCAAAGTAATCAAACAAAGATGATGGATAGAGTGCGACAAGATATTTATAAAAAAAAGACGTAATTCAAGATGGCCGACCGGAAGTGAAAAATCTGGGAAATTTGAATTCTTAAAAGACATCTAGACCAGTCTATCAAAATAAGAGAGCCCGCCATTTTGATTTTTATGAAAATGACACATCAAAAACATGGCTGACAGCGCAGGCGCAAACCAACTTTTTCATTTGTGGTTAGGCACCCATGTGTAGGGTATCACCGTACTTGTCTTGAAGAGTGGAAATCAAATTTTTCATATGCGCATGCGCAAACCCAACATTTTGAGTTTTAAAGTAAGATAACAACATGTGGGGTATACTCGTCTCGATGAGAGGAGATAAAATATTTATTATATATATATATATATATATATATATATATATATATATATATATATATATATATATATATATATATATATATATATATATATATTTATAAAAAATGGTTCCCCCCACGTGGTGGGAACTCGGTAGCATGTCAAGCAAGATGAAGACAACAAATTGATAGCAGCAAGGGGCTGGCTGCACGCACATCTGAATTCCTGCCGAAACTTGCGTGCAGCAGGAAATGAGATAACGATTGCTTGTTAGACTCTCAAAGCCGTTATACAAAAAGGCCTCCTTGTTTACTCTATTTTGTGCGTAATTTCCGTAAGAAGCTATGTATTTTGCTCATTAAACAGCTTTTTATACCGTTTTTCCATAAGAGACAATATATTTTCAAGCACACTTCCGAAAAACTTAAACTACTACAAGATGTGTTGTTGGCTAATGCAGTTGAAAGTATTACTCCAAAAGAATCTAAAACACTCGGAAATATCATAAGCGAGCTGTATACAATATACAAGAAAATAACCAAGGTATTGAAGATATTATTAATGCCGCATATACTCAATGAGAAAACATTCAAGACAGAAGATTGTGATTTATATGTCAAACGATATTCTCTCTTACGCCGAACGGTGAAAACTTACTGTTGGAGTAGATCTTTTGTTAAAGTTTCTACCTATAGTAAAATTATCTCAGAACAATTACAGCATTCCAGTGTTTTTTTATGTGTGGACATTTAAAGAATTTTTAAATTTGTTATCTACAATAATCTATAATATAAAAAACAATCCAAGAGACAAAACTAGTGAATCATATAAATTAACTAATTACCTAATGAAACCCCAAAAAAAAACAGTGTTTTTTAAGTTTAAACTATTTAGTGATGTTTATGTAGGTAATTTTCACTAGAAGCTCTTAAAATAATCGAAGATTGGCTGTGTGGTTAAAGACTTATTGTTAGAATTAAAATTTAAAAGTTTCTTTAGCTTGGATATGTTTATAGGCTGAGATTTCTAAGCATAGGGGCATTTTGATTCTTCCCTGCTTGTTTTATATCGCGAAATTGAATTTTTTGACAATTTACCTATTGTTTATGAGTTTATAGCTAAATATTAGCATAGAGTTAAAGATATGGTTACTTGTAACAAGTTTTGATACTTATAATGTGATTTTTATCCTATTGTATTTTTTTGTTATAATATAACATTTATTTTGTGTTATTATATATATATATATATATATATATATATATATATATATATATATATATATATATATATATATATATATATATATATTTATATATATATATATATATATATATATATATATATATATAAACTATATTAAAACAATTAAAACAATATGTGACCTTTAGTAAAATATGCACAACATGACAACCATGTGTTTACATTGACACGTGTGTGGTGAGTGAGCGTGACCTGCAGACGTTTGATACAAGTTGGAAATACCAATTCGAATAAATCAACCACGCGTAACATTCAGATATTAGTGAATTTTCTTTAAAAAAATTCACTAATGAGGAGATCCCGACTTTTGAATTTTTAAAAAATTTCTTCAAATGAGCTCTAATTAGGCCCCCCAGAACACATCTCCGGGGTCAGTTTCGATTTTTATATGTTTATATATATATATATATATATATATATATATATATATATATATATATATATATATATATATATATATATATATATATATCTATATATATATATATATATATATATATATATATATATATATATTATATATATATATATATATATATATATATATATATCACACCGATAACTCAAAAAATAATGGGTCGATTTTGACAAAATTTGGTGTAAGTGGCTTGGATAAGTTCATTTTCTTTAGAAAAAAAATCATATCTCTGGAAATAACAAAGTAAGTGCAACCAAATTTGGTACATAGTTTTACATCGCTATGGGTAAATTACCTACCAAAATTTAGCGCTGTAGGTCAAAAGACAAAGTCAAAAGTTATGGGCATTTAAAGAAACATAAATTGCGGTTTTCCTCAAAACGTCAAAGTAACAGTTTAAAACATCAAAATTCGCATTATTTAGGCAAAGAACTTGAATCTAATACGGGCTATAGAGAGAAAATGTCTCAAGAACAATGTTTTACAAACCCTGGAGTCTTAGTTTCAACCATCATTGTCCTTCATTTTACTAAAATATTTCCAGAAAATTCATTTCAAATAGACGCTTTCTCTGATGCTATAGCAGTCTTAGCTATAGAGTTTATCGTTTAATGGTATGTAACTCTTGTCGCATTTTCGTAAAAAATCAATAAAGCTCAATATATCCGTTATTCTAAAAGATATGAAAAAAAATTGTATGCATAGGGTGTCTTGAGCTACATCTTAAAAAATATTTCTACAATCACAGGCTGGCCCATAAGTCGTTGGTGATACAAATATTTTTTTTAGTCGAAAACGCCTTATGTTTTTGCATTTTCCATCGAAATATAATGCATGTTTGTAAGTAAAGAAATTATGGACGCAGCAAGTGAGTTATGGTAGCGAATTTGGATTAAATGCTTCATATTTGAAAAGCTAAATTTGCTATTAACCTATAAGGTTGACCAAGAAACGGATTTTTTTGGTTACACTTTGAGTTTACTTTCGGAAATTTTTGTACGTTTTCAAACAATAAAGTTATTTTGATGAAACATTGCACATTGTTTTTACTATATACGTTATACTATATATGTTATACTGGTAATCAAATTTGATGCCTGCTTTCTGAAAAAAAAAGACACACATTTGCTACTAAAAACATTTTTATGAAAATTCACTACCATAACGCACTTGCTGCGTCCCGAACTTTTTTTATAGTGAGTTTTCCCATCTGATTATCTATTTAATATACATGGGATTTTGGGAATACGTCATTAGAATGATTATAAAAACAGAAACGCCAGCCACTTAATTTTATTTGCCTTTCAGTACTTGTTGTTGTTACAAGTTTTTAGTGCAAAGAACCTGTTCCTGTGTAGAAAGTGTAACAAAAAATTTAATCGTGTTGTTAATTATAATCGTCATGAGCTTTGCTGTGATAAGGTGGCTGCAAATACCTTATTGCAATGCCGTTTTTGTTTATCCTTCTTCACTCGGCCCGATATCCTTATTAGACAACATAGGAAAATGCATAGGAGTGAGCGCATGCCTTCCAAAAAACGTAAGTAATAATATCATTTTAATATAGTACTATAAAATTTTATTTGCGGTTTTTCATAAAACTATTTTCATACTGATATTATTAAAAATAAGCTCTCAACAAAATTTTATTTGTTTCTGTTGTTTTCAGTTGGTATAGAGATATCAAGTATTTTTTTCTAAACGTTTTAAGGAAAATACAGAGATCATAACCCTATGTTTAATACCAATAAGTTTTTAGCTAATTTGTAGTAAGAATAACCTCTCAATGAATTTTTATTTGTTTTTGTTGTTTTTATTTGCTATATAGGTGTCAAGTATTTTTTCTAAACGTTTTATATAAATACAGAAATCAGAAGCCTATGTTTAACACTAATAAGTTTCCCACGATTTTTTAGTAAAAATAACCTTTTGATGAATTTTTGTTTCTGTAATTGACATATAGATATAAAAGTTTTTTCTAAACGTTTTAAGAGAAATACAGAGATCTTAAATATATGTTTAAGACTTGTGATTTTTACAATAAGTATCAAGCACATAGTAATTTTTAAGGTTAAAACATAACTTAGGTATAGCATTGATTGTTGTTAAGCATATTTCAAAAGTTTAATTATTTACAGCAAGCAAGCAGCCTACAGGGCCATACTCAGCCATGAGCCATCCTGTAGCGGGTTGAAAAGGAAGGCAGCTGATGAAGGAGCAGCGCCTTCAAAAAAGAGAGCTGTCTCCAGATTTATTTATTTATTTATTTATTAATGTCAACAACACACCACGAGGGCTTACAGCCTAAATACTATCGTACTGTGGGTGTTGACAAGGAGGAAAGAGGCAGCTTGTTAATTCTGGACTTGGAGGTTTGGAGGTTCGGAGGAGAAGGAAAAACATGTGCCGGCAAGGAATTCCACAGCTTGAAAGTCCTCGGGACAAAAGAGCGGGCATAACAAGATGTTCTAAGTCTGGTGACCTGGACAGTAAAAGGATGCATGCGCTCTGTTCCCCTGGTAGATTTGTTGGGGGCAGCAGGTGGGGGAACTATGGAGGAAAGCTCCTCTGAGCAGTGCCCGTGCAGATATCTATAAAAGAGAGAGAGGTCACCAACAGCACGTCGGTGGGCAAGGGATGGCAGCTTTTGGGTAAGGGGAGGGTCACCAATGAGACGTATAGCTCTCTTTTGAATGGAGTCCAGGATAGCGAGTGTAGAAGCGGCAGCTGCACCCCAGATGTGGGAGCAGTATTCGAGGTTTGGCCTTATTTGTGAAGTATATAAGGTATATAGATTGGCTGGTGAAAAGTATTTGCGAGCCCGGAAGAGAAAACCTAATTTCTTAGCAGCTGCTTCTGCAATTGATGTGACATGTTGGTGCCAATTAAGATTTCGATCCACAGAAATGCCAACAAGAGAAAAGGACTCATTACTTTGAATAACTTGGTTGTTCATTGTGATGGGTCTAGGGCTGGTGTATCTCTTGTGAGAAAGAAAGCAAGACTTCGTTTTGGTGGGGTTGAATTGTACAAGATTTCTACTTCCCCAGTATAATATTTTTTGGAGATCCACGGAGACAAAACACTCCATGAGTCTGCAATCCTCATCTAATTGGGCTAAAGAGACAGGCTTAGAATATTGTATATTTGAATGGAGGGTGCTGTCGTTCGCGTAGCTGTGAACTGGGTTGGATGTGCTAGAGAGGAGGTCATTGATGTGGAGAAGAAACAAAGTAGGGGCTAAAGCTGAACCTTGAGGAACTCCTGCATTAATTGGATACAGTTTAGAGGAATGGCCATCCACAACCACAGATATGCTCCTGTTGGAGAGGAAATTTGCTGTCCAGGTACAAAATTTTGGTGGTAGGCCATAGGCCGGAAGTTTATATAATTGCAAGTATAACATCTCTTTGCTGATGTTATACTTGCCACCAAGATATAGATAAAGTAAGTCAAACAGTTTGAAACTATCAAATATCTTATAGCAAATTTTCATTAGAAATTATATTTAGGTAAAGTTAACATTTATTATTGTTAGCGATTTTCATTAAAAAATTATTACTCAAGACAACAAGTATATAAGTGTTTTAAAGAAAATAACATATCAGTAGCTTTAACTTTGTTTAAAAATGTTATTACTCAAGACAGAAAGAATACATATATTAAGTGTTTCAAAGAAAATAATATATCAGTAGCTTAAGCTTTTTTTTAATTTAGCAAATTTTTATCATAAATTATATTTTAGCAGACTTTGATTGTTATTCAATATATCTGTATTAAGTGGTTTTAATATTTTTCAATGTAGAAAACTTAAATCGTCGGGTGCAGGATTCGAACCTGCACACTCTGTTGAGTTATAGAGCCTAAATCTACTGCCTTAAACCACTCGGCCAACCCGACACTTATTTGGTTTTAAATAACACTCACAAAAAACTTTAAGATTGAAAACTTAAATTGTCGGCTGCACGATTCGAACCTGTGCACTATGTTGAGTCATAGAACTTGAATATACCGCCTTAGACCACTCGGCCAACCCGACACTTATTTGTTTTTCTCTTTGCAGGCATTATTTGGATCCCATCTTTTGAGTCTTGAATACAAGAATAAGGCATGTATAGATGAGAAAGATGGGATTTAATTAATAAAACATGCTTTCAACACGCGACTGACCACATTATGGATTCCAACCAAAGACGTAGTGATGAAAATAAATGATTTCCTACAATATACCCGCTCCCAAGCCTTACATACTGTATAGAAAGAAGATGGACCAGCTCGGGTGTTTAAAAATTAGTTTTGAGCTGTTGCGTCTTTACCATCATCCCACCAAACAGCTCGAGGAAACCAAGAGCTTCAACACCCGAGCTACACCGCTGGCTACACCCGGAGAAGCAGCTGAGGTAGTGGGGAGGCTCGAAGATGTCACAACCAAAGCACAAGAATTTCATCAGCATGATAGTGGTATGTTATTATTTACATTTCCTACATTTTACGCATTTTATTATGTTTTATAGGTATAGAGCTGCAACATATTTTATAGAGTTAAGAAAGCATATATTCTTTTAGCTCCTATTAATTTTTGTAGGTGTAGGGAGCTGCTAACCATATCTTTTTCAGTTTCCAAGATACCTATATTATGTGTTATTATTTATATTTCCTATATTTACGCATTTTATTATGTTTATAGGTATAGAGGCTGCAACATATTTTATAGAGTTAAGGGAGCATAATATATTCTTTCAGATTCTATTTGTTTTTGTAGATGTAAGGAGTTGCCAACCATATTTTTTTTTTAGTTCCCATTTTAATATTTTTCAACACACATTTTTAGTAGTAAACAATTACTTATACATGTTTCTTTATAGGATGGATGTTGAAAAACCGGCTTTGGTTGGAGATTAACGTTGCAAGTTTCGCCCCTCTCTGCGGCAGCTCATATATGCAGCTATCGAAAAGCATTTTTCACAAGAAGGCATGTTTAAACATACAAAATAGACGAGAAATGCTTTATGTGGTCAGTCCTGGCAGCTCTCCACCCTGCTGAATATAGTCATCATCGTCTATCTCATTATTTATCCTATGGGAACGATCTGGATTTTTCAGGTATTGAGTTTCCTGTTTCTTTAAATCAAATCTCCCAATTTGAAGCGAAGAATGATTTTTCGATTAACGTTTACGGGTTAGAGAAACATTTTGATAATGGTAAATTTTATTAAGATATATGTGGCTCGTTATATTATACGAGTTCTCGTAAGACGAGACATATTAATCTACTACTATTGACGGACGAAGTCGAAAACACCACGCATTATTGCTTAATTAAAGATATGTCTCGTCTTGTGAGTAGTGAAATATCCAAACCTCACGGTGGAAAATTTTTATGTGATTGGTGTTTAGTCTTTTTTTGGAACAAAATTTTAATTATTCGAACATCAGAAATATGATTGTAATCAGGTTAGAGTCAATTTACCCACCACCAATTTGCACAAGGATAAATACGGGAAATATGTACCCGAAAATTTACTTAGGTTTGTCGATTTTGAGAAGAAAATGCGAATACCTTTTGTCGTTTATGCAGACTTTGAGAGTCTTCTGTGTCCTTTAGATAAAGAACAACCTAAAAATTCTTGCGAGTCATTTACACAAAAGACTCATAAACACGTTCCGTATTCGTTTGGTTTTTACATTAAGTGCTCTTTTGACAACTGGCTTTCTAAATTTGAAACATGTCGTGGTCTGGACGCCGCCCAAGTGTTTGTAGAGCGGTTAGAAAACGATAGTAGAGATTTATCAAAATCATTTAAGTAAAGTTTGGCCTATGAATCCGTTAACCGATGAACAAGAACGCGATTTTCTAGATTCTAAATTATGTAACATTTGTGAAAAACCTTTCGATCTTAATGATTGAAAAGTTCACGGCCACGATAATTTGCTTGAATTTAATAATTATCGCGGATCGGCTGCTCCATCTGCAATTTGAATTATAAATTTCCAAAATTCCTTCCTGTATTTTTTCACAATTTATCCTGCTATGATGCTTATCTCTTTGTCAAAGAGTTGGCAGAATACGTATCAAAATTAGACGTTATTGCTCAAAATAAAGAGCGATACATCACATTTAGCAAACATGTTTTGGTTGTACAGATGGAGTTGGAATATGGTAAAACGCAAAAGACATATATTAAACTTAGATTGTCGGATTCTTTTAGATTTATGGCAAAAAGTCTAGAAAAGTTAGCAAAAAATTTAGCTACTGATCAGTGTAGGGAGGTTAAAAAATATTTCGCAGACACAAAGAAATTTGATTCAATTCAACAGAAATGCGTATTTCCGTCTACGTATGTAGGTTCCTTTGAAAAATTAGACGAGACTAAGCTACCATCCAAAGAAGTTTTATGTGACGGTCTAAAAGGTAAACATATTATGCAGGATAACCATGAGCGTGCATATAAGGTGTGGAAGCTGTTTGAATGTAAAACTTTAGGGGATTATTCAGACATTTTTTTTTCTTTTACGTCGGCCTAATTCCGCGACTATGGCCAATCACCGACACCAGGAAGCAGTTTCACCTCACCATCCTGGAAATTTTGCCAAACCCCTGCCTTTCTGTAAGGTGAGTAGGGATCTTTAACATACCCAACATCGCATGGATATGGGACCGACGGCTTTACGCCCCCTTCGAAGGGCGGAACGTGCAGGCATTCAACTTACTCAGATACAATGCCAGAACCTCGGTTGATGTTAATGTTACAGTTTGTACTGAAAAAGTGAAAGGAGAATGCTGGGATCGAACCCAGTATCCTTCGGTTCAGAGTCACACGTTCTTGTCCCTGAACTGCCAAGGCTCTAGACATTTATTTAAAATCAGATGTGTTACTTTTCGCTGATGTGTTTGAGAGTTTCCGGAATGGTTGTATGAATGTTTACAATCTCGACCCCTGCCAACATGTCACAGCTTCATCTCTTGCTTGTAAAGCTGCTCTCAAAGCTACTGGGGTGGAACTTGAACTGTTAACAGATATTGAGATGCATAACTTCTTCCAAAAAGATATACGGGGTGGCGTCAGTCAGTGTAATGTTAGGCGGGCAGTAGCTAACAACGAACACATCCCTAATTATGACAAAACAAAGCCCAAATCGTGGATTGCATACTTAGACGGCACATATTTGTAGGTCTGGAGAATACAGCAAAATATGGCGGTGGGGGGTTTCTGTTAGCTGTTCGAAATCTAAATTCAAAATTTAAAAATCGAAAATTTGAGGGATGGTGATGAATTTGGCTATGTTTTGGAAGTTGAATTGGAATATCCGGAGCATCTACACGACCTACACAACGACTTACCCTTTTGTCCAGAATCGATCATCCCCCCAAACTCGAAATCACCTAAACTTATTTGAAATTTAAATAATAATACAAAGTATATTATTCATTATCTAAATATAAAACAATGTTTGGCAAATGGGTTAATTTTGAAGAAAATTTATCGCGTTAAGGTTAGCCAGTCTCCATGGTTAAAAATTTACATAGATAAAAACACCAAATTACGTAATCAGGTTCTAAATGAATTTGAAAAACATTTCTTTGAGTTAATGAACAACGCGGTATTCGGGAAAATCATGGAGAACTTGGATAAAGGGTGGAGGTTAACCTTGTGACGCACTGGGACCATATTGGACATAAACCTGGGGCTTCAACGTACATCAACAAACCCAACTTTAAAAATCACTCCATTTTCACAGACGACTTTGTTGCCATACAAATGAACAGGACTCACGTTACTTATGACAGACCTATCTGTCGATGTTTTGATACTTGACATATCGAAAACTATCATATACGACTTTTTGTACGAATATTTAAAATTTAAATATGGTGACAAAGTGACAATACTTTACACGGATACTGACTCTTTAATTATTTTAGTTGAGACAGATAACTACAATAACATGAAGGAACGCATTTATAGGTACGACACAACTAGCTATGCGTCTGACAACCCACACGGTATACCGATAAATAAAAGTGTATTAGGGCGAATGAAGGATGAATATAAGGGCAAAGTTTTATATGAAATTTTTGGGACGGGTGCAAAATCATACATGGTTGATGAGGAGGGTGTTTTGTCTAAAAAAGCAAAAGGTGTGCGAGAATGTCACTACGAAAGATCTAAAGTATGGGATATAATGATGGATGTGGATGGATGTGTGTTGGCGCAGGATGGCCGGTTTTCAAACATATGAATGTATTTCGTGCCAGCTTGCATGATATTTACACTCAGTTGGTAAATAAGGTAGCGTTATCATATTATGACGACAGATGCCACCTTATCCCAGACAATTATATAATGCTAACTTGGGGTCACAAAAAAATCGTGAAAGAGCAACGCGGACTGCTCTCTCACGATTCGTTGTTGAAATTCTCTACCCCATAAACGATACCCGAAATTAGTTCTTAAGGTGGCTGAATACCAGAAAAATCCAGCTCGTTTTCAGAGCAGTTCATCACCATTTCATTTAGGTTAGGTATTATATCCACATATTACATATATTTTTTTACTACTAGGACTACTACTACCACATATATCTTATTCATACTACTACTAGTACTACTACACATATCTTACTTATTATTACATATATCCATTTTACTAGCATCCTTATATATTTTTCCTTTATAATAGTGTAGGTTATACATGCATATCTTAGTATTCTTATTGATTATTAGTACTCACATTATTATGTTAAATAAAACTGTTAAGGATTTTTAGTAAAAATGTTAGTTTAAAGTTTGTTACTAGGTTGTAATACAATTTTATTATCCATATTGCTCATATATTTAAGCGAATTTTCATAAATCATATTAATAAAGACGATTTTCAGAGTTTTTGACTTATATTTTGTTGGGTTGTTTAAATAAAAACACATGTACATTCTTGTTTTATGTTTTAATACAAATTATTTAATGTATTTAGTGTTAACCCACGAATTATGGGTTTTATCAAAACCAAGCCATTGTACATATGACTTGGTACCTTTTTTTTCTTAAAACTTTTTCAATTAAATACATATAAGGAGATAAAGTCTTTTGTAGCTCTTCTTCATAAAATACTCCACTGATAGGCTTGCCCTGCATGTCTTCTAGTAAATATGTGGATGGATTGGTGTAGTGAACTTTAACAATCTTGAACATCTCTCTTGACCAACGTGGTGTATAATCTTTCTTAAATAACGTTTTAGTTTTGCTTATGCGCACAACATCACCCATTTTAAATTTATTTTGATCAAACACTTTAAGCTTTGTGTAGACTTTTTACGAATAGCTTCTTCATTTTTCTGCACTTTTTAGATAATAGTATACTTATACTATTATCTAAAAAGTCTGGACGCAGCAAGTGCGTTATGGTAGTGAATTTTTATAGAAATGATTTCTCGAATAAAATGTACGAAAGTCTTAATGTTGCAATGTTGTGATCTCGTCACAAGTGATTTTTTTCTATGCAAATTCAGTAAAAAGTGTTTTCAACAAAAATTTAAGAAAAAAATTAAGAAAAAACCTTGCAGCTCTACCAGTTTTTCTAGAAATGACCACCTGATTTGTTTGCTGCCATGTTTTCTAGATCTACAACTTGTCGGATAATTTCTTATTAATTACATCATGTGGCAAGCATCTAGGAAAATACATACATTTTCATTGGTTACAGGATGCGGCAAATTAGCCTTTAAACCTTCTTGAATAAATGTATCTGAATTTGCTCCCAAACATTTAATCATGCTTATATTTGCTGCTGCTCCAGCAAAACTTACGGAAGTAATGACTATTCTTGCTTGATGGATAAAACTTAAAGCCCGATTAAATAATGGGCTTGCTTTTTCTTCACGAGAAATGCCAGCTAGGAAGAAGTAACCCACTGAAACTTTCCAGTGGCCATTTAAAGCAACTAATAAGAAAAGCAAAACTTCTTTAGCCACTGGAAGCTCGTTTGAATTATTTACATCTACGCCAATATCTACGTTACCACAAAACTTTTTTCCTGTGCACTCAACTTGACGTCTTATGAACATCTCGTCGATGATTAGGTATTTAACAAAGTATTTTGCGACCTTTTTCAGCTGCTTCTCGTCTTTTTGAATCCAAAACACTAATGCTTCTTTGCAGAATCCAGGAACAATTTAGAAATTGTTCGAGGATGTGGCAAAGATTTCATAAATTTTTCTCGAACGTAATTATAAGCTTTGTTTGAATAAAAATTTTGGGTAATAGCAAACGACCTTACGTCTGGTGAATAGTTCCGTTGTGGACATTTTAAAATCTGTTTAATCAGATCTATTTGTGTGGGTAAAGAGGCCTAAAATATTACAAGCAATGATATAAATTCAATAACACTCAAAAGTGAGACGTTCAGGGATGTTTCTGTATTTTCCGTAAAAGCAATACGACTTTTAAAATGCACAATCAGCGATTTTTGGTGACAAACTCTTAAGACATCTTTTCTGTTGGCGCAATATGTTTATTTTCCTCTTTTGTTTTTTTATTACTCGTTTAGCAATTGACCATTTTTAAAGATGTTTTTGGAGTTCCTGATAAACTGGAAATATCTACAAAACAATGAAGTTTTTTTCCTAAAAAATGGACGATATTTGGTAAGTTTTCAGTGAACGGAGTTAAAATTTTTTTTTTATGGTTTCTAGTATTTTCCCTCAATTCTAAGTCCAGGCACATAAACTTACTTTTGACCTGGAGTAAAGTTAGCTTTTGGTGTTAATTCAGGAGGACTGCCAAGTGCCGCAACTGTTGAACATGATAGTGTTCCAAGGCAGTGAGAGTTGATGATAACGATGATTTATTTCTATTTTCTTCAAAACTATGACTGCAATTTTTATCGGGTAATTATTAATTTTAACAATAATAAAAGTTTACAAAATAGTAAGCTAAGAAGAATTCTGCACATTCTTTCCGCATGAGCAAGAGCTTATTCATGCCAGAAGTAGAAGGCACTGGAGAACTTAAAACTGATGGAGACGCTACATTTTTAATACCCTTCTTCCACTTGGGTAAATAATAAAAGTCTTTATTAAAATGCTGTGAACATAAATAAGAATATTTCGGCAGCGTATCCGATTTTCTATTTAAGGCAGCGCACCATGTTTATCTTCTTTTTTAGTAGATGGAAACCTAAAAATAGTGCCAAACTGACGTACCGCCACTGAAAATCGCAAACAGCAATGTCCTTACGCATGCAGAGACATCGTTGCCACATCCCCAGGTAATCTTCTACAAGCAATATACTTTTTCATCATTTTGCAAAAACCAAACTCAAAACCTTTATTGCAAATCAAGGTAACACAAAAATAAATTCTCAGTATAGTTGCATACTATTCACAGACAAATACAAGCCACAACTGTCGATTAATACAAATCTAGATACTTCACATGCAGCAAGATAAAGATTTTAAATTGAGTTTTCTGGTTATATTTACATAAAGAAGGGAGACACCAAGTAATATAACCTTAGTAAATATTTAAATTCATAAATAAGCCCTAATATAAGTGTAATGTCTTAAGTAACAAAAAAGTAATAAATTTATCATTCTCAACTTGTCATTCGGCAATTTAAGGATGAATTATTACATAGCGGCAACACATGAGCCACCACCCAATCAGAGCAGAGGACCGATGTAAACATAAAGTCCCTTGAATGTTGGCTTCAAACAATTCGGCTGTGTGCCCAGTCTATTCTCTGATATATAGTCAAAGCCTCTATCCAACTGTCATCTTATTTCGTCACTGCGCGAATTCGCAGTGACCGGGTGGTGGGTGGTGGTCCCAGAACCCCTCATCTATACCTTCTTGTAATATTTTACTTTGAAAATGTAAACAATTCTTAAGTTTAATTAAACACATATTATGTAGATTAGATTAGATTCATTGTGAGCGGGCTATGCCAGTCCCTCCACCGCGACGTTAGGTCTGTTGTGGCTCACGACTAATTGCCTAAATTTCACCCATGAAATCCACCTCCCTGCGGGAGTTCATCTTTTTTAGGGTGGATGTTTGTTTGACAGGTGCGCTACCATCTGAGTGAAATCGCTTGCCCATTTCGAAGCTCAAAGAGAGATAACCTCCCTCAGAGTTTGTCTGGACCCGACATTCGTTAGTGTTTGACTCGACAATTTATCATGAAGTCACACTCTCGAGCAGCATCCAAACGGAGTAGTTAGCCCGCTTCGAAGCTCACAGAGTAGGCCTCAATCTCCAGGTGTGATCCACCCCTGGAGATCTCGGCCCTCCCCTGGGTTCGTCTAGACCCGATACCCGCCAATGTTTACTAAAATTTTTCCAAAAAAATCGAGCTCCCTGCAGAAAACGATATTTTTAAGGGTGAAGGTTGGTTTGACAGGTGTACTGTCATCTGAATGAAGTCGCTTGCTCGTTACGAAGCATGGTAACCTCTCTAAGAGTTCATCTGGACCGGACATCTGTCAGTGTTTGACTCGAGGCGGTATCATGAAGTCCCACACCCGAGCAGGATCAATGTGAGGTCGTTTGCCCCTTTCGAAGCTCACAAAAGAGGCCTCAATCTCCAGTGGTAATCCACCACTAGAAATCTCAGCTCTCCATGGGGTTCGTCCAGGCCCTACACCCACCAGTGGTGGACTCAAGGCGACATCCCATGGAGTCCCGCTTCCGAGCATCACACAAGCAAGGTCGCCAGTCCCTTTCGAAGCACACAGTGGGGCCTCAAACTCCAGATGTATTCCACTCATCAGTGATCTGAACCCCGCCCGGGTCGTCTAGGCACACGACACCCGCCGGCACTCAACCCAAGGCGATATCATCCAGAACCCCGCTTCCGAGTAACAACCAAGCGAGGTCAATTATGCATTTCTAAGCCCAGAGTGGAGGTATCAAAATCCGGGTGCATATCACTTCTCAGAGATATCCGCCTCTCTCCAGGATCACTTGGACCAGACCCCTGCCAGTGTTTGACTCCAATTAGTCACCTCTTACGACAGACAGGAGTTACCTTAGGCCTATTCTTTTAGTTCTCCCCCGGACCCACAGGGGTCACACATGTATTAATTTTATTAAAATCGATCAACTGTTACTGGGTGTTCGAATTAATTGTTTTTGTAAGTCAGTATACTATTATACACTTAAATGCACCTATTAGTATACCTACTTGTTCTATAACTACTTTTTGATATATTCTCTTATTTTTTTGCAGATTATAAGGAACTTTGAACTGTCTTGGGATCATAAGGATATGACATTCAGCATGATTTTACTTTATGGTATCAAAGATCCTCTTAAATTGAAAATTAAACCATTAGAATCTTAAAACAAAGATGATACTTAGCAATATTTACTTATTTGGATTTAGACTGATCTTTAATTATGAATTATAAATGACAAAAAATAAAAGAAAATAAAAATGTTTACAGAAATAGAATGTTGGGTACTACTTTTCGTTAAGGATCGGAGCAAGATTAAACATTAAAACTATGGCTATCTTTCAAATGTGTACCAATTCAGAGTTACTCTTTCACAGTCCCCTGGGAAAATTTTTATACACTTAGAAGAATCTACAGGACGCAAAATGTATTAGCCTAATCATATGTACAGTACATATAGGTGATCACAAAAAACTGGAAATTTGATGTCTGATGGCCGTCAGTACTGAGATACAGCAGGTTCAGTTGATTTGCGTGAAACCTTTGTTGTGACATACTTTTCTGCACATTAACCTCAGAATTTGTAATTATAACTTGTTGTCGTCGTCAGGTCTGACGACGACATTTAAAGTGGTTCCCGCTCGCTGCTTACTTGTTGAGGTTAAGTCTCTCCATGTTCCCACTAAGCATGGTATTTTACAAATGCTTACCACAACGTTAAATAATTCACCATTAAGCAAGTTAAGTTTGCAACATTTCTAAATGTTTGCAGCCAAAAAACCAATGCAAACTTACAAATGAAACTTTAACATAACTTGCAAATGTAATATCTCCTTTGCCCGCTTGTTGTTTTTCTCCATTTGTAAGCTCACGTTAAGTTACAATTGTAATATTTTTGAAGTTTGTTTTAATTTGTAAACATTTACTTAAATTCCCTCCGTTTTCATGTTCGTGTATGTTCAATCGTATGTCATCGTCGTCCAATAGCAACACCAACACCAACAGCGAAGTGACTCTGACAATGCGCCTGGCATTAATGATTAATGGCGGATTGTTGTTTATATTTATATCATCATAAGCTGTTATTTGGTCTATGTCTATTTATTTTTCTGGATGTTTTAAAGATTGAACAATCTTATTGTAGCCTGAATTGTTTGAATTTTGGGTAATTAAATAATTTGTTGTCTGGACTGTAGATAATGAAACATGGAGTATATCAACAAACATGTCAGGTAAGAATCCCTAAAACAGCTATATACTAAATACATGTGTGAATTCAATAAAATTAGTCACTTTTCTGTAGCATAATTAAATTTTGGTATGTCGCTATTGGTGAATTATTCTAAAATGGCTGCATTTATATTTTCGTTTCTTTTTATGAAATATACTCAACGAAAAAGAAAACCTAATTGCTAAATACGAATTTTGTTACGTCCTTAGAAGCAGCCTGGAGATGTCTTACCTGGTCAGACCAATTCATTTTAAAATGTAAAATATGATTGACCTATGGAAGAATGGGGCTTATCCAGAGCAATCGACATCATAAGGAACAGTACAGTACCCATCAAGTTGCCAGGATTGCTTATTTTGCATATTGTCGCAGTATCCTATCGTATGGAACATTCATATGGATTAAGTCGTCAGCAGCGGAACATGTGTTTATCATGCAAAAAAGAGCAATAAGGACATTGTGTGCGTAGGTCCAAGAAAAAGCTGCCCTGATATGTTCGAGGCCAAGGGGTACTTATCCAGCCATATTCTTCTTCAGTAAATGTATTCAAAATATCCAGTGAATGATGTGGCTCACAACATCAATACCAGGTGCAGGCATGAATTAAAAATATAGTTGCACAAAAAGGAGAAAACAAAGCAGATGTTTGATTACTTACTTGGGAATCAAATTCCTCAGTTTTCTACCTAATGTTATTAAGATGCTCCCATACAGTAGGCACTAGTTGATGTTATAAAACAAATACCAAGGTGAAGGATTCTATTGGTGCTCTAAACTAATGTGTATAGTGTTACATACTACTTGTATTCATTCTTTGTAGTGTGTGTGTGAGTTCGTTAGGCAGAAGCTTTGGGAGGCAAGTTCTACTAGCCACAGACTTTTTTATATAAACGTAATTCATTGTAGTCATACTTTTGCTTTACTTTAACTCCATGTTTCTGAATGTGCACAGACATTGACGGTACTGTACTTACTCGATAGGGATAGTTAAGACATATACGTGAACACTTTCAGAGACTGTCGCCATATTTAAGCTATTTTCGCATTGAAGTTGTATTTATTTCCCTGCGCTTGATTTATCCATTGCATATTCTTACGTTTGCTTAATTGTATTCATTCTTTGTAGTGTGTGTGTGAGTTCGTTAGGCAGAAGCTTTGGGAGGCAAGTTCTACTAGCCACAGACTTTTTTATATAAACGTAATTCATTGTAGACATACTTTTGCTTTACTTTAACTCCATGTTTCTGAATGTGCACAGACATTGACGGTACTGTACTTACTCGATAGGGATAGTTAAGACATATGCGTGAACACTTTCAGAGACTGTCGCCATATTTAAGCTATTTTCGCATTGAAGTTGTATTTATTTCCCTGCGCTTGATTTATCCATTGCATATTCTTACGTTTGCTTAATTAAACTTTCTCTAAAATCGAAATGAACGCACCATTTTAGATATTTCTTTTTTCGCAATAGTATTTGATATGTTGACTTTATTTTATGTTACATATGTTACCACATATTTTAGAAGCTAAAGAAATTCTCGCCTCTCAAAATAAGTAATGCTACTTCGTTTTTGTTATTGGTGTTTCACACGTTTTCCTAGACGACTAAGAGTTATTTAGTAAAACAATATCAAAAACAATTAATTGGTATTGATTTAGAAAAAAGAATTTTTGAAATCGCTCAATTAATAATGATATCACGAGTTCAAGTTATCTATTTTGTCGCTGAGTTTTGACTAGAACTGCATTTTAGGCTAAACATGGACACTCGCTATATGTCATAAATATTTCTATCTAGTAACTATAGTCGGTACTTATAAAGACAGTGACTTACCATGTACATTTGATGGTCAATAAAGTGCATATATATATATATATATATATATATATATATATATATATATATATATATATATATATATCAGCAGAAATGAAATGTGGTGTAAGTCTTTAATTTTTTTATGTAATAAAGATTTTATTCTAATTAGCATTGTCTTAAGTCGTTTTTTACAGTTTTACAAGAAATATATATTATGTATAAATACACATATACCTATATTCCGTATTAGTTTGTAACTTGAAATAAATTCAGTTAATCAAATAGTTTCATTTTTTCAAAAATGCTTGGACACATTGGTTATTATTTCAAGTTGCAGTCTGTTAAAGAAGCTATACAGTATGTACCATATTTGAAAAATGACTTCATCGATAATTTCTTTAACTCAACCCTATGTTTTTGTTGACTATTTTTAAAGTTCTTACATGTGAAGTTGTAGAAAAGCAGCAGATAAAAAAATTTCCAAGCATTTTTGAAAAAAAGCTGAAGTAGATTAATGGAAATTATCCCAAGTTACAAACTTGCACTGTATATATAATATATACAATTGCAGATAAGTTGCAAATGTAAGTTTAAATTTTACAACTTTCCTAGGCCCTTTTAAAATTGAAGCTTGCTGTAAGGTAACCTTTGTAAGTACAAAGAAAGTTTTTACAAAAGAAACACTTACATATGTTAAGTCATGGGGGGGGGGGGGGGGGGGGATTTGCCATTTGCAACAAACTTGCAGGAGGCTTTCTGTAAGTAATCTATCAAACTTACACATACTTTGGAAAAGATTCTGCAATGTTAATGCAATATTACCTTGCACAGTGGGTTGTGTTGTATGTTGGGTAAAGTCTCTGTTGACACATATATAAGCTTCCACCGCATGTTAATCGTAAGGTTAGATTCAAGTCCTATCACTTTCCGGCTAGCCGACTGTTTATTAGGTCCCGACGTTTGTTTGTTGAGGTTATGTTACCACCTGTTTGTCATGTTCGTTGTCATGAGTCATGCGTCTTGGTTGCCATGAACCGTTGATTTGGCGGGAAATTTGACTTTTAATGAAAATTTTTGTCTGTGTGTAAAGTTCAACAGGTGAAGATAGGTAAATTCCAAATTAATAGACGACAATGATGCTAAGGAATGTTCCTATTTACAACTGTTGAACTTTACACATATATCATGTGAGAAAGGGAGATAGATAGAGAGACAGAGATATATATATATATATATATATATATATATATATATATATATATATATATATATATATAGAAATTGGAATATAGTTTTAAAGAAAAGAGCATTGGACTCGAACCTCGTACCCCGTAGATGACTTCTAAAGATACCCACGCCTTTTCCCACTACTGCATCAAAACACACGGATAAACAATGGTTTAATCATCTATATATGCGCGAGAAAATGTTAATATCTTTTATAGCACAGTAATATATATATATATATATATATATATATATATATATATATATATATATATATATATATATATATATATATATATATATATATGTAATTGAATTAATATTTAAATATTTTAGCGAATTAGAAAGATAAGTATGTAGA
Organism: Tillus elongatus; assembly: GCA_964006375.1. Classification (NCBI taxonomy): domain Eukaryota; kingdom Metazoa; phylum Arthropoda; class Insecta; order Coleoptera; family Cleridae; genus Tillus; species Tillus elongatus. The sequence goes on from OZ023264.1 coordinate 104,805,733, forward strand.
GTTTATTAGTTTTAAAAACCAGACACATTTACTTCATTAATCAATCTTCTTTATATATGGTAATAAAGATCAATTTCGTTTATCTTATGTGGGAGGTGTGTATCATGGCTGAATAGCTGGACCGTAAACAAAAACGTTTCGAGCATCATTACATGTGTGGATTTGAATACGGATTAATAACTGAAATTGGTGAAAACATCGATATAAGTGTAATTAATATTTAAAGAAATTCAGTGTATCCATCGCCTATATAAGCTTACTTAATGTTATAATTGATAATCATTATCTCTTATGTAGGAAATTGGAATATTTCACACAAGAGCGCGCTCACAACCATGTATAAATGGGTATTCAAGAATAAATAATATTTTGAAATAAACATATATGCTCACAAAAAAATTCTAGTAAGTAAATACGATATATACATATACGAGGGGTGCTTAAAAAATATATTTATAATAATAATGTTACGATTGGTTTGCTTTTGTGGTTTAAAAAACACACACACCATGCGTAAAATCTTTGAGTGAAGCTAAGACTGACATATACCTGACAGATGATTAGAATGACATATAACATATATAAGAGTTAGACACATACCTACATACAGCTAGACGTCGTTGTTGAACATGACAGGACACACACGACATACTAAATAAATGTGTGTGGAAATTAATTAAATCAATATTTCGCAATACTCTACAGGGCATTCAAAAATTCAAGCTTTATTAAAGTCAAACGGAATAGCCTGTATTTTATAGGCTAGTCTAAAGCGATATTCGATTGCCTTAAAAACTGCATGAAGCTTTCTTATGGCTAACTATAACCGTTTTTGTATAGATAAGACTTTTCTCTTGATAAGAAATTCCCTGCATCGGATATTGAAGTGAATGAAACGTACATGGTTACTTCATTATACATATACCTGTGACATTTGTCAATTCTTGTTTGTGATTACCTCCTGCACAACTTCTAATTCTTCAATTATATCGCTACTCTCTTATGTAGTTTTATCATTTCTAAAATTATTATGTTTAAAATGAAAACATCCTATACAGGAACGAAACCATATGATTCTAACTATTGGTGAATGTCATGAAAATTGTTTAGTGGCGTCACGAGTTTACACACAAAAATAAAACAGAAGAAGTTTTGAAAGACTGTTGGGAATTTTTAGAAGAACTGGAAGCTTAGCATATGAAAAGACCAATAAACAGAGTCCAATTACTGGAAATGGTAATTGTTTGCAGTCATTGGATCCCCAATAGAAAATACCCACATAAGCCAGCACAAAGTCAATCAGGAAACGGCGTTAAGCAGGCAGAGCATTGGCAGAATAACTATAAAACACAAATTTCATCCCCACCATATCCAATTAAAGCAAGAACATTCAGATGCTGACTTCAATCGACGACTTGATTTCTGTATGTGAGCCTTAGAGATGTTGGGTAAGGATGAACACTTCCTCGATTATGTGTTGTTTACAGATAAATCGACTTTCCATAGTAACGGCTTCGTAAACAGACATAATTTTCATTACTACGCTGATGAAAATACACATTTTTGCCGCAATATTAACCGTCCGAATTGTTGGTCTATTAATGTGCGGGGTGGATTATTAGGGTCAAGAGTAATAGGTCCTTACTTTCTCAATGGATACCTAAATGGAGTTATGTTTCATAGATTTCTTCATCAAAGTTTGCCTGATCTTTTGGAAGACGCCCCACTATCTTTATAAGGCGGATGTGGCTACAACTGGACGGTGCTCTGGCACATTTTCAAATCAGAGTGTGACAAGAGCTTAGTAGACATTTTCCCAATAAATGTTTGGGACGAGGAGGTCCACAAAATTGGCCAGCCAGATCGCCAGACCTTGCATGTCTTTTTTTCTTGTGGGGACATGTTAAGAATATCGTATATGAAATGCCTCCAACCACAAGATGACATGAAACACTGCATACGGAATGCTTTCAATATAAAATCGCTGCAAACGTTGCTCAATGTCAAGCGCTGCTTTGAACAAAGGCTACAATTATGCATTGAACAGGATGGATGTCAGTTTGAACATTTGTAGAACTGTGTTTATTATAATTACTCTTGGGTTTTCTGTTCTTATTTTGATCATTTGCTTACCTTGGATTAGTTTCTACATTTAATTTCAAACAAAGCAAGTTAAATTTGTTGTTAAAAATGAAAAATTCTTAATTATGAAAAAACAATAATAAAAGGGTGAATAGCGCCAGAACCGGTGCACTCTTGGGTATAGTGAGCGCTAGTATCATATAAAGGGGAATTATTTTCTCTATGAAATGCAGCACAAAAATATAGGCTGTTCCACTTGAAATAAATAAAATAATCTGCTTTGAATGTGCCGATAATAAAACTTGAATTTTTGAAAGCTCTGTAGAGTATGCGAAATATTGACTACAGGGGTTGATGAAGTACCAACCACCACCAAAAGTTAGTGAGTTTTTTACCATATCATCTGACAAAGATAAGATTTTTTTTTCGAAAACCTCAGATTCATCAAAAAATCAAGATATCTGGGAAACCGTAATAGCTAGATATAGAAATCCTTGGAGTAAGTAAACCTTATTTTTCCCATAGAATTCAAAAGCGTTGTCAAATACCGGGTGTTCCATAAGAAAAAACATAACTTTGAGGTGTCACACTTTTTTGGATCACCTGTATATTTGGCCAGTCAGATCGCCAGACCTAACATATATATCTATGTATGTATCCAACCGAAACTCAAAAAGTAATTAACCGATTTGGATGAAACTCGGCAAGTACCTTTTTTGTATTAATAGATTGAATGAGTTCGTTAGCCAGGAAAATGGGCCAAGCTTTTCCGAGAAAATTTTGTGTTTTCTTTAAAAAAAATTATCTCCGAAAATTACAAAGCTATTATAATGAAATTTGGTGGATATCTTGTCTTGGGAAAGACCTTACTACACACCAAAATTCAACTTTCTAACCTTATCGAAAATTGAGTTATTCAAATTTGAAACATTTAATGAAAATTCACTACTATAACGCACTTGCTGCATCCCGAACTTTTTTAATCCCTTCCCCCTTGCCTAAAATATGTTCTACACAGCTGTATAGAGGATACCAAATAAATTGTTATTATTATTTATATTATTACTTCTACAGCCTGCATCTTTTTACCTACAACTGAAACTAAGGTAGAGTAAATGACAATATTTCAGAAATTCCAAACTTACTATTATCTTTGTTTTATATTATTTAAGATAGTATCTAATAACATAGAAAATTTTATATTTAGGTTAAGTACAAATTTAAATGATTATAATTTACATTAAACATTATACATAAATGTTGTGCTTAAAAGTACTAACATATAGAATATAAAACTGGGTCAAGTTAACCTATTAGTGAACTTTCGTTTTATTATGTTGTTCAAGTGCCAGTTGCATTGACCATATACTTAAGGGACGCATATAACTTATAGAACGGTAATATTTCTCAGCATATAAAGCTTCTGGAGTATCAAATTCCAATCCAAACTTATGTTGCATTGACAAATACATTCCACCAGCAGTCTTAAATGCCTCGTCTACCATTCCCTTAAAAAATATATTTATAAAAAACGGTTTAGTAGTAACTTAAAACAAGCCTAAAGTCTAGTCATCAAAAAGTCAAAGGTTTTTAAACCTAAAGTCATAAGTAAGAGCTGTAGCTGCCAATATGCTGATTTTAAATATATAAGTCACTATTGAAAGAATGATTAAAATTTAATAATCTGGTTTTAGTTACTTCAAGACTTTTCACGAAGCATAACCAAAAAGTAACTCCAATAAATTACAACATTAGTACACTGTTCTCCATAAAAATATAAAGTTATATCTTAAATGATATAACTTTCATACACAGAGTGGTCACTCGAAAAAGAATGAGGCACGTTTTATGGCACTGATTGTGATCTTGTTGAAAATCGATCAAAGGGGTAAATTTGGCTTTCAAGGGGGCACTTTTAGCAGTCATTTAGATTAAGTGGGGTTAAAAGAGGTAAGCATTACAGGTAGATAAAAACCTCTTCAAAATCTCCCGATTGTGAATGTTCAATTTTTTGCCCACTGTGAAAGAAACTATATAGTAATCTAGTGTTGCCAGATGGCAATCTGCAGTTGCCTTCATAAATTCTGAAAAATTGCGCTTCCGATCACTTTCTAGCTCTGTGATAATCTTGTAATTATAAAGGCATTACGATGCTAGGATATATAAAAAAAGTTATTATGTGATTAGTAAACTGCCATGTTAGGTCGCAATATACCGACTTAAATGTCCGCTACCGAGTTAAAATTTCGCTACATCTGGCAGCACAGAGTGGCTATGTTCAAACTATTTTTGAGCAATGAACTTCAAACTACTATTTTAACATCGTCTAGCAAGTACAATTTTTCAAACTGAAGCTTAGGTTTGGTTGGGGTTTGGTTTCGAACACCTCTATAATAAATAAATATAAAGTAGCTATCATCACTTACTTCTTGAATCATTGTACCAGCCAAAGCATAAGTGACCCCAGTCCAGATCTCTTCACTTTGTATTGTAAATTCATCAGCAGCACCATTTATAAAACCATTTACAGCACCCATTGTACCATTCCAAAATGACATGACATTATTTTTATATATTGTATTTAAACTTTTCAGAACATTTTCCCGGGGTATTATCTAAAAACAATAATTATTATCTTGCAGTACAATAAAATCAATGGAAAGTAAATGAATAAGATCAAAGTAGAGCGAAGTTAATAATCATTATATTCCAATTCTTGCATAAAATTGTTATGCTAGTTATGGTATTCTCTAACTGTATTTGGTACAATAGCTGTAAGTGCAGCTTGTTTTATACATCAGCAAAGTAAATGTCAGCAAACTCCCACCTGTCATACTGCAGCCCATTTCAAATCAAGCTGATTTCTGATTCTTTAAAAAGTATGCAAAATTGTGCAGAATTATAATGAATAATGTCTACAGTGTGTCTCACAAAGGCTTTAAACTATATGTTATTTTCCAAAATATTGGGATAATATATTGACAAAATTTTGTATGCATAGGCTTTCCATGGTGCTGAAATTTATTTTTGTTTTTTGCTGCTTCTGGAATACTGAAAATGTATGTACTGGAAATGATCACTGACTTTGTTATTTTAAATAGAACACCTGTATATTTTTAGATTTTTAGATTAACAGCTAATGTTAATTGTATAACATATTCTATAGGAAATGTTACTTTTGTAGTAGAATTTAATTTATATTTCCTGCCGTCTATTAAAATGGCGCAACCTCAGGGAACACAGCTCTATTGGTCAGACGTCAACCCCCACCCCCTAGTTGAATCGAGGGAAACCTTCTCGGTTTCAGAATGGAAAAAGTCGTATTCTGTCGGTTCAGCTTGGACGGTTAAGAGGTCTTGTTGTGTTGTCAGTATCAGTATTAGTTATATTTACATGTAAACTTGTAAATTTAACGTCCCTGAAATTAAACATTACAGTGTTTTAAAATTAACAGTGTTTCTTTCTTTAATTATATCGCCTACAAAGTAGTTGATTCCCTACAGTAATTCTCAGAAGTGGGATCGCATCGGAACTTTTTTCTTTTATTTGAATTGTGTGTTTTAAGAGTGATTGAAATCATGTGTTTAAGTAAATTAAAAATGCCAAACCCAACATGTACAAATGACAATAACGGCCATGAGCAATACATTAATAATAATAATAATTCGGAATGCCAGAATATGCCAGCAGCAGATTTATCAGGAGCATGTGGATTCCAAGTCACAATACAACATTTAGTAGCAGCAACAGTGCCGCAATCCAGCTGGTGAAGAATACAATAGTACCAGCCTATACAGTCGCCTTGGAGTTGTCGTTGGGCCAAATAAAAGTGGCAGTGGATGCTCTTCTCGATTCAGGTAGTCCAATTAATTTTGTTAGTGAACATTTAATCCCCTTTGAATTTAGAAAGCCATATGTGAATAGTGCTGTATGGGCAGGGATAAATACCAATCCTCTAAGAATTGTAGGTATTTTTAGCCATAATTTTGGTTTAAGATAGAGTATCAGTAGACATAGATTTTCATGTAGTGCCTCGTAATACTCGTGAGTTCATCAGCAGTCCCAATATAGATATAATGTTTGGGCCTGAAGTTAAAATAAATGCCAGAAACAGTGATTTTGAAATGGACGAGGTCATGTTGATTGATACTGCTGCGTGGACCAAGAGGGTAGTAATGAAATTTATATCAATAATTCTTTAGTTTTAAATACTGCCGACAGTGTAAAAAATTGTTTTGATCCACATTACATTAAGCCAGTCAGGCCAGAGCAACCTGAAGAGAACTTTGAAATGAGGGTAAACTTGAGACCCCTTCACACACCCTTTTAATTTTGACCTCGTCGCTTGCCTTATTCTGAAAACCAACATTTAACTTTCTAAGGTTACAAAAACAGATTGATGAACTTTATTGAAAAACAGCAACTGTTTTCTGATAGTCAGAATGGTTACAAGATGTCATATTCTACAATAACTAACAAAGATGACAGAAAATATTGCTAAGATAATTGATCAAAAAGATATTGCAAGAGTGGCACTGTGTGATCCCTCCAAGGCCTTTGATACAGTCCCACATAAACAGCTTCTGGGTAAATTTGAATAATATGGTATTAGGGGTCTCCCATATAGTGGTGGAGAATTATCTTAAGCACAGAGAACAGACAGCTTTTTGGCATGGTGAATTCTCTATGGTAGTTGTGACTAAAGGTGTGCCACAAGGATCCATACCGGGGCATTATTATTTATAATTTATACGAATGATTTGGCAGAATATGTAAGGTATTGTGCTACTGGTCAGTAAGCAGATGACACCTCATTTCTAATCAGAGCTTCAAGCATCCATGAACTAGAAGATGAGAAAATACTTTAAAAAGGGCACAAGAATGGTTTGACAAGAATGAAATAATTATGAATCCTCAAAAGACTCAAATATTGACATTCAGTGCAGGCCAGCACAATTTAAATCCAGTGACAATTTTGGGTCTGTGGTTCCAGAGTGATATGGGCAGTTGTAGAAGTTGGCGACAAAATTGCAGAGAGCTCTTTTTATGATTAGAAGAATGAAAATCATATCTTCGCAATCAGTAGCGGTAGTCACATACTTTGCAAATTTCCATTCACTTCTATGCTATGGCATACTTCTAACTGACGTAAACGTACATAAAATCTTTATGCTGCAGAAGCGAGCAATACAAATCATTATGACTCTTAAAAGAAGTAAAAGTTGTAGTCTTTTAAGTATTCAAAATACTCACCATGCCTTCCATATACATACTCACCTGTCTAAAATGTGTACATAATCAGCTGGAAAACTTTCAGGGAAACAATGAACATATATACGACACTAGAAACAGAGAAGCGTTACAGATTCCGTGCCACACACTTGCAAGAACCCAGAGGAATTTGGATTATCGGGGCACAAAGTTATATAACAGAATCACAGAGAGAATAAAGAAATTGACTTCAATCGCCTTTGAAAGAGAGATCAAAAACATTTTGCTGCATAACACATTCTATTCACTGGAGGAATTTATGAAGTTTTGGTTTATTTCCTGATGTATTTGTATTTTTGTTGTAGTTTTGTAGTTTTTTTTTTATATATAGGGATTTTATCTATACAGATGTATTTTGTTTTGTCTTTTAGTGAATTTTCTTAAAAAAAATTCACTAATGAGGAGATCCCGACTTTTGAATTTTGAAAAAATTTCTTCAAGTGAGCGCTAATTAGGCCCATTATAAGCCGAGCTTTCGGAAAAATTTATTCCTTTATCAAGGCTACAACATGGAAAGAAAAAAATTTACAATTTACTTGGAAAAAAATATAAAAGTTTAAAAAACTTACATATAACATGAGTTCTACTAAACTATGTAATAACAAACATGAAAAAAGAAAACTTTTGATGAATTTGAGTGAAGTCTAAGAAAAGCCAAACTGACATATAAAGCTAAATATTGTCTAATTGAATTTGTTTTTTGTTTTTGTCCAGGAAATATAAATAGGGGTAGTGATTTCTAAAATTATTATCTTTCTTTAAGTTTATTAAATTTTCGTTAAAAGTAATTTCAAATTCTTCTAAACACATTCTTTTATTACTTAAGGTTTCACAGTTTAAAATTGAAACATTACTAAAATTTATATTATATATATATATATATATATATATATATATATATATATATATATATATATATATATATATATATATATATATATATATATATATATATATATATATATATATATATATATATATATATATATATATATATATATATATATATATATATATATATATATATATATATATATATATATATATATATGTATGTATGTATCACACCGATAACTCAAAAAATAATGGGCCGATTTTGATTAAATTTGGTGAATAAATTCCTTTTGCAAATGGCTTGGATAAGTTCGTTAGTCAGGAAAATCTGCCCAGGTTTTCCCGGAAAATTTTGTGTTGTCTTTCGAAAAAAATTATATCTCCGGAATTAACAAAGTAAGGGCAACCAAATTTGGTAAGCGGGTTTAGATCCTTATAGGTAAGTTACCTACCAAAATTTAGCTATGTAGATCAGAAGACAAAAAAGTTATAGGCATTTAATGAAAAATAAATTGGGGTTTTCCTCAAAACGTCAAAGTTGCGATTTAAAACGTCAAAATCGGCAACATTTAGGCAAATAACTTGAATATAATACGGGCTGTGGAAATCAAATGTCTCAAGAAGAATGTTTTACAAACCCTGAAGTCTTAGTTTCAACCGTCATTGTGCTTCATTTTACTAAAATATTTCCAGAAAATTCATTTCAAATAGACCCTTTTTCTGATGCTTGGCAGTAGTCTTAGCTATAGAGTTTATCGTTTAATGGTATATAATTTGTGTCGAATTTTCGTACAAAATCAATAAAGCTCAATATATCCGTTATTATACAAGATATGAAAAAAATTTGTATATATTAATTATAGGGTGTCTTGAGCTACATCTTAAAAAATATTTCTACAATCACAGGATGGCCCATAAGTCGTTGGTGATACAAATTTTCTTTTTTTTTTAGTCAAACACGTCTTATGTTATTGCATTTTTGCATTTTCCATCTAAATATAATGCATGTTTGTAAGAAAAGAAATTCTGGATGCAGCAAGTGCGTTATGGTAGCGAATCTTGATCAAATGTTTCATATTTGAATAGCCCAATTTGCTATTAACCTATAAGGTTGACCAAGGAACGAGTTTTTCCGCGAACACTTTAAGTTTACTTTTGGAAATTTTTGTACATTTTCACACAATAAAGTTATTTTTATGAAACATGGCACATTGTTTTTACTATATAGGTTATACTGGTAACCAAAATTGATGCCTGCTTTCTTAAATAGAAAACACACATATTTGCAATAAAACATTTTAATGAAAATTCACTACCATAACGCACTTGCTGCGTCCAAAGTTTTTTTTATTCTCAGCATAAGTTTTATATGTGTGTTGTTTTACAGTTTTGACAGTTTTCCTTTTCTTTGTTAGCTTTATTTTATGAGTCTGTGATGTGATGTGTCTTTTGGTGGTGTTTTGAAGTATTTACAGATTTCTGTGTCACTATCGTTTGTGACGGCCCAAGTAAGTTTGTGGTGGCAAATATATGTTATTATTATTATTATTGTCTTTGTTTTTGGACCTACCATTTGTGGCTGGATCGGAAGCATGCTCTACAATCGGACTGTTATTACCTCGCTGCAGGGGAGGTGGTCGGCTTCAGGGCTGCGAGGGGTTGCCCTCAGAGGGGAGTTCTATCCCCCCTGCTGTGGTCTCTCTTTGTGGACGATTTGCTGTCTATCCTCGGGCTGGGGGAGGTTGAGGTCCAGGCATATGCTGATGATCTAGTCAGAATGGTTAGGGGCAAATATGAGGAGGAACTAACAAGTACTCTTCAGGAGACACTAAATGTAGTGAGTGATTGGTGCCGGAGGGAACAGATGTCTGTGAACCCCCGCAAAACGATCATTGTACCATTTACCAGAAGAAGGTTGGACAAATTAAAACCACCTATTCGTATGGGTGAAACGATTCCATTCTCGGAACAAGCAAAATATCTAGGGGTTACCCTAGATAAGAAGCTCAACTGGGATATACAGTTAGAAAATGTAATCCGCAGGGCTAAACTGTCCCTGTGGACATGCCGGAGAATCTGTGCACATATGCATGGTACGCTGTTATAGCACCTTTTATGCCAATGTTGTGATTAATCACTTTTACAGCATATAAAAAAGAATTAAGACTTGCAGCAAGACTGTTTACATGACTCTTCCAATGCAGGCTTTAATGAAGATGTACACCTCAAAATTTAAGAGTACTTTTCGGAGACATTTCGGAGACGTGACATCACAAAATTTCAAAATGTTTGTGATGTTTGCAGATGATACTGCTGTGATCCAAGCATGTCAGGATGAGACACTCTTTGTAGGCAAAATAGATACAGCAAGTCTCCTCTTCACGTCCTAGTTAGGGATCTAACAATCGCGACGCTAAGTGAAATGACGTAAAACGAATCATTGGGAATGACTGTAATGTACCAGGTTATTTTTTTAGGTGTCTCATCCCTGTAATTTCTTTATAATCAGAGATACCAAACAAATTCCAACGCCATCTGACAAACTACCATGCGATGAGTTCAAATATTTCGACAGAAAAACAATTGCACATCGCCTTCATAGAAATCCATGGCCAACGTTGATTTTCTTAAATGGAACGATAGGCCTCAGTCACAAAATTTCAAAATGTTTGTGATTTTTTTAAGTGTCTCACCCCTGTAATTTCTTTATTATGAGAGATAACCAAAAAATTCCATCACCACCTGACAAAAAAATATGTTTTTGATATATCTCTTAATAAAGAAATTACAGGGGTGAGACACTTAAAAAATCACAAACATTTTGAAATTTTGTGACATGTCTCCGAAACGGCTCGACTCAGAAATGCGCGCGTGGCATCGTTGTACGCAGCTTTTGATTCTGCATTGACTGTATGTGTCTGAGGCCTAACGTTCCATTTAAGAAAATCAATGTTGGCCATGGATTTCTATGAAGGCGATGTGCAATTGTTTTTCTGTCACAATATTTGAACTCATCACAGTAGTTTGTCAGATGGCGTTGGAATTTTTTTGATATATCTGATAATAAAGAAATTACAGGGGTGACACTTAAAAAATCACAAACATTTTGAAATTTTGTGACGTCATGTCTCTGAAATGGCTCGACTCAGAAATTCGAGCGTGGCATCACTGTACGCAGCTTTCAATTGTGCATCGACTGTATGTGTCTGAGGCGTATCGTTCCATTATAGAAAATCAACGTTGGCCAAGGATTTCTATGAAGGCGATGTGCAATTGTTTTTCTGTCGAAATATTTCAACTCATTGCATGGTAGTTTGTAGATGGCGTTGGAATTTTTTTGATATCTCTGATAATAAAGAAATTACAGGGATGAGACACTTAAAAAAACCACACGGTACATTACATTCATTCCCAATGATTCGTTTTACGTCGTTTCACTTAGCGTCGCGATTGGTAGATCCCTAACTAGGACGTTAAGCGGAGACTTGCTGTATCTATTTTGCCTACAAAGAGTGTATCATCCTGACATGCTTGGATCACAGCAGTATCATCTACAGACATAATAATTTTATTGTCCTCAATTTTTAGCGTTTGTGGCAAGTTATTAAGATACAAAACCTACAGACGAGGTCACAATACAGAACCTTGTAGAACCCCTCTGTAAGTATTCTTGTAAGATCATACTATACTTTCACCTGTTCTATTATTTACTGTAGTTAAACGTCGTTTATGGAAATTCAGGTAAGACCCAATTAGTTTGAGAGCAACACCTCTTATTCCAATAGGCTGCAATTTTCAAGCAGAACCAGGTGATCCACAAAATGGAAGGCTCTTGACAAATCCACAAAAACTCCCATTACATGCTTCTTTTCATTAAGTCCCCCTAATATTGCCGTTACAGTCTGTTGTGGGTTGCCCTTTTATACCATTTTGATTATCACAAAGAATATTGTTATTGACCAAAAAGCTCATAATTTGACTAGAAATCACATGCTCAAATATCTTGGCAAACACAGATGTAAGGGACAATTGTCAGTAATTAGATACTGTCAATCTACATCCTCTCTTAAACAATAAAATGGAATTTGCTAATTTACTTTTTGTGGTATACACACCTGTATCAAGCTTCATATTTATTATATGCAAAAGGGGTTTAATAATCAAGTGTAAACTGTCCTTAACAATCCTCGTTGAAATACCATTTGAACCAGTACTTTTTGTATCTTTTAATCCATTCACTATTTCTATTAATTCTGGCTCATCCAAAGAATTCATATAAGTTATATATAAAATAAGTTTAAATCAGTATATTTATAGTTGTGTGTTATGCTGCAAAGGCATAAGTTGAGGTAATTAAATAAGCTTTTTCTGTTTAACATTCGATATTTTACAAGGTGTTTCATTCAAAATTATCAACGATGTCACCAGCTAGGTAATAAAATCACAGACCTACGTTAAACATAATGTAATGGATTTAGTTTTTTAAGAATTTTTCAAAACTGAAATTTTTCAATAAATAATATATCCAAAAATTATTAGTCTGTCACTATTGTAGATTAATAGATTAATGACTTAAATGAGATTTTAAACACCTTTACAATAGCTTTTAAAAATATCACAGAGCTCTGCAAATCTACCTTACCTCATAATTATATCCACAGTTTCGTAAGTACCAATGACCACAAAGCTGATCGGCCATTATTGACTTACATTGGTTCTCTGAACAGTCAAAATTATAATAATCACCATTCCATAATTTCTTTTCAAATGACTTTTTGCCTTTATCCAGAAGTGTTTTGAATTCTTGATAATCTTTGGTGTTTCCAAGCTTTGATGATATTTCAGTCATTGCAAACAAAGCAGCCAACCACAAACCACCACAGTATGCACTACAATATTCAAATGAGAATAAAAATAACAGAAATAATGCTTATTTCCACAATTTGTTACACTTACAAGATACAATATGATTTATATTTGCATCTTATTACTATTATTATATTATAATCAAATGCACATGTGTGTATTAAGAAAAGCCTTCGATTTACGAATTGTCGAGGCCCTCCTGCAGCGCCCACTTATATAGTCGGTCGCACATGGTGAAGGGCTGTAGCCTGATGATTTGTACTAATTGTAAACATCATGTAATTAATTTCATATCGTAGTAATATATCAGTGTGTAAGATCATCAAGTGTATCACTCGCCCACACACCTCAAATACATGGACACATTAGTTGGCGACGAGTAGTAGTGATCCGTGAGTGGTAATAAAAGTGATAACGCTACCCAACTAACTATGTGATATCGAAAAGTAAAAGGTTCAATTTGTGAATTTAGAAATCATGGTCTATGAAGAGAAATTTGTGCAATACTGCAAAGCAAATGAAATGGACGAAGATCTCAAGGTCGCCATACTGATCGGCCTAACTGGAGCAGATACATACAAAGTATCTCTTAGAGTTTAGATGAACCTGATACCCACCAGTGTTTGCTTAAATTTCACCCAACTATCGAGCTTCTTGTAGGAGACAGTATTTTTAGGATGAAAGTCGGTTTAGCAGATGTGCGGCCATCTGAATGAAGTCACTTGCCCATTTCTAAGCTCACAGAGAGATGGCCTCTCTCAGAGTTCGTCTGAAGCCGATATCCGTCAGTGTTTGGCTCGAGGCAGTATCATATGGAGTCCCGCTCCCGAGCAGCATCCAAGCATGTTCGTTTGCCTGTTTCGAAGCTCACAGTGGAGGCCTCAATCTCCAAGTGTAAACCACCCCTAGAGATATCCGCTCTCCTCTGGGTTGGTCTAGACCCGACACCTGTCAATGTTAGACTCAAGGTGATATCCCACTGAGTTCCACTCCCGAGCTTCACCCAAGCGAGGTTGTTTGTCCGTTTCAAAGCACACAGTGATGGCCTCAAAATCGGAGTGTATACCGCACTCGAGAGATCTTAACCCCCTCCGGGTTCGTTTGGACCCGACACCCCCCAGCGCTTGACCAAAGGCAGTATCATTTGGAACCCTGCTCCCGAGTAACATCCAAGCGAGGTCATCTGTCCGTTTCGAAGCCCAGAATGTAGGCCTCAAAATTCGAATATACACCACACCCTAGAAATTTCCGCCTCCCTCCAGGCTCATCTGGACCAGACACCCACCAGTGTTAGACTTCAATTAGCCGCACTCAGTTACCTTGGGCCTATTCTTTGATTTCGTACCCGGACAAGCTTCACATAATGAAATCAATGAAATGGTCAAATTTGGAATTTCACACTCACCTAGCTCCACTCATCACCCATGTGTCAAATGTCTGGTCAGGTATGCCGCTATTTTCTATCAGTCCATCACCATCAATATCAAACTTCTCTGCATGACGCATGACAATACAACAGGCATCATACATATCTTTTAGATAATCCAAATCTGGTTTTTCGGAAATGGACAAACAAAAATCTCTGAACACTTGCAAAACAAATTTGGTGTTCAAGTCACGCCATTCGCTAACATCATGAATAGGATACGAGTTGATCAGTTTAAAAGGTTCTTCACCTAGAATAATTGACTTCTGTTAGATCTCCAAGCAAGTAAAGAGATAATTTTCAACATAATGAAAAGTGTATTTTATGCAGTTACTATTATTTAATGTAATGCCCAATTAACTAATTTCCATTTAGTATTTCATATTATTTTTTTGTAACTTAGAAGGATCTATATCATGTCACAAAAAAAAACTCTGGACGCAGCAAGTGCGTTATGGTAGTGAATTTTCTGATGCTTTGCAGTAGCCTTAGCTTTAGAGTTTATCGTTTAATGGTATATAATTTTTGTCGAATTTTCGTAAAAAATCAATAAAGCTCAATATATCCGTTATTATACAAGATATGAAGAACATTTGTATATATTAATTATAGGGTGTCTTGAGCTACATCTTAAAAAAATATTTCTACAATCACAGGATGGCCCATAAGTCGTTGGTGATACAAATTTTCTTCTTTTTTTTTTTTTAATCAAACACGCCTTATGTTATTGCATTTTTGAATATTTCAGCGATGCATGTTTGTAAGAAAAGAAATTCGGGACGCAGCAAGTGCGTTATGGTAGCGAATTTTCATTAAATGCTTCAAATTTGAATAGCTCAATTTGCTATTAACCTATAAGGTTGACCAAGAAACGAGTTTTTCCGGGAACACTTTAAGTTTACTTTTGGAAATTTTTGTACATTTTCACACAATAAAGTTATTTTTATGAAACATGGCACATTGTTTTTACTATATAGGTTATACTGGTAAGCAAAATTGATGCCTGCTTTCTTAAAAAGGAAACACACATATTTGCAATTAAAAGCATTTTTATGAAAATTCACTATCATAACGCACTTGCTGCGTCCAGAGTTTTTTTCATAAAAATGTTTTTTATAAAAAATATGTCTTTTTTTTTAAAGAAAAGCAGGCATCAAATTTGGTTACCAGTATAACCTCTATAGTGGGAACAATGTACCACATTTTATCAAAATAACTTTGTTGTTGGAAAAAGGGCAAATATGTTTCGAAAACTAACTTAAAATATCCCCGAAAAACTGGCCCGATTTTCCTGGCCAACGAACTTCCTCAAGGTATTTAACCCCTACCAAGATATAATTATTTACAAAAAGCTTTTCGACAAAACTTACAAAAAAAATTGTAAACAACTTTTTTGCGAAAGTCCAAAAACATTTTTTTTACAATAACTTATTAAACATTAGGTACTAATTACCAACATTTTACAAAAATTTCACAAACAATGATTTCTACATAAACAAATAAAGTTGGCTACCATAACGCACTTGCTGCGTCCAGAATTTTTTTCTTACAAACATGCATTATATTTCGATGGAAAATGCAATAACATAAGGCGTGTTTGATTAAAAAAAAGAAAATTTGTATCACCAACGACTTATGGGCCACCCTGTGATTGTAGAAATATTTTTTTAATATGTAGCTCAAGACACCCTATAATTAATATATACAAAATTTTTTCATATCTTGTATAATAACGGATATATTGAGCTTTATTGATTTTTTACGAAAATTCGACAAAAATTATGTACCATTAAACGATAAACTCTATAGCTAAGGTTACTGCCAAGCATCAGAGAAAGGGTCTATTTGAAATGAATTTTCTGGAAATATTTTAGTAAAATGGAGGACAATGACTGTTGAAACTAAGACTTCAGGGTTTGTAAAACATCCTTCTTGAGACATTTTATTTCCACAGCCCGTATTAGATTCAAGTTATTTGCCTAAATGTTGCCAATTTTGACAATTTAAATCGCAACTTTGACGTTTTGAGGAAAACCCTAATTTATTTTTCTTCAATTGCCTATAACTTTTTTGTCTTTTGAGCTACAGTGCTAAATTTTGGTGGGTAAGTTACGTATAAGAACGTAAACTCGTGTACCAAATTTAAGAAAGCAGGCATCAATTTTGGTTACCAGTATAACCTATATAGTAAAAACAATGTGCCATGTTTCATAAAAATAACTTTATTGTGTGAAAATGTACAAAAATTTCCAAAAGTAAACTTAAAGTGTTCGCGGAAAAACTCGTTCCTTGGTCAACCTTATAGGTTAATAGCAAATTGGGCTATTCAAATATGAAACATTTGATCAAGATTCGCTACCATAACGCACTTGCTGCATCCAGAATTTCTTTTCTTACAAACATGCATTATATTTAGATGGAAAATGCAAAAATGCAATAACATAAGACGTGTTTGACTAAAAAAAAAAAGAAAATTTGTATCACCAACGACTTATGGGCCATCCTGTGATTGTAGAAATATTTTTTAAGATGTAGCTCAAGACACCCTATAATTAATATATACAAATTTTTTTCATATCTTGTATAATAACGGATATATTGAGCTTTATTGATTTTGTACGAAAATTCGACACAAATTATATACCATTAAACGATAAACTCTATAGCTAAGACTACTGCCAAGCATCAGAAAAAGGGTCTATTTGAAATGAATTTTCTGGAAATATTTTAGTAAAATGAAGCACAATGACGGTTGAAACTAAGACTTCAGGGTTTGTAAAACATTCTTCTTGAGACATTTGATTTCCACAGCCCGTATTATATTCAAGTTATTTGCCTAAATGTTGCCGATTTTGACGTTTTAAATCGCAACTTTGACGTTTTGAGGAAAACCCCAATTTATTTTTCATTAAATGCCTATAACTTTTTTGTCTTCTGATCTACATAGCTAAATTTTGGTAGGTAACTTACCTATAAGGATCTAAACCCGCTTACCAAATTTGGTTGCCCTTACTTTGTTAATTCCGGAGATATAATTTTTTTTCGAAAGAAAATACAAAATGTTTTGGGAAAACCTTGGCAGATTTTCCTGGCTAACGAACTCATCCAAGCCATTTGCAAAAGGAATTTATTCACCAAATTTAATCAAAATCGGTCAATTATTTTTTGAGTTAACGGTGTGATACATATATATATATATATATATATATATATATATATATATATATATATATATATATATATATATATATATATATATATATATATATATATATATATATATATATATATATATATATATATATATATATATAAAAAGGAAACACATATTTGCAATTAAAAGCATTTTTATGAAAATTCACTACCATAACGCACTTGCTGCGTCCAGAGTTTTTTTCATAAAAATGTTTTTTATAAAAAATATGTCTTTTTTTTTTAAAAGAAAAGCAGGCATCAAATTTGGTTACCAGTATAACCTCTATAGTGGGAACAATGTACCACATTTTATCAAAATAACTTTGTTGTTGGAAAAAGGGCAAATATGTTTCGAAAACTAACTTAAAATATCCCCGAAAAACTGGCCCGATTTTCCTGGCCAACGAACTTCCTCAAGGTATTTAACCCCTACCAAGATATAATTATTTACAAAAAGCTTTTCGACAAAACTTACAAAAAAAATTGTAAACAACTTTTTTGCGAAAGTCCAAAAACATTTTTTTTACAATAACTTATTAAACATTAGGTACTAATTACCAACATTTTACAAAAATTTCACAAACAATGATTTCTACATAAACAAATAAAGTTGGCTACCATAACGCACTTGCTGCGTCCAGAATTTTTTTCTTACAAACATGCATTATATTTCGATGGAAAATGCAATAACATAAGGCGTGTTTGATTAAAAAAAAGAAAATTTGTATCACCAACGACTTATGGGCCACCCTGTGATTGTAGAAATATTTTTTTAATATGTAGCAGTAGATAGTCCGACACCTGGGTCCATCCCCTCCACTTTTTACTGCGCATGCGCGTGACGTCATGCGCATGCGCTGACCTGCGCAGACCTGTGACAGTTGACAGCTGACCTGTCAGATTTGACAGGTGTCAAATGTCACTGACCTGACAGCTGTCAGCTGTCAGCTGTCAGCTAACCTGACAGCTGTCAACGTCAGCTGTCACCTGACCTGACATGTGTCAACGTCAAATGTCACCTGACCTGTCAGATGACGTCACAAGCATTCCAAGATGGCTGACCTGTCATAGACAGTCGCAAGCCGGGTTCTCTCTATGGAACTAACCTGAGATGACGTCACAAGCATTCCAAGATGGCTGACCTGTCATAGACAGTTGCAACCCGGGTTCTCTCTCTATGGAACTAACCTGAGATGTCGTCACAAGCGTTCCAAGATGTCTGACCTGTGTGTTCATAGATATCTACAAGTCAGGTTAGCTCTCCATGTGTGTGTTTGTCTGATTGTTTATTAAGGTTATGTATTTGTTTATTAAGGTTATGTTCGCTCACGTGTCATCTGTTTGTTTATTAAGGTTATGTTTGTATTTGTTTATTAAGGTTATGTCATGTGTGTGTTGATTACCATGCATCTGTTTGTTTATTAAGGTTATGTATTTTGTTTATTAAGGTTATGTTCGTAAACACAGCTGTTTGGTTTGTTTATTGCGTTGTTGTTGTTGTTAAGGTGTATTGAAGTTTGTTAGGGTATTTCGTTTTTGGCGGGAAATTTGAATTTGTTTGAAAATTTCTGTCTGTTGTGTCCAGAGATATGACTCATCGAGCTAGAGAATATTCTATTTGTAAAGTTGTAGAGTGTAGAGAATATTCTCTAGCTCGATGGGAGACATCTGTTGGACACAGTCATTCGGTTTAGTCACACACACATACATATATGAGGAAGATATATTGAGCGGGTAATTTGAAATTTTGAATTTAATTTGAAATATGATTTTTGAAAGAAAAGCGTTCGCCTGAAATTAGATTGAATTAGATTCGAACCCCAACCATACAGCTTACTAAGATATGCAAACGTCCCTAAACCGATTATGCTATTCAGACATACGATGAAAGTTTGTTATCAGTGGGTATATATAAAACAAAAACCTGTTACATAAAACGAGTTTATGAGGGTGCTGAGTTTGTGTGTGTGGGCAAAGGTGGTATCTCTATTACATTCCAATTTGAATAATAGGAACTCTAATGTTAAAAACAATTGTTTATATTTTATAGTAAAAAGAAATTTAAAAGACGTTCCAATTTACCTATCTAATATCATTTTAATAACAAAAACGTTTGAAGTAAACTATATCAATAAGAAAAACGTATTTACATCTAGATATGTTAATGAGTTTATTTTAATAGCCTAATAAAACTCGGGGACTTGGTTTTATTGCCGGCGTGTTTGTTTATGTTAGTGTGTTTGTATTTTGAATGAATGAATCTAAATTTATATAGGGAGTGATCAAAAACACACAAGTAACAAAACTCGATTTAAAACAACTAAATTAAACTTTGATATACGAGGATTGTTTGATAAGTATTGTTTGTATGTAAACATAAATAATATAATAGTATACTTACATACAGCAAGAGACGTCATACTTGTTTCACGGCTTAGTACACACTAACGTATGTTGAGGTCTTGAATGGGGCCCCGTTATAGAAATAACACAGTTGTTTAATGACATCCACTTGAACCAAACAAAACATATAGACGCTGTTGTTGATTGTTAACACACACACAAGCACTCTATGACTAGAGAGTTATAGATGTACAACGGTCGTCGTACACAAGCCAGTCTTGTGTTTGATTCCGCAAAAACAAGAAACATTTTAGTTCCATACTATGGCGTTCTCAATTGTTGGAGAGTCGACTACAAGAAACAGTCGTTTTAATATTATACAGAACATGGTGCGTTTCAAGTTGAATCCACTCAATAGCAGTGGCGTCAATAATCCTGAACAATGGCTTAAGAACGGTATGCAGGAAATTTATAACCGAGTTATTAGAGACTTGAACACCGACACCAAAGTAAGCTTTACATTCTCCGGCTTGGATAGAGACTATCATATGCCGTTTAGGAAGCTGTCGTTGCTGACGTTTGAAGAAGTGTGGTCTGAGCTGTACAAGATGTATCAGAGCAATAAGGGGGCCATTGAAGGTGATGCCTTTACTATAACAGCTACAAGTCTAGGATCATCACAGCACCAGCAAGCAACCACTTCACAAGGTTCTGGTTTGTCGACGCAGCAGCAGCAGCAGCAGCAGCACCAACAGCAGTTTAATGAAATCAATCTACAAGAGAGTGAAGAAGAACACACAGCCGCGAGACCAACAACAACAACACAACCACTAACACAGGATGACAAGCAAGAACTGAATGATGATGGTCTCCGTTGCTGTGTCATTTGTTTTAAACGCTGTCCACCAACAGAGAGAAGCTGTTGTGACAAATGTTTCATTAAAAATGGTCAAAACTTGGGAAAATGGCTACCATACAACGCACACTCATGGGAAAGTTATGAAAATTTCGTAAAATGGCAATACACGTACGACAGGAGGAAGGTTACATGTTTACACTGTAATAAACAAATGTTGAGAACGTCCATTTATAGACATAAACAAATATGTCTAAAGAGAGCTGACGTCGATCCTAGGCCTGTAAACGAGTAAAAAGTATGTCGCTCTGTACACATGTCCATATCAGAATACATAACACAATAAAACAGAGAACAAACAACATGGTTATGACTCATATCCTGTAGAATGACATCATACCATTATTCGTGTTTGAGCTTGTCTGTGCATCTGTTTAATATACGCAAGTGAGAGGCCCTCTTAGGGTAAATAACCTGTCTGTTGATGACCTTGGTCTGATAAACCTGTTTGACGTTGTCTTTACAGTTATGATCTAGGGGTTAGTTCTGTTAGGTGGTATCCAGCCATCAGTTGTGTTTGAGCTTGTCTAGAAGCTAGTTTTGTTGGTGTACGTTGAACAAGGTGTAACTAAAACTAATATGGTGCAGAATACGCGAAAACGAAAATCTCTCAACACAGAAAATACAGGTAGAGGTGCTGGTGGAGGTAAAAAGCTTAAAGTGTTACAAGATGTCTTGCTGGCTAACGCAGTTGAAAGTATTATAACAAAAGAAGAACCAAAGACGTGGGATAATATCATAGGTGAGCTGTACACAAGCTATCCAACAACAACAAACACAAGTGAACCGAATAATCTCTCTGATATTAGTATGAATGCTGCAGATCCTACAAACATACAAACAGTCGAATATCAGCCTACACACGATGAGCTATTCAATGAGAAGTTGGTGCAGATCAATCAGAAAAGTATGGAGAAAAAACTAAAAACACAAGACTGTGAGCTCGTTGGTCAGACAACGTTTGCGCTGTTGGCAAACGGTGAGAAAATACTTACGATCGGAGCTGACCCCATGCTTAACTTTATGCCTCTGGTTAAGGTTTCACAGAAAAATTGTAATATACCTGTGTTTTTCGACATGTGGACATTTGAAGAATTTTTAAACGTGTTACCCACCATAATTTTCAACCTGGAAAACCAATCACAAGGTACAGACAAAAACACCGATTCGTATACACTTACTAAATACTTGGTTCAAACACAACGAAAATCAGTGTTTTTTAAGTTTAGGTTGTGCAGTGATGAATATGTCACTAATTTCAACCTAAGCTTGGAATCATTGAAAATACTAGAAGATGTTGGCTCTGTGGTCAAAGACTTATTATTGGAATTACGTTTTAGGAGTTTCTTTGACCTAAACATGTTTATGGCTGACATTAGATCGGAACTGTCCAAGTTCAGAGACAGGGCAGTTATACCTTGTGCCTTCTTCATTGCCCGCTTAAAATACTCTGAGAATCTGTGTATAGTGTGTGAATTTATTACTAAATATCAACTTGTACTGAAAGATATGCTAACATGTAACAGATTTACCTATAACACTAGTTGATAATAAAATATATGTGTAAAAATCTCTGTGTTTTATTAGCTGTATTTTCTGACAATCATTCTGTTGGCGTGAATGCATAAAGGAAGATTTGAAATAAAAAAATACTTTTAACATGTTTCCTTTATTCATAACATAATACAAGTTATTTAATGTCTTTAGTGTTGACCCAGGAATTATGAGTACGATCAAAACCAAGCCATTTCACGTAAGACTTGGGGCCTTTTTTTCTCAACACTCGTTCGATTAAATACAGGTCAGAAGATAAAGTCTTTTGTAGTTCTTGCTCATAAAACCCTCCGCTGATTGGTTTGCCTTGCATGTCTTCTAGTAAATACGTCACTGGGATAGTGGGGTGTACCATGGCCACCTTAAACAATTCTGTGGACCAACGTGGCGTATAACCTTTTTCAAATAATGTTTTTGCCTTGCTTATACGTACAACATCACTCACTTTAAATTTAGTTTGTACAGATACCGGTACGGTGTTGGAATAGATTTGCTTACGAATAGCTGCCTCGTTTTTCCTAGTGACATCCAAAGGTTTTACACCTGTGGTACGATGAATGGTTGCGTTATATGTAGCTGTGACATTGGGTAGGATATGTAGCCACTTGTAAGAACCAGACAAGTGAAAGTTTTTATATAACTTCTCTTTCAACGTACGTATGACTCGTTCCACCATTGCCGCCTTCTTAACACTATAGGTACTGTAATGATTGATGCTGTATTTGGTCATTAGGGCCTTAAATTTAGCGTTGTAGAACTCCTTGCCAAGATCAGACTGAATGTGAGATGGTGCTGTGCTGTTGGCTAAAACATCGGCCATGGCTTTAGTCACCTCTTCGGCGTTTTTAGATTTAAGTGGACGCGTCCATACATACTTTGAAAAACAATTGATCACCACCAGAATGTACTTGTAACCTGAGTTTTCACGCTGATAGTCTGTAAACTCGGCCAAATCAATTTGCCACAAGTCATTCAAACCTCTAATTATGGTCTGTCTACGTTTAAATTTGATTCTAGCAGGCTTGTACAGCTCGTTTATAATTTGTTTCTTAGCATCAGATGGTTCATCGTTACGTGTTTGTTGTTGCCGGCGACGCTTCATGGTGATGATGGATTTAAAAGTATCCACTTGTCATGCAAATCTTTTAGATTTTTGTCTATTTCACCCAACTTCTTCTTTAGCTTTGGGTTCGTTGACACATCGATATCTTTTAAAACTTGAGCTGATATGGTCTTGGTTAAAGCTTTCAATTTCTGTTCCAATTCGTGCTTCAAATCGTTCAACTCCGGCTTATGCACGGCTTCTAACACAATGGCCACTAGTTTTTGTGTCACTTCATCTTTATTCTTCAGATACTCAGCTTTATGTTTCTGATAGTCACCCACCCAGGCATCAACAAATGATTTAGTTACGCCATCTGTTGAATCGATAGGGTTGGCTACGTTACACAATCTATGGTTTTGTACGTCAAAGTCACCACTTGCAGTTCTAGGGAAAATCTCTCGTTGAACCACGCGATTGTGTAGAGAGCTGTTGCTGTTGAAGTTTGCAGCAGTACGACCAAACTTGTCGATAGACATGATGAAACTGATGGTTGGCTTGTGTTTACGCTTTATATGATGCGAGCCTCCTTCAGCTCCTCTAAGATTGACTGTATCTCATTGTTATGAGCATTATTACCTGCAACTTGGGAAGCCACGAGAAGACGAAGTCTGTCAACCAGTTCGTTCACATCGTCCCAGTATACGTATTCTTTCTGTTGCTTAGTATGTAGCATGTATGGCATACCATGACCTAAAGTAACTGAGGAAGAGCGTGCTCTAGCACCTTCTTGTTTCTCTAAAATTGGTTTTATTACATTTTGATATTTGGTAGAGGTGTTGCGCAGAACGTCTTCTTTAGGATTGTTATCTTTTCTGTGAAGACTCGTAGATGCCATAATGTCTGCATAGTCACGTAAAGCGTTCTTATTTTTCATAGCACTCATACCTGGTTTTCTCAAAAATATCAATTCCAATAGGTGTTGAGTGCCGTAATATCTTCTGTCACCAACAACAATTTGAAAGCTTTCTCTATTTCTAAAATCTACGTCAGTAACAACAAATTTAACAGACTTATTGCCAAGCATCCAAGTATTGGTGGCTTTATCATAAGTAACACCGTATGTTTGATCACATAGTTGATTATCTGTGAAATATTTATCAACATAATAGCGAACAACTACAGGATACGAACTTAACGTTTGCTCGTAAATAGCTGCCGGTGTATTTGCTGCGGCATCTAGTTTTCTATAAGCTTTGGTAACCCACAATTCAGGTTCAGGTTCAGCTGGTTCTGCTTCCAACTCAAACGTTTCATCATCACTAAGAAATTGAACTT
This sequence comes from Tillus elongatus, assembly GCA_964006375.1. Classification (NCBI taxonomy): domain Eukaryota; kingdom Metazoa; phylum Arthropoda; class Insecta; order Coleoptera; family Cleridae; genus Tillus; species Tillus elongatus. The sequence continues at coordinate 104,830,600 of OZ023264.1, forward strand.
CCTTCTTTGTTGATGTTGGTGGTGGTGGTGGGGGTTTGACATCAAGTTCAGTTTTAGTTGGTTGCTGTTGCTGTAGAGTTGTTTGAGCAGTAGCCAACGCTGTGCTTGCTGTGTTTTTAGATATATCATCCAACGGTTTTAACAGAGGTCTATATAAACGGTGTAACGTTTCATCTGTCTCTGTTTTGCCCAGTTTCAAAGCCAAATATTTGTTTCGAATAATCTTTGATAAATCGGCTATTTTACGTTTGATATTGGGCGGCTGTGTTGATAGTTTTTGTTTGCGCCGAAGACTTTTAGATTTTTTAGCCATGCTCACTGTATGTTGAACACATGAAGACTAACACACACGCACACACAAGTTTAAATATATATAAAATGATCGAAGCCTTTGCGATACCGTCCTTGTGCTAAATCACAATCTTTAACAACCACCATCACATCATGCTTGGTCTGCCAACATTCACCACACAGTGTCTTGAACTTTTCAAAAGTCATATCAGTGGTTACATGATCGTCGTACACATGTTTAAGATTGGTTTCGTCTTGTTTGAATAACACAACAACGTTTGCGTTGTCACGTACCAGTTGTTTTGGTACTTTGCTGTATGTCTGACAAAGATAGAAGGAATCAATATTCTTATGTCTGCCCATGCTAAAGTATGCTCTTATTTTATCTTGTTTGTCGCAAGCTACATCATCAAAGATAAACACAGAGTTGTCCAAGGCATCTCCCGGATCTAATATGTCATCGTTTTCTCGATAAGGATAGTAACCAACACCTTTTGTAGCATCCAACACCTCCTTTAACATCTTGTATTTCGGTTGATACAGTGACTTTGAATATACATAAACGTTTTCAAACTTTAAACCGTTTGCTTCAAACAGTAAACTCAGCATGACATTGGTTTTACCACAGCCACTAGGACCACATATCAAACAACGTACCGTGCCGGGTAACAGTAGTCCGTGTCTGTGTTGTGTAACTGTTTCCACATGCACAACATCGTCCAAGTTTGTAACTGGTAGGGCTGTTGTTGTGTGTTTTACGATACGCATCGTTAACTAGACTAACACCAACCTGCTTGTTGTAAGTATAAATACTGGGTGTTTAATACAGCACCGCTTTAGTATCAATGTTGGTCATTAAGGGTGAAGGCCTTGTTAACACACTCATTAACAAACTGCCTGTTGAGTTACACATACCAGGCTATCAGTTTTGTGGTCCAGGCACTAAACTTAAAGAACGTCTTGCCAGAGGCGATCAAGGTATCAACCCACTAGATCAAGCTTGTCGAGAGCACGACATCGCCCACTCTCAATCCAAACAGTTGAGTGAC